>VDFB02058242.1:454121416-454445615 GCA_007258455.2 Sequoia sempervirens
CGATCTCATAATGGTACATTTCCATGAATATATAATATTTTTTTTTTTTTAAATTTTGCTTCTTCGTCGCAATTTCGACGATAACAACCGACGAATCAACAGAAAGCCTCGACGAAGTTTCTATAGCTGCGACGACTATTTCGTCGAACATTCGACGAACTTCTAGTGTTCTTGGCGCTACTACTTGCCTATTTAGCATATTACGAACTTTTGGTGTTCTTTCGACGCTACTAATTTTGTATTTTGTCGCTATTTCGACGAAATTTCCATGTTTCCACGCTAAATGTTTGCCCATTTCGTCGAGCCGACGACGAACTTCTGGTGCAGTTCATCGGTGGATAAACAAAGTTTTCGTTGATATTCCGACAAAATCCCGACGTATGTCACGATGCTGCCGACCGACGATTCTTCGCCGTTATTTCGACGTTTAATTTTTCGTCGGCCTTGCGACGAAAAAATAGCGACGAAAAAATTTTCGCCATTGCGTCGCTCTTCCGACAGAGATTTGTCGAACGACCGTCGAAAAATGGTGTCAAATCCTGTAGTGACACACCCATCATATTATTCCATATTCCTTGGTGATGTTCTTCAATAGACCTTTGATGACAACCCCTTCACATGTTGTAACTCATTGGTTTCCCAAGCTCCTTTTCATGTGAAGCTTGATGGCCCATGTACTATGCATGTTAGGAATCATACCCTAGCTCCATTCATCTGCCACATCAATCATCCTTTGTATCCATCATTCCCACCCTTCATTCAAATTAGATCCTTTCATCCGAGATGGTCATCCAAATATGTGCCCAATTGGTTGGGCCCCTACATCATTACAACAACATATGGATTCAATGCTTATTAGTTTTCTACTCTTGAAGGTGGACCATTGCCCGATCCCATCAACAACATTCATCTCCACAAATATTATACCTAGCCTTCAGAGTATCCCTTTCAAAAGGTCAAAAATACAAAAAAATCATAAAAAATAGCCACCCTGATGAAAACTTGGCAAACATGCATCTTGGTGACAAAAAAAAGAAGAAAATAGTAAAGAGAAATAATTCATCCAAAATCGAAGACCATTTTGGTGGTGCTTTGGATAAGTACCATGGTGAAAACCTAGAAAATAGGCGCCATGTGTAGTCAGTCTTTGCTCCTTCGCCTACCATCATTCTATCTAGTTTTTCCCTCCCACCCTTCCTATGTATATCATTCGTCCATAATAAATCTGTCATCCTTCTCATGGCCTAAGAATAATTTTCACTTGGTGTCCATCTTTCATATCCATTGACATCCATTCGCCTCTTCACTCATAATAACTTGGTCTTATACATCACTGGGGGAAATTCCTTGACTTACATCTTCATGGGTCCTAAACATGAAATCAACCTTTGAAACATAAAAATCCAAAAAAATCACAAAACATCAAAATCCAAAAAAAAAGAAAATATCAAAATCCAAAAAAATTGAAAAATCTTCAAAAACCAAAAAGAAATCATAAAACATCAAAAAACTTCAAAAATAGAGTTAGATTTTGTGTTAGCCCAAGTCCAGTCAAACTACATTCTCTCTGCACATTGCTACATAAGCAAGGCCATCTTTCGATGAGCCCTTGAGGCACTAGGTCAGTGACGAGGGAGCAAACCCGAGACACAAAAACAATACTCACAACTAGCAAACTTGATTATTATTCAATAAAGAAAATCTTACATGCAGAGGATCCCAAATCCTCGAGCTCTGCGATACATGCAAGCTATAGAAGTTTTAGAAAAGAATTATAGAATTACAAAAAATTCCCTTTTCGTAGCATGCGAACTCTCCCCTCAAAAAGCTACCCAAAAATTCGAAACTAGCCCATAAATAGCCCCCTTTTCGTTTGGAACCAAAAACAACATTCAAGATATGAGTTTTGGCGATTTGGCACCAAAATTACAATTTGACATTCAAGTTTAAATTCACAGTCGAAAATTAGCACATTTCTAAAATATGCACCAACTTCCGACAGCCATAACTTTTAATCCGACTGTTGGATCTTCAATGATAATACCTTTTCGGAAAGCTCTCGAAAAGACGATTTTTGACAAAGTAGATTTTAGGCAGACTACTTTGGCATTTCCGCAAATTTTTAGGCCCATCCAAGATCGTTTAGTGCCTCAAATTGAGCTCGGAAGGTTTTTCAGGGCAAAAAGCAGAAACTGGAACTTGAATAACTTTCAAATCGTGAATGATCTTGACCTGATTCTTTCACCAGACTGTGTATTTTTCCATCCTGAACCTTCCCATAAATTTCTGTCTTCCCACGACTTCAAATTCAAACTTGCTAAAAATAACAATTGAGTAGAAAAAGTAGAAAAACAGTTCTGAAAGTTGGAAACTCTTATTCGACGAAAGGGTATCCAAAAATGCAAAAACATCTACAAAAAGAAAACAATAGGAACAAGAAAAATGGAAATCATCTTTTGGGTGATGCAAGATTGCCCTCACACCACTGGATGCTCTTGCATCAGTCAGTCCCTTAGGGTTTTGTTGAGTTGAATCAATCATGATTTACATCTTAATAATGAGTCATTTTTGGTCCAATTCGATCGAACTACGATGTCTTTGCGTGTATAATGTAGGCAAGGCCATCTCTCAATGAGCCCCCAAGGCACTAGATCAGTCCTTTAGGGTTTGTCAAGTCTATCTTGGTCTATTGTCTTTGGTCCTATAATAAGTTGTCCCTTGCTAAGAAAAACACTTCAGATACAAGCAAACAAATATCTAAACCAAATCTTGAATCAACAAATCAACCATCTAATTGGTTTCACTCCAAACAAATCAATTGCCTAATCATCAATCCTGGTCAACTCAATAGTCTTCATTTTTTCTTATTCAAGATGCGTCCTTCCTAAATTTGGTCATTTGTCAACCTTATCATTTGCCTTATATAGGATATGTCTTTCCTAAAACCAAGCATGATCAATCAATCTTATCAATTGGTCAATCAATTTGGTCAAATAATCAATCTTCGTTAAACAATTAATCTTGTCAATCAATCTATCTAGTCAAATAATCAATCAATCAATCAATAATATCAATCAATCAACCTTATCAATCAATCAATCTGGTCAATCAATCAATTAAACTTGTCAATCAACCTCATCAATCTTATCAACAAATAAATTCTGGCAACTAATCTAAAAGGTTGTTGACTTTGTTGGTCTAGTTGGTCTTATCTTTTTTATTTGTCTTTGGTCATGTCAGTAGCCACCTCGAGGATCTCCCATGAAGGATTTAGAGGAGAGATGATGGATCATGACCTCTTTTCTTTTTGATTGTTGCTTTTGGTTTATCTTGACAAAAAGAATGGGGAAACTTTATCCTTAGTATGAGTCAAGACATTCCTTGTCTGTTGAGTGTTTATTTTCGCAAAGGGATAACATTGCACACCTGGGTCTATGTAATACCATGGTATTTATTGTCCATTTGCTATAATTTTGTTGCACAATGATGATACACATGCAAGTTGACATATATTAAGCAAGAATATCAATCCCTCTTCAATTATCTAACTTCAGACTAACATTTTACTCTCACCAACATTTATTTTCGTCAATCCTTACATTATCCACCATCAGATTTGCTTATCGGAATAATTTTTCAATTTTTTTGAAACTCTTCCAAAATTTGTTAAATTTTATGAGGGGGCATAGGTCTATCTTATCTTCACCGAGGCATATTATAAGCTGAATTTTCCTATTTGTTCTTTGAGACAACATTCAGACAACTTCACATTGTATCAAAGAGGGGTAAAATGTAGACATTGAAAAATGCCCTAAGCATGTGAACCTTATTTCTCACCATCAATTTCCCTTCTTCCTATGTATAATTAAATAATTTTAATTATTTGATTATGGTTTAAAGTCATATGTCTTCTATTAATTAAATCATTTTAATTATTTAATTAATTCACTTTTTCCTTTTATTCTTCCTTTTGATTAATTAAATAAATGATATTTAATTACATCAATAATATTCCTTTCTCTCTATAATTAGATAAATTCTTATTTATTTAATTATTCATTTTCACTTTTCTACTATAATTGAATAATTATTATTAATTGTTTAATTATTCATTAGTCTTTTCTTCCATAATTAAATAAATTATATTTATTTAATTATTTCTCAATTTTCCCTCCACTATTAAATAATTACTTTAATTATTTAGTAACTTATCTTTTTCCTCCACTTTTTAATGAGATAATTGATTCCAATTATTTTATTTAAAAAGTCAGCTTTTCCCTCACTTGTCTTTTTCCTCTCTTTTCAAATGAGATAATTGTTTTCAATTATTTTATTTAAAAAGTTAGCTTTTCCCTCCACTATTAAATAATTATTTTAATTATTTAGTAAATTGTCTTTTTCCTCCACTTTTTAATGAGATAATTGTTTCCAATTATTTTAAAAAGACATATTTTCCCCCTCTTCTTTTATAATTAAATAATTGCTTTTATTATTTAATTATCCGCTTTCCCTCTTAAATTAAATAATTTAATAATTATTTAATTTATTCTTTTTCCACGTCAATCTTCATTTTTTATCTCAATTAACCTCCACCCTTGATAAGGTTTTATTTCCTTTTAATCTCTATCATTCATCCTTAACTAAACCTTTTTTTTGCCCTAACCTTATTTCCTTGCTTCTCAAAAGCAATCTCATCCATTGATCTTCGTCATTCAATCTTGGCCCTTCATTCAAATTTGGTTTTCTATAAAAGAGACATGTCCTTGTCATTTCAAAGCTAACCACAACCACATTCTTCAAAGTTCTTTCTATCTTGTCATTATCATTTCTAGGTATTCAAGCACTTCAAAATCTGAGGGAAAAGCTTTGCAACTTGAGAAAGAATGGAGGAGAAACAAGGGAGATAATCAATTTTATAAGGGATTTTGCTATTTTCTTTCATGTTGTTTGTTCTTTTCTATCATTTTTACTTTCTTGTTTGGATTTGGGATTTGGGCTTTGCTCTTATGTAGAGTCGTTGCTACTTGGTCTTAGTCTTTTATTTCTAGATTTTCCCTATCTTACACATATTACCCAAACTTCTGTTAACTACCTCTGTTGGACCATCAATGCATTTGGGGATAGTAAGTTGAGCTAAAAATGAGGTGGGTGCCCAACTTCTTCCAAAGTGTTCTCCAAAAATGACCCACAAACTTTTTGTCTCTATCATATACTACACTCAAGTGAGTATACCATGCAACCTCACTACTTCTTTGAAAAACAAGTTAGCTATATGTACATTGCATCACTAGTCTTTTTGCAAGGAATGAAATAAACCATTTTTTAAAATCTATCCACAACTATGAAAATAGAATCACTACCTCTTTAAGTTCTAGGAAATCTTACAACAAAATCCATACTCACTAAATCCCAAGGTCTATGTGGCACAGGTAGTGGTTGGTACAAACCAATGTTTTGACAGCTGCCTTTTGCATGTTGGCATACTTTGCATCTCTCCACATACCTCTTAACATTTGCCTACATTAATGTCCAATAATAATGTGTACTTAGCTATAGGTAAGTTTTGTCCTGCCCAAATTGTCCTGCTAGGCTACCACAATGCTTCTTCAAGAGATTTTCCCTCATTGACCCTTTGGGAATTCATAAATGATTACCTTTGAACAACAAACTATCCTACAACATAAAATCAGTCTATGGTCCTCTATCTCTTCTGATAGGACTATTGTAAGCTTCATATGCATCTCTAAAATCTACATCATTTTCATACAAATCCTTCAAGCTCTCAAACCTAACATTGTTTACCTGAATTTCTTGTAACAATAGACTTCTACTCAACGCATCTCCAACCTTGTTTTCTTGCCCACTCTTATGCTTCAACACAAAATTAAAACTCTAAAGATACTCCGCCTACTTTGCATGCCTTTGATTTAGTTTATGATGTCTATTAATTGAAACATCCAAAAATAGGTTGGGAGAGAAAGGGGTTCACCAAAATGATAATAGATAGACCTATTCTCCTTTATTTCATTAGGAAATGATATCCACACAATGAATTGATTATCAACCTTTAGGTTAATCAATCCAAAATGGGAATCTTCAAATTTCCTTATGACTAAAGGATAAGAGTCAAGGTCAAACAATGCTTTGGGGAGAAAAACTAAAAATAGTAAACTAACACCAAAATGCAATTTAACACTTGAAACAATAAGATTAAACTCAATACTAACAAAACCTACAATCAAATTGTAAATTAGAGGGCATATCTGAGTGTACACCTTTCACCAAAAGTTAGTTTTTGAAGCTAATCTAGGACTCATTCGTCCAGGGGCGAATGGGTCCGTTGTTAGGGTTTTTCTACAACTTTCGGGAGCCTCTGGTCCTATCTCTACACTTCCAAATTCTTTAGGTTTCAGTGTCATAAAGTTGGAAATAATTTTTGTAGGTGAGTTTTTCGTGAGATGACAGCTTTTGCAACTTTGACAATTTCTTCAATTTTGTTGTTCAAAAGATCTTCAAGATTTCTTCAACCTAGATCTGCAAACACAACATAAGAGGGAAAAATTGCTTGTTTTTTGTGAATGGGAGTTTTCCTTGGTCAAACCCCATTTTGGTAATCAAACCATGAAATGAATAAAAACATGAAAGAGGGAATGAAGAATGAAAAAATCTATGTTACCATTCAACAAACCCTAGGATAAGTCCTTGAATGAAGGTCTATAACTTTCATGAAATGGTTGAAATGTATGTGGATCTTGATCTTGAATCTTGCTTGAAATAATGTTTTGAGTGCTTGAATGGATCATGAAACCTACATCATAATGTTATCTCCAAAAACATGCATGATGCAAGTAGACTTTGATATGACAATTGATCTTGATTGCTGTAACAAAACTCTAATAAATCTACCTTTGAATGCTCTTGAAGCTCTCCAAAATTCTCTTGAATTTCTCTTATGAAGTCACACAAAAATTCTAGGTGAAGCATAGAGAAATAACATTATATTAAGCAAGTATGTATCCTTAATTTTTCAAAATTCAAATATCACAAGCTGGCATTGAAATATGGATTTGAAAATGTTAAAAACTGCGAAAATAATAATTTAAATTTAGGTCTAAAGGTCTAGTCCCATGTCCCTAAACCTAGGAAACACATTGCTCTATGTGAAGTGTTATGTTAAGGCATTAATGAATGTTGGGTTTCCTCTTCGGTAAATGTAATTAAATAGGCTTGAAAAATGAATTAAAGGGCCAATTAAGGCATAATTAATCTCAATTAATTAAGGGACCATAAATAAGTGTGAAAGTGTAAATAAATAAATTTTACAACACTAAATTAAGGCACAATTAAGTCCAATTTAACTAGGAGGGCCCAAAAAAGTGAGAAAATGTAAAGGGATACATTTTCCTACACTATAAAACTAGAGTGCATGGTTATCTGTGTAAAAAACAAATGCCTTGGGAAGAAAATAGTGCCTCCACTTCTTCAAAGATTGAACTAATGCATAAAATTCAAGATCATAAATTGAATACTTTTTCTTAGCATCGTTTAACTTTTCACTGAAATAAGCAATTGGTTTCCCTTCTTGACTTTGGAAAGCTCCTATTGCTAAACCACTAGCATCACACTCTACTTGAAAGACATTGTTAAAATCATGTAACATAAGTATAGGTTGTTTAGTCACCTTCTTTTTCAACAATCTAAAACATTTTTTGGCCTCTGCAGTCCATTCAAACTACTTTTTATGCCCTTTTATAGTGTCAAGTATGGGAGCAACTATGTTATTGAAATTTTTAATAAACTTTTTATAAAAACTAGGAAGTCCATGAAAACTCCTTACCTCATAAGCACTCCTCGATGTTGTCTAATCAACAATGGCCTTAACCTTCTCTTGGTCCATCTTCAATCCCTCTTTGGACACTACAAATCCTAAGTAGACTAATTCAATCTTCATAATGGTACACTTCTTTAGGTTGATCAACAACTTATCCTCATGCAACTATGTCATAACTAATCTTAAATGATTTGGGTGTTCTTCCTTCGACTTGCTAAAAACCAGTATATCATCCAAATAGACTATCACAAACTTCCCCAAGAATGGTTTCAAGACTTCATTCATGAGCCTCATAAAAGTACTCGGTGCATTTGTAATCCCAAAAGGCATAACCAACCATTCATAGAGTCCATAATTAGTCTTAAACACTATCTTCCATTCATCCCCAGGTCTGATCCTAATTTGATGGTAACCACTCTTCAAGTCTATCTCTAAAAGATACATAGAACCACTTAAAAAATCCAATAAATCATCCATCCTTGGAATAGGAAACCTGTATCTAATGATTGCCTTATTGATTTCTCTAGAGCCCATACACATTCTCCAATCACCTTCTTTCTTGGGCACTAAGACTGTCGATACAACACATGGGCTAAGATTCTCCCTTATCAATCCTTTCTCCAACAACTCTTCAACCTGCTTTCTAATCTCCTCATTCTCCTTAGGAGTCAATCTGTATGCAACCTTATTTGGTAGGCTAACCCTTGGAACCAAATCCATATGGTGACTAATACTCCTCATTAGAGGAAACTCATTCGATAAATCAAATACCATAATATCCATATGCTCTCTCAATATGACATGTATCTTGTTTGGTAAATCATCCAACTTAGTAGAGGTAGGTGCATCCTTGGGCTTAAGTACTAATTCATATCCCACTTTTTCCTTCTTCATATCATGCAAAAATTCTTTTCCACTCACCAACATAACCTTGTTGCTACTGTTGCTTTTATTATCCCCTTCTTCTACTCTCAAGGGTAATAATGTATGTTTTTGACCATCCCTGTGAAAAGTGTAGGTATCGTTTCTTCCATCATGTATGACTCTCTTGTCAAACAACTAAGGCCTACCTAGAAGCACATGGCAAACATCCATGGGAATGATGTAACAGATAACATTGTCCTTATAACTACCTATATTTGAAACTCTACCGAGGCCTTCTCATCTACCAATAATTGATGCCCCTTTTGTAACCAAGAAATTTGATAGAGATTAGGATGTTTAATTCTAGTAAGACCTAGCCTACTCACTATTTCAACTGACACAAGATTATATGTACTACCACTATCAATATTGTTTACAACACTTACCTTTAGCCTTGCAATTCATCTTGAATAAAGCTATTCTTTGCATAGGTTCTAGATTCCTCTTTGGTGGCTTCAACAATACTCTTTTGAGCAACAAAGTCTCTCCTATCTCAGGTTCTTCTAAGTTATGAGAAGGTGACCCCACACTCTCTTGGTCTACTTGCACAATCTGATTACTCCTTTCAGGCCTTATATGACCTTCTTCTGTAAACTTGGAACACTCCCAACTCTTGTGACCAAACTTGTTACACTTGAAGCACTTGCCTGGAAAGCCTCTTCCTCATCCTTGGTAACCTCCTCTACCAAATGGTATCCCTCTATTTTGTAAACCTCCTCTCTCTGGATTAGCTTGTCCACTAGAAGTGTCTACTTCTTCACCATGATGGTGTCATTGTCCTCTACTAGAGTGCTTCCCTCTTCCTCTTGCTCCTCTTCCTTGTTGATTTTTCTTTCTCATAAGCTTCTCTTCTGCTTTTATTACAAATTGATACACTTCCTCAAGAGTCCTAGGTGACAAAAGACTCATTTCACCTTGCAAACTATACCATAATCTATTGAGGTACCTAGCTACCTTCTCCATATCTTCTTCACTATATGCCCTAATCAAATCACAATTTTGTAGAAATCCTCGGTATATTCTTTCACACTCATCTCCTTCTGCTTGAGGTTTTGCAATCTTTAGAATAGATTAGTTTGGTAGTATCTTGGAAGAAACTTAGCTTTCAACTTGGCAACTATTCTATCCCAAGAAGTTATATTTTCTTTGTTCTTCTTTTGTCTTTTTGATTGAACATAATCCCACCACATAGCAGTGTGACCTTTAAGTCTTGTACATGTGAACTTGAATCAATTATCCTCTACCACTTCTTTGTATTTGATATAGTTATCAAGATCATAGATCCACTCAATAAGTTCTTCTCCATTGAGGCTTCATGAGTAGATGGGAACCTCTATCTTGGGGTTGGCTCCAACCCCCATGATTGCTCTTAGTATTCTCACTTCAACTCCATTAGGGTTTTCTCCTTCTCCATGAACCACCTCTTCTTTGGTTGGTTGCTCCTCTTCTTCATTGCCACTTATATCACCCATAGGTACAAACCTCTCCTTTGGGCTTGCTCCATGACCTCCATTCTTGTTGTGAGATTCTGCAACATTTCAAGAATCCCTTCATCCATGCCTCTTCTAGTACCTCCTCTTAGCATTCTTCTTGGCGGAATTTTTCCCAACTCTACCTTGACCAGTCACTTATGTCTCTGGTACCAAAAATTGATGGATAAGGGAAAATATTCAAACCAAAGCTATCTAGATTTTTCTTTTATTCAGTTTCCAACTATGGATAATAGAGTCAACACTCTGTCTATGTAAGGGAGATGGGAGCTTCACACATATTACTAGTGACACATTCACAACAAATAATTCACACAGCTCATACCATATATTAATATAAAACAAAGACAAGGAAACATTCATATTAAGACAATCTCTCTAATTTGTTTTCATTCCAATCTTTCTTAAGAACACCAAAAAAAGGATGTATGCACAATAACCACTTGCCAAGACCAAAATATCATGCTTTGCTTGAAGAAGAAAATAAAGGCAACACACAACAAATTCAATGAAGTCCTTCCAGTGCAAAGCATTGCTAGTCTATCTTTCCTATCTGCCTCATGCCTTCTATATCTACTCTTTTTTTGAATCTCCCATGCTTGCAACAATTTCCTCTTCTACTTATGCCTCCATGCAAGTCCCTTTCCCTCTTGATAAACCTTTCTAGTTCCTTACCACACTAAGATCAACAAGCAATCCTCCTTTTCACGTGAAAAAGTTCCTTCCTCCCTTTCTTGCACCCACACTTCCACATTGAAAAATCTCCAAGCAACTCAATTTGTTTTAATAACTACTTTCTCCTTCATCCTATGCACCCAATCTTGAGCAATCCTCCTTTTCACGTGAAAAAGTTCCTTCCTCCCTTTCTTGCACCCACACTTCCACATTGAAAAATCTCCAAGCAACTCAATTTGTTTTAATAACTACTTTCTCCTTCATCCTATGCACCCAATCTAGTCCCTTTCATTCATGTGGAAATCTGCCTTTAAAATTGAATTGATAACTATTTTGTCTTCCCAATGTGGGCCTGCCAAGATTTATGTTTTTGCATATTTTAAAATCCACCTTTATCTCCTCTAGTTGTGGGTATGGGTATGCATTTATTTCCATATATAAGCTTTACTTTCCACATACCAAATTTTCCCTATTAACTATATTTATAACTGCCTTATCATGTTGCATTTTCTTGGTCTTAGAAAACCAAATTCCCAACTAAAATTTGTAACTGCATGTATAAGGTTTGATTTTCATAATTTGAAATTTGGAATTCCTTCATAACTGCATGGGTCCCCCTTATTCACCTCACAAGCCAAAAATGACAACAAAACTCCAACAAGAACAAAACAAAATAAAAAATATTTGGAGACGATGCTCGTACATCAACAAGGATTTTCTTTAGGCACACCACTCATATTCTTGTTCCTTGATATAATTCATGCTAACCTTCACACACCTTTCACTATATTTCTTATCCAATCCACTATCATTGATAGAATCTTCCCTTCTTTTACTATGTGAGTAGGAAAAAATTCACATTCACGTTATCTCTAGGTTCTTCTACAACCCTAATTCCAATCATTGATCTTGGTTTGATCCAAAATACCCTTGACAACACCTTTCTCTAGGTACACCACTCGCATTCTTGTTCCTTGGTATCATCAACCCTAGTCACCTTCAAAGACTTTTCACTCCATTTCTTATCCAATCTACTCTCATTGTTGAAATCCTCCCTTCTTTTACCATGTGAATATGAAAACTTTCATATTCAAGCTATCTCTAGGTTTTACTATTAAGGCCTTCCACCATAATTTTGATACACGTTAATGATATTATGATTAATAAAGGGCGAATTTATGCATTTGTCAAGTTTTTAAAGAGTCTACATTGTGGAAAATTTGTATTTTATTATGTTTGGTTTTATTTTTAGTAAGAAGGCTAGTAAATACATTGCATTTTATATAAAAATGGACATAAATGATGTTTCAAAATATTTGATTTTGATTTTGTGCTTTCTCTCAAAGCACCTTCAATTTTCACTTTTCATCATAACCTTATTAATAATATGAATAAACAATACATAATCACTTGACAAGTTTTTGTTACTTTAAATTTCTTTTTTGTCTTGCAATTTGAACCTCGATTAAAGTTGAAACTTAGTTATATTAAATAACTTAAAGCCTTCATATCAATAATACTTGTGAGACCTTAGAAAGTAATATCCTACAAAATTGATCTTGAGTATAACAATTCAAAATACACCACAATGTGTGAAAACTCATATGGCAATGTTGATATAGCAGTGAACAGGTGAAGACGTAGGGGCGAGGATGTTGGTGTGCAGATTGTTCAAAAGGGAAAAGCCAAGGTTGTGTGCAAGTCTAAGGTCAAGATGGCCCAACCTAGGGCATTGTTAGGGCTTCCTCTTGCCTCACAGTCGGCCTCTGTTCCTCCACCTATGACCTCTCTCTTCATCACTGGCTACCAAAATAGGAAAAAACCTTTCTATGAGTGCTCATAATTTTGTAAATCTCATGTTTCCTAGGATCCTCCCCTGCCATCACTAGTTAAGCCTAATGTGGTTTCTCCCTAGCTTGATCCCATGCACTTTTGTTCCTTGGGGGACTCAACTATCTACCTGACGGATGCCCTTGTTGATTACCATATTTTGGATGCTTGCATTGATGCGTTGGTGGATGAAATTGGGAGCAGATCCCTTATTGTTCATTATTTGTGCAAAAGACCCTCAGTCGATCAATTCATTGAGTGGATGAAGGTTTCTTGGAAGAACATCTCCCTTTTGGACATTGATATCATTGATTTCATATTCTTTCTACTTCACTTCATCTCTGTGGAGGATTGCACCTTTGTCAAGTAAATGGGCCCATGGTTTTTTTGATAGTCTAGCCTCTTTTTTCTATTTCTAGACTAGCATCCTTTCTTTAACCCTGCTACTGCCAAGATCACCTTGGTTCCCATCCAGATTAGGTTGTACAATCTTCCGTTGATTATGGTACCAAAATTAATTAAAAACATGATCAAACAAGTTGGTTCCTTTGTGAAGGTGGACCCAGGAACCCCACATAGAAAATTCACCAAGGTGTGTTCCATCATTGATATTTCTAAAGTAGTGCATCAATCAATTTTGATCCATTCAACCTAGGACACCTAGACCTAATTCCTCAATTATGAAGGTCTCCCTTTCAGGTGCTTCCATTGCAACATATCAAGGCATAAAATTGTTGGATGCTCTTCTCCCATGATTTCCATTGTACAAAATTTGAGCCTCAAGAAAATGGGTCAAAAAATCAAGTAATCCTAATGCAAAGTTTGTTTGGTGCAATCATGGGAGATTTATGACTGCCAAAGATGATCCCTTGCCTCCCCCTATGGCTCCAACTGTGACCTTACTATGTTGGAGCAACACTCCTCTTCCCCTATTGATGCTCCAAGTAAGGCTCCTACCTCTCAACCTTGTGGGGACCCCCTCCCTCTTGTGGGAGCTAGTTTTGGTTTAGACTATAAGGGTTCTTATCCTTTTATAAACAATTTGTATGAGGATTACTCTGATTTTATGGATCTTGACAATTTGGTTGTTCTTGTTAAAGAGTGCTCCCTTTCCCAAACTATGAGTGCCATCTCCAAACCTAACTTCCCTAAAAGGAAAAATGGGCACAAATATGAGGTCGAGAAGCTTTAGATCAAAGGAAGAGATGTTGTTGAAGATTGGATGCAATGGAAAATGGATGCCCTCCTCACTCAGAGTATAAGGATGGGGAAGTGCAAGAAGGCCATTTGATCTGATTTTCTAGGGTGGAGGTTTTGCATGTGCTATGTTTGGATGTTGCTTGGTCCTCAGTGTTATTTATTTTGCTTTGTGCTAGCTACTAGAGTGCTTTTGGCTTTCTAGTTTCTACTTCTCTTTTTATGCTCCCCATTTGTGGGTTTGAAGCAATAGCTCTTCTTCTTATTATTTTTATCATTATATTGGGTGTTTCCCCTCAACAACTTTTTATCTATCAAAAAAATATTTGTGAAACAAAGACTACTTATAAGGAATTACATGCTCTAAAAGTATTTCCAATAAGGAAAGAGACTAGAGGTTAAAAATACCAAAGCAATGGATTATATTATTGTTCCTCCTCCTACTAACAAATAGTTAAAGGTGCTTGTGTGGTAAGTGTTTCCCCTTCATAATGATTACAAACATAAACGAGGAAAAATGTCATTATTGTAATGAATATTGATAGAGATAATCTTATCCCCTTTCCTAAATTATTACCAACATAAATATGGGAATATATTGTTAATGTGATTATTATCTTAATGATCATCACATACCATTGCCTTCAAAAAATTTCTTAGCATAATTATATTAAAATTCCATTCATAACATGGCCACTCATAAAGTTCTTGCATAATAAAAATACAAGAGATTGTGATCATATTCCATAAGAAAAAATATAGAGTTAGAGAAGCTGGCAATTGTTTACCCTAATAGGTCAATATACCAACCTAAACAAGACCTTGGCCTTGAGGCAAATTTCTTTGTCCAAGGTTGAATTAGTCCATATAAACCCATGAAGGGGCTACCTAAAATTTCATAGGATGTATTGTGAAGAAATTTAAGGGCCTTTTATAATCAGGTGGCCCTATGAATTTAATAGTGATCACCTTTGCTAAAAAAGTTAGTTAATTTTTTAGGAAGTTGGTGGTCTCATGGATCATGCTAACAATTGAAAATAAAAATAAAAATAAGAAAGTAAAAAAATTGAGATGCATTTTGTTGATGTCACATGAAATAAAAAATAATTAAATTGTAGAGGAAATTCTAGCCCTACCTCACATACAACTGCTAAAATTTTGAGAACTAAAAAGTAGGTGCTCCTATTTTCCATGAGAAGAATTCAACATCTTGTAAAATAATCCTCTCATGGGAGCTATTGCTCCATAATCATAGAGCATGCAGCCTCTTACATGGAACCACTTCCTTAGTATGATTGCATGGTTCATTAGCTTAAACACCCAAAAGAAGGATATAATTTGAGGATGAAAGCATGCTATGCCACATAGTCATCAATAAATAAATTTTGGATGCAAGATTTCTTAACACACCTTGACAACTACCTTTACCATCTATAATGATTTAAATCTATCAAAAGGCATGAACATAACATAATTGAGATCTAAACATCAACAAAATACATAAACAAAACTAAGAAGCATTCACAAATCTAGAACAACACATGTAATTTGTAGGAAACACACTTTGGGTCAAACACTCTAGTCTAGGAAGTAATTTATTCCCATTCCATGATGTAATAAGAAGGTACAATGAGAATGCAAAGAAAACCCAACTTTAACAAGATTCAATATCTCTTAAGAGCTCTGAACTACTCACTCTCAAACTACCATGTTACAAAACAATATTGTGAAATTAAATTAAACTCAACAATGACTTTTATGCAACCGACAATAAGAGTGTTCAACCTCTTCCAAATGTAGAGAAGGGTCCTAACAACTCTCCACATCTTCCCTTGTAGACATATAAAATTGACTTAGGCCTGCAAACTTTATTTTTCTCCATATTTCTTCTCAACATAATTAAAATATTTAAATTATGTCCTATAGTCCAAATTCAATTATTAATTAAATAATTCTTAATTATTTAATTAATTCACATCTTTTAATCCTCCTAACTATTTAAATAAATAAATTATATTTATTTTATTTAAATATGTTGCTAATTTCCTATGTCCCTCTATAATTAAATAAATTCCTTAATTTATTTAATTATTACTTGTCCACTATTTCATCCTAATTATTTAAATAAATAAACTTTATTTATTTATTTAAATACATCATTAATTCCCTATGTCTTTCTATAATTAAATACATTTCTATAATTTATTTAATTATTATCCACTTTGGCCTTTTCTGATTTTAAATAAAATAAGTTATTTAAAATTGTCCACTTTCTAATTTCCCTCCAAGTAAATAATTATAAATAACTATTTACTGTCACATGGTCCCACCAATTTTGAATTAAATTAATTTTTAATTCAAAAGGACAACACAGTCTTAAAATCAAATAATTTTAAATTATTATTTGATTCTCAAGCTTTTTCTTTTTCTGTGCCCAATATTTCCTCTTGTCACATGCATTTCTATCCATTGATTTGATTTTACCCTAATCAAAAGGACAACATGGTCTTAAAATCAAATCTCAGACCTTCATTTTAAATTTTACTCTAATGTTGCCCTAACCCTAATTGCTGATTGTCACATGCAATTTCAGCCTTTGATCTTAGGGCATCTCTCAAATTTCAATCCTGGCCATTCATCCAAAATTGACTTTTTTATAAAAAGGCAATGTCAACCTCATTTGGGGACATTTTTTCATCTCCTAACTTCATCACTTCATCATCTCACACTTCATGCTTCAGACTTTAGGCTTGCACACTTCTTCATGCTTGTAGAATTCTGATTACACTTGCATTTTGAGTCAAATCTTTCAATATTTGCTTGAGTCTTGTCATAGGTCATAGTAACTCACACAAAATTTTGAGGGAAAATATCATTTTACAACATATGGAGAAGGGCAATGAAAGTTAATCATGGAGGGCATGTGAAGGTTGTTTGGTGAAATTATTCCTTTCTTTTATGCTATTTTCCTCCTTTGTGCTTCATTGTTTAGCTATGGTTTTGTTTATGCATTTGATTTCATGCTAACCTAGATTTTTACCTTAGTTACATCCCCAAGATGATAATTTAGAAGATCAATCACCAAAAATGGAAGAGAGAATATTTGGTGTTTCAAAATTCAACTCTTTGCATGCATAGTGATGAATTCACTACATTACTAGTAAAAAATATCATTTTTTAAAGAACTCATCGTTTAAAATAATGAGTCCACCATTTTTGTGAATAGTTTTCTACTTCCCATGACAATTTCACTAAAGTGAGTGCAAGTTCACCACTTCACTATTATGCATTGACCTAGTTCTTCAAAAGCCATGACTTTTACATCCAGACTTGAAATAGGGTGCCATTTTTAAAATTGCACAATTTTTGAGAGGAATTCAAATATGCAAAATCACATTCAACTTTTGATTCCATTTCCACATTAATTTTTCTCCTTCAACACAAATATATTTATAAGACTCACGCCAAGCAAAATCAAACCCCAAAGATGTCTTATTTGCAAATAAAGACTCAAATTTTTCATAAACATTAAAGAAACATACCACTATTTGAAAATACCTTTGTTACCTTAATTTGACATGATAAACTCCATCAGAATTCTTGATGATACTCCACAAACTACAATAACATAACTTTAATCATCCAAATGTCAAATCAATCTAATTTTACAAATACTTTTATTTTAAAAATAAAAATTTAATTTATCTTATAACAATTTTATTCACATCTCATAGGCTTAAACACCTAGAAGCCTCTCAAATGTCCCATTGAATATTTTGTGCACCCCACCCACTAGATTCTTAGGCAAATGGAGTGCATAATCTTCATGCAATGTATTTCATACTAGAATTGAAAATGTTTCTATGTTCATGTGAGAATTACATGGAAGTCACCTCAATGTCAAGAATGAGGGAAAATATGGTGCATTATTTTGCTTTTTCTCTATGCTAGTCAACTCAAAAAGAGGATTACATTGAAACCGTGCATGCATAATTGAATAAAGTGCAAAATAAAGACAGACACTTCATTTTGTTAGACCAAACATTGTGAAAATAAAGACCAAATAATTTCCCCTTTTTTGTAAGCTTCCACTAATTATTAGGTAGTGCCTTCTCTCATGTGGAATTTGACGTTACGTGGCCTTTCTTTAACAAACTGTATTTAACTTGAAAATTCTCAATATATATATTTTTAAGGTCTTAATATATGGTTAGATAGTTTTCAAAATATTTTCTAAATATAGGGTTAGATATCTTTAAAAAAATATTTTATAATAAAAAATTAGAAATCTTTTAAAATAATTACTGGTTTGGAAATTATTGCACTGCAATTATTCATTGGTGGCACATTGAAATGTGTAGGTAACAATCGATTAAATGTCTTTTTACTTAAGAAATGAAGATATAAGACATTTTTTAGAGATGTCAATTCCTGAAAAAACAATGAAACTCTATATTTAATGACTAGCTTGCTATTTTTTACCATAAATTAATGGAAAGAGGTCTTACTTGGGATCGGGCTTCACAAAAATGTTATTGCTACTAGTGTAAGACATGTTATTTTGTTTCATTTATGGAGAAATAGATGTAACACGGTTTTAATAATCATAGTGATCACTAGGAATTTGTAGTTTTAAGGCTTTACTCTAATATATTTTATTGTCTTGATTTTTTGTTTTCCTAACTATAGACAAAGTCAGAAAATAATCCAAATATAAAGTTCTACATTCAACAAATCAAGCTTCAAGTAAATTAGTTGTTGAATAATAAGTGTACTTGTATTGCTCAAGCTCTAAGACCCTAGTTAAAAAATGATTGTTCTGTTGTTGGCCTTGGTCTTCTGCTGCTCCAGATTCTGCTGGATATTGTCGTTGTTGTATTTGTTAACATTGTCGGTTTTGTTGATCAAGTTTTGCTGCTGTAACAAGGAGACTTTGTTTTTAACATTTGATGTAAACATTGCTACTGTCATTGTATTTGTTAACTCTGTTCCAATTTTACTCCTGTAACTTTGATAGTTTTTGCTACTGTAATAAGGAGATTTTGTTGTTCCATTTTTATATATTGTTTCTTAATCATTAATGTCTATGTACAATTTTATATTGTAATTTTTAACTGCATTTTTTCCCTTGTAATCTGTATTTACTCAATAAATAAAAAAAGACTTTGTATGTAACATTATTGTAAATATTAAAAGTTTAATTAACATTGTTTACTTCAAAAATATAAAATTTTTCCATTTAAAAAAATTGCATAGAAGAAACATTATATGCACCCTCAAGAAGTAGTTTCATTGATTGGAATCAACAAATTTGAAGTTGTAAAATTATCTCTAGGTATTAAAATTTAAGAATTTATAAACCTAAAATAAATGCAAGCCAGACTCGCGTACTTCAAGAATCTGGTCGACCTAACACCCTTTAGTCTTTCAACACTAAGCCAACAGAAGTTGTCACGTCTGATCGAATAATTGAATAGACAAACATTATTGTCTAGGTGGAACGGCCTGCAGATTTTAAAATTATTGTTCTACAGAGCTTCATTTACATGGACATTGTTATGAATATCCTCGACCGCCCCACAAGAGCACTACTTTTGTTTCCTCTACGTATTGGAATTTTCCTCCTCGGCATCATGTTTTCGTTGGAGATTGATGCTTTTGCAGGTCGTAAAAAAGTATATATTTGTTCCTTGGTTAACATCAAATGGCATGGATTTCGTTCGATTGTAGGTAGATCTCAAGTCCTAAAAGAGTCAGCTTTGAAATATAACGGTAGAGTTTGCAGGATCTCCATTCATGGCAGCAATTCGAAGTTTCTCTGCCTTGAATTGGAAAACTCCACTAACCAGTGCTCATGATTGTAGAGCCTCTCCAAAGCATTGTCAAAACAGGGCTTTGAGAAAAAGTTCAGTTAATCCTAACAAGATTGCTGTTTGTAGGGCTGGATTGAATTTCTGTGACTTGGTTCCTGAAAATAAGAAGGAGGTGCTAGGATTTGAACTTCCGAGATACGATACATCAAGGTGTTTGACTGTGGATTTGGTTGTTGTTGGCAGTGGACCAGCTGGTTTATCAGTTGCCCAACAGGTTTCAGAGGCTGGAATATCAGTTGTATGCATAGATCCATCTCCACAGAGCATTTGGCCAAATAACTATGGTGTTTGGGTTGATGAACTGGAAGCCATTGGTCTGGTGGATTGCCTTGACACCATCTGGGATGATGCAGTTGTGCACCTGGATGACAGCAGAAGTAAGTTTCTCAGTAGACCTTATGGTAGGATAAATAGAAAATTGCTTAAAGAGAAAATGATGGGGAAATGCATTTCTAATGGAGTCAGGTTTCATCAAGCTAAGGTTTTGAATGTGACCCATGAAGATTTAAGGTCTTGTGTTTTGTGTGATGATGGTGTTAGTATTCAATCCGCTTTAGTGTTGGATGCAACTGGTTTCTCGAGGTGTTTGGTGGAATATAAGGAGGCCTATAATCCTGGATATCAGATAGCTTATGGGATATTAGCAGAGGTCGACTGGCACCCATTTGATTTGGGTAAAATGGTTCTGATGGATTGGAGGGATTCCCATTTGGGGAATGAGCCTGCTCTTAGGGCTAAGAATGAGAAGTTGCCAACTTTTCTGTATGCAATGCCATTTGATTCAAATAGGATTTTTCTTGAAGAGACCTCACTTGTCAGTAGGCCTGCTATTGCCATGGAAGAGATTAAGAAAAGAATGGTTGCAAGATTGAGGCATTTGGGTATTAAGGTGAAGAGGATTGAAGAGGATGAAAGGTGTGTTATACCCATGGGAGGTCCTCTTCCTGTGATCCCTCAAAGAGTTACTGGAATTGGTGGCACTGTGGGAATGGTGCATCCATCCACCGGATATATGGTTGCAAAAACATTGGCTACAGCTCCCATTGTAGCCAATTCTATCATACAATGTCTAGGTTCTCCAAGGATGATTAGGGGGACCAATCTCTCCGCCTCTGTTTGGAACGATTTATGGACACCGGAGAAAAAAATGCAAAGAGAATTTTTCTGCTTTGGAATGGATGTCCTGCTGCAGCTGGATTTAGTGGGCACAAGGGGTTTTTTCGATGCATTCTTTGACCTTGATCCATACCAATGGCATGGTTTTTTGTCTTCCAGGTTATTCTTTCCAGATTTGATTATGTTTGGTCTATCTTTGTTTGCTCATGCTTCCTATACTTCCAAGTTGGATATTGTGGGAAAGGGTACATTTCCTCTGTTAAAGCGAATTGACAAATTTGTTGGCCGAGAAGGAATTTTCTTTGCCCCCACCTCAATAAAGGATTATGTTTAATCTATTTATATATATGAAAAAGATCGCTAAGAATTTACTGTCATCACTAATATCATAAATGCAAAGCTCTTAGGATAGGGATTTCAAACAACATTTGCCATAGATAGAAATCCGATCAGATTTCTAAGGAAGGCAATGAACAGGGTTTTGTGTTGACCCAGTTGCAAAGGGGCCAAGCCTTTGAAGGCTTAGTGTCCATACCCAAGTAGCCTTTTATGGCCATTAACTTGTATCAAAATTTCACCCAGGCATCTTCAGGGTTTTAACTTTTGTAACTCAACAGATGCAAACTACTGTTTTATATTTGCTCCCTGGCAGACCCTGGAATTTGATGTAGGTGATTGATCGTTGTGAGTGGCTGGTGCTTTCCTTCAGGGAGATAAGAATAGTAAGGATCATAAATGGCCTGTGATTTTACGGAACCTGTTTGTTTCATTGTAATATCCTTTTTTAGATTTTTCTTAATTTTCCTTAAATATAATAAAATCCAGAAATCTGCTCAGACTGATATCAGATATTTGTTCTTGTATAATTGTTGATTTTTTGAACTCTTTAGCAATTTAATGCAATTGGATGCCTTTGGTAATTTGGTAAATAACTTCAAATCTGCCTGAGTCAGGTTTTCGTCCACCAACTTAACAAGGAAAAGAAAAGGGTTTTCATCCTTTAATTTTCAGGTCTAGAGGATGAACAGTCTACGCTTCCCAAGAGACAAAACCAGACATAAAATTGTATTTGATATGCTTCCTCAATTCTCTTTGCTCGAACTCACTTTATATCCATTCCTTTTAAGGGATGCAACTCCTCTCATGTCTTTTATTAACAACCAAATGTAATTAATATTAAATATTCCTTAAACATGGGCTGCTCCCTGAATATTCATACGAACCTGTGGGAAACTATTTTCTTTTATGAAATTTAGTGAATGTTGATTGGCTTCTGTTTGCCCTTCATAGACAAGGTGATGGCTTGTAGAGAGCAATTTGCAAGGAGCAAATAGCCTGTTCCTACTATAAAATTAAGGAGGGGCATTACAGTTTGCCCTTCCTATGATTGCTTGTCTTCAAGCAATCATAAATTTGGATGCTAAAGAATTTCCTCACTCTCCCATGTAGCATCCTCTTCAGGGAGATTTTTCCATCAAGCTAGACATTCTATCATTGTTATATTTCTTAGCTTTCTTTCTCTAAAATTTATAATGGCCTTAGGTATTAAAATCAATTTTCCTTATCATCCAATGGGGGTAGCTCTAACTTCTAAGGAAGGAATAATTTGACTTCCTAAAGCTCTGTTTCTTGCAATGGCCATAGATGTTACTAAACATTGTGCTGCCCATGCTACTTGTCCATTCCAAAAACATTTTTCCATTCTTTTTGCTTTTATAACTCTAGGAGCTCCACTAGTAATGCCTTGCAACACTATGTCTTTACCCTCTGATTTGAACCTTAACTACATAGTCTGATAATTTTGAGTAAAGTCTCTCAAAGAGTGTAGCCATTGTACTCCTAAGACCACATCGATTTCTCCTATGGCCGCCACATAGAAGTCATCTTGCATCGTAGGCCAAATGCCTCGGGTTTGGGGCAGAAATCTCTCCCATTTGAAGCGTCTACGGGACACCTATTGTTGTATGTCAGTTTCAAGGTGGAGAAAACAAGGTTTTGATGATTCGTGAGCAATATATGTAAACACCAGCTTGCTGGTTATGTATGATCAGACCTGCAACTTTCAATAGCAGCCAATGGGTATGTTTCATTCGAGTTTGATTTGCTAAATAATTATCTGGGTTGCATTTGGTTTACCGTTTATGTATTTTCTTTATAGCCTAGCTAGTTTTCAAATATTCGTTATATTGTATTCCCTGGCAAGTAAAATACAAAAAATCATAAAGTGCAAAAACAAAAAAAAATATCAAATAGCAGACAGGGGGGACATTATAGACAAACTTGGGTGAGCCTGCAACAAATTCCATTGTTGTTCATGCCCAATTGGCAAATTTGACCATTTTTTTTTTCTAATTTGACAATTGATTATGACCAAAAATGCCCCCCCAAGCCTTAAAATGTGGATTCAAGACATTTTGAAGACAAAAACAAAGTCATTTCTCTTAATGTTAATGTGAACACAAAACCAAAATATCATTCATTCTTGCTGAACTCTTTTTCTTGCTTGCCATTGCATAAATAGAGTTGAAGATTGAATGGTGAATGTTCCAAAGTGGTTGGTTTGCTATTCCTACATTTTTGCAAGAGCCCATTTGTTTCCAAGGAGATCGTAGAGGAAGATTCCTACAAAAGAGGTAGTTTTTTTTCAAGTTTTTGGTTTCCTTTTCGACATTTTTTTTTACAAATGAACTTTCTTGTTTTGTTTTCATTCTTTTATGAATCTATAACATATGCTTAATTTTTAAAATGAGTTAAGTTGTATATATATTTTTGTTTTCATTTGTTTTGATTCTTCGAATGTGTTGTTTAATGAACTTGTCATAGGTATTATAGTGGCAACTAGTTCTAGCTCCATGTTTTGATCCCACTTCAAAACAAACCCAAATTCTCTCCTTCGGAAATATGTTGATATGGTACAACAACTTCTAGGTGGTGGGGTTATGTATGGATTTGTAGTGGGTGTTACATTATTTATTCAAGCTCATATAGTTCGGTGAAAGGCCATTTGTGCCACATCCTTGGACTAGGCATTAAAGTTTTCCTAGGAAAAATTGGTGTACTCATTCCAGAAGCACAAGTCATGGCATATATTAATGAGCAAGAAAAAGTAGATGAAGCAGTAGGCTGCAAATCAAATCATTTTTTGTTAAAGAAAGGATCTTGAAGAATGAATTCCCCTCTACCATCTTCTAATCTTTAACATATAGAGAGCCACTCATTTTTAGCCACACTTGAACAACAACTTGTGGCCTTGACACATAAGAGATCAAAGGGATTGTTAGAAATAGCATTTCAAAACAAGTCTCAAGAGATTGCTGATGAACACACAATGAGATGTCTCTATGCAAATAGATTGGCGATCAATGTTGTTTGCTCACTGTATCGGCAACAAATAGTGAAAACAATTAATAAGGCTCCAAAAGGGTACAAGGGCTTGGGTTTTGAGAAAGTGCATAGCACCTTATTGGAAGAAGAGGTGAAGTTTGTAAAGGAGTCATTGAAGCCCATAAGGGATTCATGGGCCAAACTAGGGGTGTTCATCCTTTTTGATGGAATGCAAGATGCAAGAAGTTGGCCATTGATCAATATTATTGCAGTGTCCCTTAGAGGGGCAATTTTTTTGAGAGCAATGGATTGTGAAGGGGAGGTGAAGGATGGTGCATTTATCAGCAACATTCTCATGACAACTATTGAGGAAGTGGGCCCTCGAAACATTGTGCAAGTCATAACAGACAATGACATTTTGTTGAGTGGTTAGGTTATTGGTTGAGGAGCGTTATTTACACATTTTTGAACACCTTGTTCTCTCCACTCCCTCAACCTTATGCTACAAAAAATTGGGACCAAAATTGATTGGATCAAACAAGTGTATGCCAAGGCAAAAGAGATCCAAATGTTCATCACCAACCACCATATGTCAAAAGGCACATTTAGAACATTCTCGAAATAGGAGTTGTTGAAGGTAAATGGAGCAATGAGATTTATTTTAATAAATATGTTTCACTTTAGTAAAAATTTTAATTTTGATTTTTAAATAGGTTGTTGAGACTTGTTTTTCCTCTAACACAATTGTCTTAAGACGAATTGTGAAGGTTTGTGAGGTATTTTCTAATATGGTCATTAGCCAAAATTGGTCCATGTGGAGGCAATCTAGCACTACAAGTGCAACAAATATTGAGTGGATGATCTTAGATTACATTTGGTGGGATTGTGTTGAATATCTGCTAAGTTTCACTGAGCCCATATTGAGTATGATCCATTGTATTGGCATGGATAGATCTTGTTTGAGAGAGATATATGATGGAATTGACTCAATGATTGAGAAGATGAAAGCCATCATAAATGTAAAAGAGCAAGGTATTGAAGAAACTTTCTTCAAACAACTACACAAAATTATTGAAGAGAGATGGAACAAAATAACCACTCCATTGCATCTTCTTACCTTTGCATTGAATCCCAAATATTAAAGTGTTGTGCTCCTTTCTGTGTCAACTAGAATTGCCCATATAGAGATGTTGAAGTCAACCAAGGGTACAAGGCAGCACTTCGTAGACTCTTCATTTATCTTGACATGCGGGATGCAGTGAGGATTGAGTTCATGGATTTTGTATGCTCCAACAACTTTAGTATTGATGCTCTTCGTGACAAGTATAAGGTCGATGCTCATAGTTGTTGGTACCTTCATGGCCAATCATTCACACACCTACAACCTCTTGCTATCAAAATTTTATTGCAAGTAAGTTTTATAAAAAAATCTTTTATCTTTTAAGTTTCATTTATATTTTATAATTTTAAATTTTAAATTTTATAACTCTTAACTCTCTAATTTTGTCTTAATAGGTTGCTAGTTCATCCGCATTTGAGAGGAATTGGATCACATATTCCTTCATCCACTCAATAAAGTGCAATTGACTTCACTCAAAAAAGGCAAAGGATTTAGTATATGTGAATTCAAACTTGTGCCTCCTTTCGCACAAACAAAGTGGCTACAGGGAAGGGGACACAAGGAAGTGGGATATTGAGCCAGAGCATATTGATTTGAATGCTTCCACTTCCCACCTTGCTGCACCTGATGTTGATGATGAGCTAACTAGCGAGCATGAGAGTGCCAGTGCTAGTGCTATTACTAGTGTTAGTAGCATTGTTTGTGGTTCTTCTAATTTATCAATACTACATCATCTAATATGAATGGTGATGATATTTTTGAAGATCCATATGATGATGCTTGACCAGTGATGGCTGATTGTTGATGTTTGACTTTATTATTTTTAAATTTTAGTATATAATATATCAAGATATTCGAGTTTGACTAATTGACATTGTAATATTTTTTATGTTTATGGTGGTTTTGTTTATTATACAATATATGATGCTATGTGTGGTATTCTAAACATAAATACTGCTGCAAATATGTACATATTTATGATTTTTATATGTTTTTGTATGGAAGAACCCAAACCCACATTTTTTTGGACTAAACCCATGAATCGAAACCCAAACCAATACCAAGATCAATAACTTAAGTTTTAATGAACAACTAGCTTCCTCAAAAGGAGGAGCCATCTAAAAAAGGACTTCTTGAGCACAATAGAAGAGGACCATAATCACTTAATCCAAACAAACCAAACAGCTTCAACTTCATTTCAACCCTAGTGAGAATTAAAATGGAAGCAAATTCTTTGTTTTAGAAAGTAGACAAATAGACTTTTTTGCATAGCCTCCAATAGCCTACTCCCACTTTTCCAAGAGAAGTTTTGCCATGAATCAAGATATTAATTTGTTTCCAGCATTGGACAATCGTTTCCCATAATGTCTTTAATCATAGAATACAATTTTTTTTTTGAGCTTCAAGTAAAAACCTTTCTCTAAGGGTCTCCCAAGAGACTAATCCTCTTCCATTAATAATTTGTGAAAAAGTTTCCAAATTATTAGAGCAGTTAATTCTCTCTTAAGTGCAATAGGCTTCTTGTTGGATTCAAGACACCACTAGATGAGTCCAAAAAGACAAGACAAGATCATTATTAATACTCTTTGTGTCAAAATTGACCACATATTTTCTAGCAATCTCCTAGGCCATCCGTATATCACCAGAAATAGAGGAATCACTGATGTGAACTCTTAATTTACCAATCAGGATATCCACCAATTGAAGGCCAATCGAGCTAGGTTTCTCCTTTGGATACCTCTACAGGCCATTCTTTTCGACCAAGATTTTCCAAGTTTCCATACCATTAAGAAACCTCATGACCTTTTTTATTGTTAAAGAAACACCTTGCAAGAATAAGATTTTTAGATCCATGGCCCTAACTCTCTAGGTTTGTAACAAACATTTCACCCAACAATATGTGTTTTTTAGCACCTTTCTATTAGACCAAAGAAATTTCCTACTCCATTTATCCAAACGATTCATTTGGGAAGAGCAAACCAATCATGAAGGGGAGTAACAAATTGAGAAAGAAGAAAGAACTTTCTAGCAATCTTGAAACCTACGTGCCATACATAAAATATGAGCTTGCCACTTATAGACTTTATTCACCACCTTATTCATCACCCAAGACCACATTTCTTTGAGAGGAGGAGAGAGGGCAAATGAATTCTAAGATATATGACAAGCCTACTAGGGCCTTCCTAATCCCAACCTTTACGAGCAATCCAATTAGGAGTGTGAATTTTTCAACTTAAGATCACATATTTGTAGACATCAATCTTTGATCTAGAAACAATGCAATATTAGTGAAACCTATTTTGAAGATTCTCTAAATTATCCTTTTCCAAAACAGGGAAAAGAGTAGTATCATTCGCAAATTGACACTCCAACATAATATCTTGGTTTGGAAGAACCAAACCTTTTAGAGGAGGATCAAGAGAAGAATGCCTTAGAATATAATGGAGAGCTTTTGCTGCAATAACAAAAAGGGATGGGCCAAGGGACATACCTGTCTAATAGACCTCTAAAGGGAAGGGGATAGACAAGGCTTCATTTACATTAACTTGAACAGAAGCATTCTAAAATAACACTTCAATATAACTACAAAAGGTTTCCCCAAAGCCCAAGGCTTTCAACACCAAAAGGATAAAGGGCTATTCATCTCTATCACATGCCTTTTCAAAATCAATTAGGGCCATTGAAACCTCCTGTTGAGAGTCTTCAGTCCATTGCGTTTTATCCTAGCATTTGAGAAGGTTATCCAAAATATATCTTCCTTTAACAAACCCATTAAGTAAAGGAAACAACTGAAGGAAGGACATCGTTCAACCTTTGAGATATTAAGCAAAGTAATAGGTCTCCATTTTTTAATTTGAGTAGTGTCTCCATCCTTTGATAACAGCATAGTAATGCCTATATTAAAATATTTACCCACAGTACTAGCAGAGATGGCTTCATTATAGAATTCCAATAGGTAGTAGGCACTCCATTCCTTGTTTACCTTGTAAAACTTTGTAGGAAACCCATCATAACGAGGGGATTTGTCATTCCGAAGAGAAAAAAAAAAATTCATCTAAAGATTAAAGTTCATCAAGAACAATAATAGAATTCCTATTTAATTTAGAAGCCACAATATTCTTGATAATCTCTCTATTTCTAGAGATCTCCAAACCCTCACCCCCTGAGGTAAACAAATCTTTATAGAAAAACTGAAAGGCCTTTCAAACAGGAGAATCTTTATTGACCAAGGAACTGTCAACATTAAGAGTAGATATTATTTCTCTAGATTGCCCAACTCTAAGAAAATTAAAGAACAATTTTGAACCCTTATCACCCAATTCAAGCCAGTTCAGCTTAGACCTAAGCTTAACACTTTTACCTTTAGATACTTGATGACACCTCAACTTATGCTTTAGCTCAACTTTATTCTTCAAGACAAGGTCACTGGAATCATTTTGAAAATCTTGCTCTACAAATTTGAGATTCTCTTAAACCTTCTTAAAGTTTTCAGCCTTCTTCTTGGTTTGACATTTCCCATAAAAGCTCAAAAAATTTTGCACCTCAGAAAAAGAAAAGGCCCACTTGAATATTTTGGACTAACCTCTCCCATAGGCTTGACAAATTGTAATATAGGGGGATTCGCTACTCACGAGTTCTCTTCGTTCAGAGAGCCTCACGGGGCGAACTGCCCTATACTACCTCAATGGAACAACAACGAGAGTTTCAGAATTCGAAAGAGCAGTTCACAGAGATTTTCTGGACAAACTGACGAGCTCTCGGCCAAAGGATGTTAGCGTAGAATACGGACGACAGCGTGCTGGCATCTCGTAGGGACCAAAAAGTGAGAATGTCTCGGAAAATAGCTAAGTGACGACTTACACTCCGATTACTGAGAACTGACAAAATGTGATAAAGTAGTAGAATTGAAGTAAAGTAAAGAATAAATGATAAGGATAAGGAGTAGAAAGGAAGGGATTACTTACAACCATGCAAGTGATGAAGCTTCCAGCCTGTGAGTGTCTTCAATACCTGCACACAAGAGAGAGAGAAATTGTTGGGGTTGTATAGGGGCTTGCCTCAGTCAGACCCTGTTTTGGTGTTCCCACCTCCACGGATGGCCAAATAGATAGAGAGAAAAGTAGAAATGAAGTAAAGAGCACTTAAAGCACTACAAAACAGTGTTATACTACTCAACCAAGTAATAGAGGAGAGGAGTGAAAGCTTACCACCTCCACCAAGAGCACTCAAGGCTAATGGGGGAGAAGATGAGAGGAAATCAAGCCTTTGCTGCAATGGTGTTTTGTTCCACACTTGCTCTACTAAAGTGGTGGAGTGTTGATGTTGTTGCAATGGAGCGTAAAGTGTTTGGAGATTGAGGAGATGGTGAAGAAGCTACTTAGAGCTTGTGAAGAGACTATGAAGCTTTTGAATGAAGTCCAAAGTGGTCAAGAGATGTGTAGAAGATGGAAGAAGATGGTAGAAGATGGAAGAAGATGGCAGAAGATGAAATGCTAGTTCAAGGGATGAATTTGAAGGAAGGATGGAGAAAAACAACCATATTCAGGTCAGTTGGTCGAGGAGGGCGTTACAAGTTGACCCCCAATGGGAAGTGTAACGCCTCTGTAGGCTCTAGATGCGAGAATTTGTCAAGGACGTCGCGTGGACGTCTGCACGCCATGCGGGCGTCCCCGATAGAAACGCCTTCATCGACGCTCAAAACAGGTGCCAAGTGTGATGCGAGCAATGGGCTTAGGTGGAATTAAGCCTTCAAACTTGGTTTTCTAAGGTGGCTAAAGGCAAAAAGGGGATTTGCACATAGGGTGCAAATTCGTTCTTACACACAAATGTTCCAAAATTAGAGGGACTCTTTAAGGCAAGGATCATCTTTTAAACGAGAAGCATTCAACTTTAGAGGGGAAGGGGCAGAGGAGGGAAAAAAATGTAATTTCAATGGGGTGGTGATTTGATAGAGTGAAGGGCAACACTTTCACCACATTGTTATCAACAATGGAAGGGGTAACATAAAGACTTATCTAGATAGAATGTATTCGGTCTAGAGAAGAGCCTTTTATTTCCTTTCTGCATATTGCTCTACATGAACCAAGTTCTTGTATTGTCCTTTGTAAATCCTCATATGGGATCAACCAAATCCCTTTGCCTTTGAAAATTAGCCCCCAAAAATAGCTCGTTATCTTTCCATTCAAATTTATTGCCCACAACTTTATTATCCTCACTTTCAATCATGTTGAGAACACCTCACATAAGCCATTGCACCTGGGAGAGATGAGAGGACAATCACTTACAAAGATTAGAGCATTCTCTATAATCTTTGAAGCATAAATAGAACAAATTCCAGATTCATTCCCTTGAACAGATAGAATGACCCACATAACTCTAGAACAGGGGGAGATACCTTTATCAACAATAGAGCTAGCCAAATGACTATTAATGAGAATCACATATCCCCTTCTACCTTTATAATAATTAGAAGAAATAACCATTGCTTGTAACTAGATATATTTGAGGGCACATTCAAGACTAATTCCTACATCTTTTACTTCTTGTAAAAGCATCACCTAAAGGTCATGCCTAAGACTTAACAAAGGATCCAGTCACAAACCTCCTATCCTAAGCTTCAATTCTCTCAACAGTTCAAATAATATTAATAGCATAAGGAAGAAGTAGGCAAGACCTTAGAGTGGAGACCCTCCACTCCTACACAATCCTTCAAAACTAGGTGGCAATTTCACACCCTTTTTTAATCATACTCCTTATCATGTCATTGGACTAGGACCCTCACTATATCTAGGTCTCTTGATAGAAAACCCTTTTACAACACCTTTTAAAGAGTTCACATTAGGGAATCCCTGATTAAGGTTCAAATTTGAAGGCTGGGAGATAACTTTCCTCTTTAAAAGATCATCAGCAGTCCCGAATCCTCCATCTTGTAAGGACAGGTTAGATTTTTTAAGACTGTCAGAGAGAACATTAGGGCTAGGTTTCTTATCTGCCCTTATCACTTCATACTCCACATTATCCCAAAATTTAGGTTTATTACCAAAAGGAACCATAGCAAGAAGATTGGTTTCATTTTCAACTATTCTTGCATCCACATTAGTACCAATTTTTTTGAGATTTTTTTGCCTATTTTTCAGGTTTGGGCAATTCATTCTTATATGACTATCTTTGTTGCAAAGAAAACAAGAACCTAGAACACTGAGGCCCGAGGCTAATACTTTTGTAAGAAACTAATTATGCGATTGAAATTCAGTAGAATTTGGACATCTCCTAGAGTAGTTTAAATAAATCAAAATCCTCACATTCATGTGTGGAAGTGAAGACTTATGTTTTCAATCTTTATAACTTCATCCAATGGCTTAATCAATCGAGGTAACAAAAACCATACAAGGGGGGATATTACAGACTTCAAGGAGAAGAGTAAAAAAACCACCTCTTCAAGTTGAACAATTGGATCCCAAGGAGGAGCTCTAAAGATAGATTTCCCCATACTACAGATATTTTTAGCAAGCACTCTCTTTTGCATACTACTACTTCTGGAGCAAACAAAAAAAGTCTTTTGGCAACATTCTACACATACTTGGTACTAACATAAAGCCCTTGTTTCTTTTCCCACAGACACAATCCAATCATCAAAGAAGTAGAATCGAAGAGAAGGCAGAGTCTTTACTTAAAATAAAAATCCATCATTATTTAACCTTTGTTCTACCTTATCTATAGCTTTTTGCATAGCATCATTTGGGAATCAGTTGAGTGCTATATGAGCCTTACCTTGCTCTGCACTTGCCTGTTGGGATTCTCCATCTTCCAAAAACATTGCACACCTTTCAGAACCGCCACCTTTTCATCTCCAACTAGATCACTCTTGTGGCATTTATCACCATCTTTCCTTGGACCTCAATTGTGCAAATTTTACTTCATCAGTGAGATGGGACATCCATAGACCGTAGAAATTGAATCCACTACCACTACCAATATCCTCTCTTTGGGGAAAAACACAAAGAAGCCTGGGAAAAAATAGGACAAGTCCAAGCAAAAAAACACATCCAAAAACAAAAGAACCTCAAACACCTACTCAACTAACATAAAAGTAAAACCACAAACAAATAACACCAAACAAATTAAAGGAAAAACTTAGGATACCATGACAAGACCGAAAGGAGGAGAAGAAGGAATAGCTAGGGAGGACAGTTTGTCTTCCCTAGGTAGCAGCTCCTTCCTCTCACCCCTCTCAATCTTAATTTGCTGATGTTTTATTAGAGTTTTAACTTTTGTGGGATTTTCACCTGTGCATATTTAAGTCATCTATATGTCAACCAATTTCCAGAATCGTCACTTAATGCCATTTCTCTCTGATTAATGGCATGTTATTCACATTATTGGCATTCTCCTGTACAGTCCTGAGGGTGTTAACTTTTTTTATTGAGCATGTCCTCAAAAATAGAGCTTCAATTCTTGTTTTCTATACATCCATCCATGAAATAAACTATACTTGACCTAAGGAGTCATCCATAATTATATGGTGAGCCATAAAAACACAATTTTCATTTACAAATTGCTAGACCAAAGCATCTTTTGAGATAAATTTTTAATACCTACAAAATTGTTTGGAAAATGAAATTTGAATTCTTGAAACCCTTTCTGTGGTAATGTTAGAAAGGCTAATAAAACGCTGACTATAGCAGTTGTGATTATACATATTTGACTTCACAAATTGCGTCCTTTGCTTTTATTTACTTGGACTACAATTGATCAAATGGTCTTCAAATTGCTTTTGTCACTTATTCTCATTCATGTTGTACTAAAACTATACATACCAGAATTAATATTTAGTAAAGCTATCTTTTTAAACTAGAGCTGCCAGATACATCTCCTTCCTAGTCAGGTTACACATATTCACATATTGGATACTTGATATGGAAATGGTACTTCCCAGGGCCAAAATTTGATGGTTGAAGCTGCCTGTCAAGCCAATTATTTTTTATGGTTATTCATTTAGAGGTGCCTTTAAAATTTGAAAATAAATTTAATTTAAAGGAGTATATTATGTTGATGTTTGCAGCGTCGGTCTCCACTTCCAGCGATCTCCTTGATGACAAGATAAATTAAATAATAGCTAAGGCTATTTAATTTATAGCGAGTGGATAAATTCAAGAGACATCTTTAATAATAACTGGTAATTAATTATTGAAGAGGCACGAATTGTTAATAAAGCCGACCTCTCTTGCATAGGCGCGATTTTATTGAAGAGGCACATCTCTCTATGCTGGGACGACTTGTTATTTTGAAAGGACACGTCCTCCCCTATCACTTGTATATATTCGCATTGTTCCATCTCATTATATCATCGATTTCATTCCATTCATCTCAAGAGCGAATTTATCTTCAAGGCAGATCAAAGTTATTCAAGTTCAAGTTCGACATTATTAGTGACTAAGATTTCATCAGCAATTTGTCTCTTTGTATTTCTGTGTTGCATCACTCTTTGATGCATGTATTTTTGGCCTACATATTGGCCTCTTGTAAGGAGATCATTATTGTGTTGATTCAATATATAAGTGATATATTGTTGCTGGGCTTTTCTCCCTCAAGTGGAGGGTTTTCCCAGGGTATCTGCTGTGTCTCTGTGTTGTTATTGAATTAATTTTCTGTGCATTACATCTGATCATAAAAACATGGTATCAGAGCGGGTTTGAAGAAGATCTTGATCAGATTTAGTATTATAGCGATACTCTTTATTCTCTTTCTCATTGTTAATTACTCCTATCTCTTCATCAAGATGGTGAACGGTCTCAAGATCGAGGATAGACTTGAGGGAGCATCAAATTTCACATCTTGGAGAGTTAGAATTATGCTCACCTTGGAGGAAAACGAATTGACAGAGTTCGTGGAGAGCAAAGTCCCCAAGCCTATGGATGAGGAAGAGAAGGTTCAATGGAAAAAGAAAGATACTAAGGCGAAGAAGATGTTAGTTGATTCCGTGAAGGATCATTGTTCCTATTGTCTCAAAGTTAAAGACAGCAAGAGAGATGTTTAAAACTTTGGAGGAGATGTACGAAATCAACAACAGAAGCCGTGCTCTTGCATTAAAGCAATGACTTCATCATGTTAAGATGGCGGAAGGAGAATCTATCATCGCTTACTTCATGAAGATTTCCGAATTGAGAGATCAACTCTCTACCATTGGTCATATTGTTGATGTCAAGGATTTGACCATGTTGGCTCTTAATGGTCTTCCTTCATCTTGGGAGTCTTACATTCAAGGAATCAGTGCAAGATCGAAACTTCCTAGGTTTGATTGTTTGAGGGCTGATTGTATTCAAGAAGAGTCTAGGTTGGCTACGAGAGGTATTGGTTGAAGCTCTACAACTGGAGACATTCATGTTCTTTCCACTCAATCCTCGAAGAAGAAAGGGAAAGATGGAAAGAAAGGATACTTCAAGAAGAATAGAGATAAAAGAGCTGATGGTGCTCCTGCATTCAAGAAGATAAGGGACCTCTCCAAAGTCCAATGTTTTCGTTGTGACAAGTTTGGTCACTATGCAAAAGATTTCCCTACCAAGCCTAATCAGCATGCTTCATTTACGGATGTGGATGAGATCTCTCCTCAGAAGGATTCTAGGGAATTTCTATTCTAAGCCATGGGCCTGTGTTCAAGCCGTGAAGGTTGTGTGCTGATCTATGTGCAAGAGCAGCGTATCTTACTGCGTTTAGTATTTGCATCCATTAGAATATTTAAAGAGATAAGTATTCTTTGTTGAGTTATATCATTTAGTTGGATCTTGTAATTAGTAAAGAGAGATAGTGGTTTCTTTTGAATTGTGTTCACTAGCATAAGATCCTTTGAAAATTTCATTTATTGCAAGTTATTTCATGCTGGTTGTGAAGATTTCTGAGTGTGACTCTGAAATAAAAAGAGAATTGCAATTTCGATGGTGATTAGTTGATCACATCAATATCATTCTCTAATGCATGAACTGTGATAGAGCCTTGAACTCTTGGAGAGAGTTGGTTCTACATGCTAACTACATAATGCATTTAAGAAATTTGTAGTTGTTCAGATTGTCTTTTGTTGTGCGGAGTTTAGCACTCTCAAGAGGAGCAAAAGATGGAAGAAAGAGTTATATCAAAATTCAATAAAGATAAGTTTCTTTATTCCTTCATTCTGATTCTTTGATATATTTCTTTTATAGGTTGATTTACTTATTCATGTTTTAATATTGTTCATAAATTCTTATGTATTCATGCTATAACCTGAGATAGTAAACCTTGTATGATTCTAGCCTTAATATTTCTTTGGATAGTTATAAACTTTTAGTAATCTCTCTCTAATGCTTCCAGGACAGATCTAGGAGCAAGAAGGTGATGAGAGATTGCTTAGTGATGAAAATCTTGAGGCATCTTGTGAGGAAGTCATGTCGACCAAAGAAATGTTCAAGCAGCCATGGAATTGAGTTGGTGGCTAGAGGAAGTTCACTTCTAGAAGTCTTCTTTGCAACCTCTGAGGCAGGGATCAAGAGGGAGTTCTGTGACTCACTGAGAAGAAGTGAAAGTTGCAATGTTGCAAGGCCAAGTGTTAAATCCTTGAAAGACCTCTTCAGTTGCTAAGATTAGAATTGCACAAGACAGTCATCTGGATTTGACATTGGTAGCTCCGCAAACCTATTCAAAATAGTGTGATTTGGGATGAGGTCGAGGAGGACAATCTTGAACTCTCTACAGTACCAGAGGTGTGCGCTAGAAAACATTTATCTAAGGCAAGTGTTGCAGGCAATCTTGGACGAAGAGGTCAGAAGGTTGATGCAAGTACTTGAAGATTCAGAGGAAGCCTATTGAACTTGAGGAAGATGGTAATCTAGTTGATCTTGGTTCTTTATGTTGATTTATTCTTACTAGAGAAGATTACCTCATTATCAAATGCAAGAAGGAGATAGCTTCTGAATTTGAAATGAAGGATCTTGGTTACATGCATTACTTCCTTGGCCTAAAAGTATGGCAGAAGCCAGATGAGATGATTCTAAGTCAAGGGAAGTATACTATTGATATTCTGAAGAGATTTGGTATGATGGATTGCAAATCCATGTCTACATCGATGGAGACCAACTTGCATAAATTGAAAGAAGCTGAAACTACTTCAGATTCGATGAATCCCACGATGTACAGGCAATTCATTGGATCATTGATGTATCTAGTCAATACTAGACCGGATATTTGCTATGTAGTGAGTGCACTTAGTCAGTTCATGTGTGAACCAAGGCAAATACATCTAGTTGCAACAAAGCATATTCTAAGATACTTGCGTGGCACAGTTGGATATGGTTTGAGGTATTCTTTTGATGTGGACTTGGAGCTGCATGATTATTCTTACTCTGATTGGGCACGATGTGTTACTGATTGGAAGAGCACCTCTGGATGTTGCTTCAGTTTGTGGTCTGCGATGATTTCCTGGTGTAGCAGGAAGTAGTCTTCAGTGGCACTGAGTGCAACAGAGGCCGAGTATATTGCAACTTGTGTGGCAGCTCGGGAAGCAATGTGGCTTCATAAGCTCCTTGCAGGATTGTTTGGACAATCAATGGAGCCTACTATCATTCATTGTGATAACCAGAGCTGTGTGAAAATTTCTGTCAATCTTGTGTTTCATGATAGAACCAAGCATGTTGAGATCAAATACCATTATATTAGAGATATGGTATTGAGGAAAGCTATACAATTGAGGTATATCAGCATTGATGAACAAACGACAGACATTCTCACCAAGCCTCTCTCCAGGATAAAGTTTGTGTACTTTCGAGATAAGCTTGGTATGGTGGAGAATCCAACCCTAGTTGAGAAGGAGTCTCAGTATCAGTGATCCTCTTTAATGCATTTCTCTTTGAGAGAGATTTGAGGTGCAAGCCCTTGTTAATGCATTTCTCTTTTGGGATTTGAGGTGAAAGCCCTTGTTTCCACCCTCTGGGAGAGCCATGGTGGATGTCATGTGTGTGACTCCATGACAGCATCACGAGAGAGAGTCCGTGATGATTTTTTTTTGTACTTGTGTTTCACCCTCTGGGAGAGCCACAGTGAATGTCATGTTGAGGTGACAACATCACGCAAGTGATGAACACTTGTACATACCATACATGGTTGTAGCCATTATGGTTGATATCACGATGAGGTGATATCTTTCTTTTCCACACATGGTTGTAGCCATTGTCGTAGACATCACGATGAGGTGATATGTCTTGTGCAGCTGGAAGTGTTCTCCCTAGCTGAGAGGGAGTGTTGATGTTTGCAGCGTGGGTCTCCACTTCCAATGATCTCCTTTATGACAAGATAAATTCAAGAGACACATCTTTAATAATAAATGGTAATTAATTATTGAAGAGGCACGAATTGTTAATAAAGCTGACCTCTCTTGCATAGGCGTGAGTTTATTGAAGAGGCACATCTCTCTATGCTGGGCTGACTTGTTATTTTGAAAGGACACGTCCTCCCCTATTACTTGTATATATTCGCATTGTTCCATCTCGTTGTATCATCGATTTCATTCCAATCATCTCAAGAGCGAATTTATCTTCAAGGCAGATTGAAGTTATTCAAGTTCAAGTTCGGCATTATTAGTGACTGAGATTTTATCAGCAATTTGTCTCTTTGTATTGCTGTGTTGCATCACTCTTTGGTGCATGTATTTTTGGCCTACATATCGGCCTCTTGTAAGGAGATCATTATTGTGTTGATTCAATATATAAGTGATATATTGTTGCTGGGTTTTTCTCCCTCAAGTGGAGGGTTTTCCCAGGGTATCTGCTGTGTCTGTGTTATTGAATTAATTTTCTGTGCATTACATCTGATCATAAAAACAACATATTATAAATCAGATATATGTTTTATCACAATCTTATATACTTTTGATAGTCTGTTCAAAATTTTCCCTTTCATTAGATATAGTTTTTCTAAAATTTTAACTGTATTTTACTACAAAAATCACTAAATATGACCATACAGCCATCAAATTTAGTCCCTGATATTCTCAGATATGGCATGGATATCATAACCAGAGATATACACAAATGGGCCTATATTTGAGCTGTATCCAATACATTGGATATAACACCACATTGTTTGGTAGGGTTTATGTAACACACTTAAAATTTGCAAAATTAAATTTAAATTAAATTGTATACACACATGTAAATCACTAAAGACACAAACACAACTGAAGACAAAAACATAATATAACAAAAAAAATATTCTAAACTAATATATATTAATACAAATAAATATTTTAAAAGTTATATTCAATACCCCTAGATATAAAACAACTGAATATATGTTTATTTCTGTAATTGTCATATCTAGCCATGTCTAGCAGTATCTGTATTAGGGGATCTTGAAAATTTGCATATTTGTACCTCATACTGTATCCATATCCAATATCATCACCTGTTTCTGAGGAACTCTGCTTTAAACCTAACTGGAATTAAAATCTTGTAAGCTCATGATAGAGTAGACAATTATGAGTATGCAAATACTCCCTTGCAAAAGGATTGGATTATGTGTATTTGTTATAGAGCTTGTTTATCCTGGATGTAATGTTTTGGCTTTTTCTGGCCTGGACAGGTCAATATTGGAGTTTTTCCTTTTGAAGTTACTATGGCATATTAATTTGCCAATGTTTCCCATTTACACTGAAGCATCAACATTCCTTTCCAGTTGAATTTAATGTATTTTTTTGTATAGTACATTATAGTAGCTAGTAATTTCTGATCTGTAAATTGAAGCAGATATTCCCCAATCAGTTCATTGACAATGGATTTTCTCCTCTAGCTTTACTAAACCTTCCTAGTATGACTGAATTTACATACATGTACCATATCCAATTAAGTTCATCATAACATGGAAAATCATAGAAAACAACATCCAAACACAGGAAACAGAGATGAAGCAAGCACAACAATGACTGAGACATGATATACCCTGGAGAAGCCCAAAATATGGAGAAAAACTCCAGCAAAAAGTGTGGAAAACAGTCCCTCTCACCACTATATCTAGTCAAATTACATGTAGATGAGTGACATGTCTCCAACGAACTTTTTTTGTGAACAAATGAGCTCCACATCCACAACATCTGCTATTTCACCACAACATTCTTCTGTAGTCCTTTCTTGCAATATGAACACTATAAGAAGTTACAAACGAGAGCCAGCCTGTACATAAGGTGTGTCAAGTGTTTTTATAACTCCCAAGTCTATTTGAGGAAGAAAACGGCACTCCAAATGTTGGAATGCAGAATGAAATGTCAAAAACCCTTCAACTTCCCTTCTTAGATATGCAGAATGAAACTGCTGCAAAATGGCAGTTGGTGGTTACACAAACACCAGGAAGTTATAGAGCTGCTGGGATATTTATGAAACTGCCACCTATTGATATCCAGTGGTTATAAGGTCACTGCCTGTTGAAAGCAGTGGTTTCATCACCAACTCAAATCTGCTCATCTTCTGCCCCTGTTCTGATCATCTATCTCTCAGAGATGTTCCAGATCACCACAAAGCTGTCTCTGCACCGAGGACCAAGTCATTGGTCTGAAGACCATTGTATCATGTTTTTACAAGCAATGTGAAGTCTTCAACAACTCTTGACTAAATGTGGTGACAATTGACCCCTTGATCATGTTTCTCAGATCTGTTTTATGGAACAATGTCTCAGAATGGAGCTTTCTCTTGTCCAAATTGGATGGTATGAGTTCAACACTTGTCAAACTCTTGATTCGGCAATAAATTTGGGTCAAAAAATTTAGATCCAAGGATATGGACATGTGACATCTCCATTCAAGAACGTATGTGGAAGATTATCATTGACTCTTTGTTGGAGTAATTGGTCAGATGTTTGAACTTTAAGTGTCATCTAAAAGAATTTGAGACACATCTTTATACTATTAATTATGTTTTCTGAAACTATCAAAAAGTTGCTGAATTATTGAAATCTTTGTTGGAATGCCAATCAAGTGCTAACCGAGCATTTTTTTGGTACTGAACTAAGTTCTAGGATTTTTCTTTTTCGTAAGTTAGTTTTAGTTGTTCAACGAACAAAAGGAGAGAGAGGGATTCGAACCCTCGATAGTTTTTGAACTATACCGGTTTTCAAGACCAGAGCCATCAACCACTCGGCCATCTCTCCCGAACTAGCATAACTCATTTTATCTCGACGGATAATATCTGTCTATAGGGCTAATAGACACATATATATATATATGGTCAAATAAAAATCCGTAGTGCATTTTATTCAAATTTGACCGGTATGGCTCGATCAGTTTCGAAATAATTCCATATATTTTTTTTTCCTTTTTCAAAACAGTTTGAGTCAACTGATTCGTATTTAACTTGATCCACTGAATAATTCGAAAGTGATTTATGTTTGTCAAGAAGTTCTGGAATATCCACTTGATCTTGATCTTTATGAGAAGAAGAAAAAGATACTACAATGGATTCATATATACCTCCCGATAATACCCATAAATGGGTTGTCTTTAATATCAAATTAGACATAGGGATACTCCGGTGCATTTCTCCTGTTAGGCCAGAATATATATGTTTCTCCACTTTTTCTTTGAATGGGAATCTTTTAGCGCGAACCTCGGCAATAACTTGTTCCGATTCCACTAGTTGATTATTCTGAATGAAAAGCAAACTTTCTGGCGGAATGGTTAAGTTTTGTACTTCATATTGATTATTGATAGTCACGTCTAAACTATTATGACATATATAAGCAGGATGCCCGTGACGGGTACGGGTAGGATATCTTGATATATCTACGATGTTATAGGACTTTAACATTTTATCAAATAGGTCTTATACAAAGTGGTCTACTGACAGGCTGTCCGCAATACACCATTTTGATGCTTGCACCATGAGTCCAGCAGTTATAAAGGTACAAAGCCTGTTAACAGTCATATATGAAATAGGGAGTGTCGCCCTTTTTTCCCAAAAATAACCAATATAATGTGCATAAGCATTACAAAGCACATTTCATGCATACCAACAAAGCAAGCCACACTGATTAGCATGTGAACAGAAATAACTCGAAACCTGAACTTTGTTTTCAGACAGAGGCAATGTGCTCAACCGTTAGTATAAAGTTCTGCTTCAACCTGTGTTAATCTATTTGATTTTCCCAGATTGGAAATGTCCTTAAGATATTCCTCCAATATTTACATCATCCTAATCTGTTCCACATGCCTCTTCTCTTTCAGCCTTCGCTATTTGAGCTGCACCCTGTGTCTCTTGACCCTGACCTTCCTCAAGAAGGTATTTCTTGTTCTCAGAAGGTCTAAATTAATTATCCATCCATTCACCTTTTTCACAATTCCCAAATCTCAATCAATATTTCTTTGGGCTCCACTCTTATCTCCTTTACAATCACAAAAATATTGTTTCAATTCTTGTGCTTACTGGATCCCACATGCTATTCAGTTCGTACATTTTGACTACTTCCAAGTTCCAACTTTCTCTTCACCCAGATTTGTTGCGTCTGCTGTTATTTCCATGGCTCCTTTATGATTCTTCAATTTGTGCTGCTTCATAGCAGCCAATAGATTGCCACCTCTTTATTTAGCATATATTCCTCTCTGTGCCACATAAATACTGTTTTCTTTGAAGTTGAAGCAACCTTAATCCTAATCATTCCTAATCATTGATTAGCAATAAGGCAAGCAAGTCTTTTCCTTTCTTAGTGCTCATTTTACGTGATTGACATTTTTTTTTAATTGGGCACAAGTTGCATCCTATAATCATTTTTTCTTAAGTTCTTGACAACGTTTATACTCACTAAGAATTTCCCCTAATCAAATGCTTCTCAACCCCTAGAGAACTTCTTATTCAAACCCATGAACTGATGTCTGATATAAGTTTTATCATTGTAGATGCATTAAACTCTCATTACAACCTTGGCAGAGAAATTGTAGTTGAGATAGTGTTCCAACAGTTTTTCAGTAGATCAAATTGAGAGGCAAGATACCCAAAAAGTAAGGGCTTCAGTAAGGGAAGATCATCTTGCACAATTCATTCTATTTGTTCAACATTTCATTTGCTCTTCACCGTCTGCTTTTCTTCTGTGTTACTATTACCTCGATGCAATGGCATTTAAGAAATTTGCATAATGGAAGATCTATCAAATAATAATTTGCCTATTTCAAATAACATTTGCTCATGAATTATCCAATTCTGATGATTATCAATAATATTCTTTGTGACATTATCAGAGCTAGTATAGGCTATCCTTTTCTGATGGTATTTTCGCTCAGATAAAGGACAAGGATACAATGAAGAAATGACCATTATATGCTATACTTGATTTTAGAAATATTGCTTTTGAATGCACCATTATTATCGATATATCTTTGTAATATGGATTGAATTTTTTTTTGCACTATGTTTCTCTTTAGTGATTGTATACCATTTGCCATATGTGTTCTCTCATTGTGGTGGTGAAGGGGTTCTCGTTGGTTTTATATGGATGAAACTAACAGAAATCCCAGATAATCTCAAATTCGTTGGCTTTTTTGGCATTTTTCAAATTCTAGTAATGGCAACAACAAATATTTTCAAATTTGAAAAAATGTGGTTATTGCATCCTGAGTTGAAAGAGATGGTTCAAAAATGGTTGAGTATAAGTGTTAAAAGGTACATTGATGTTTAGAATGGTAAAAGAATTGAAGATTGTGAAGTCTGAATTAACAAAGTGGAATGTTAACTCCAGAAATATTTTTTTGCAAAAGGAGGCAGTTAAAGCTGAACTTGAGGAACTAGAAAAATAAATTCAGTATAATGCCTTAAATCAGTGAACCGGAGATAAAGAGAAGTCTCTTCTTAGTTCTCTTCACACTCTGATTGCCAAAGAGCGTGTGTCCTAGAAGCAAAAATCAAGAGCTATGTGGCTTAATTTGGGTGATAGAAACACTAAATTTTTTCACCACCCCACTCTTAAGCATAGAAGAGTAATGGGTAACATTATTAAGGAGGATGTGGAAATTCAGAAAGAGGCTATCTTTTACTTTGAATCGTTATGTAGTGTTCTGGGGCAAGTCAAGATAGTGTGGAGAACATTCTTGAGGTCATCCCTTCAATCCTAACTAGAGAAGATAATGATAGACTTTGTGCTAGAGCGATCAAGATGAAGTTAGGGGTGTTGTGTTTTCATTTGAAGTTTTTTGAACGCTTGGTTTTGATGGTTTCCCTCCAATGTTTTTTTGTTCTTTCTAGGACATCATTTGTATTAATTTAATTGCTACTATTTAGGAATTCTTTTCCTCTGGGAGACTCATTTGGGAACTTGACAACACTTTCTTGGTGTTAATTCCTAAGATATCAAGTGCCAATCAAGTCAAAGAATTTCAATATATCAGCTTGTGTAACACCATTTATAAAATCTTCTCCAAAATCTTTGCTATGAGAATCCAACAAATTAACACCAAGGTGGTTTTGTTGTTGGTAGACAAATTTTGGATGTTATTGCAGTGCATGAAGTCTTACACTCAATGGATAAAAGTAAGAAAGAAGGTATGGAGCTCAAACTTGATATCAATAAAGATTAGGATTGTGTCTTGGAGCTTCTTGTTGGAAGTTGGAAAAAATTGGTTTTCATGAAAAAATTACGATCTCTTGAAGGCCTATTTTGTCTCTCCCATGTTCTTAGTTATTATCAATGATTGCGCTTTTAGTTTCTTTGTGAGTCAACAAGGTCATTGACAAGGAGATCCGTTGTCTTTGTGCTTATTTAATTTTCTTTCTAAAGTTTTGGGCATAAGTATTAGTAGGGTTGTTCAATTGGGTTCACTTAAAGGTTTCATTCCCTCTTCTTCATTGCATCCTTCATCCCATCATTAGTTTGTCAATGATACCATTTTGCTTAGGGTTGCTTCTATTGGTGAAGCTAAAGAATGGAGAAATATTCTAGAGAAATATGTGGTGACCTTTGGTCAAATTTGAGAAAAGTGCTTTATTCTTCTTCAATGCTTCCCAAGATAGACAAGTTATGATAGCTCATATTTTTGGTTGTCCTCTAAAATGACCTTTAGTGTATTTAGGTATGCTTTTATTCTCATGAAGGTTTTGTAGAGAATTGTGGAATTGCTTACTAAGAGGCTCAAAAGGAAACTTGCTAGATAGAAAGAGTGCTTATTGAGTCAAGCTAGAAAATTACAACTTCATACATATTTACCTACTTTCTCTTTTAAAAATCCCTAGATTTGTGGTTGACAATGTGAGAAATTCAAAGAAGATTCTTATAGTTAGGGGTTGAAGATAAACAAAGAATTTCCTTAGTTTCTTGGGAGTAGGTTTTTTTGACAAAAACTCATGGAGGATTGGGTGTTAGAAGATAAAGTGTATAAATAGAGATTTGTTGGCAAAAATTGGATGGAGGCTAATGAAAGAAGAGAGCATTTGGACTATTATTTTGAAAGCTAAATATTTTCAAGGTTATGATGCTTTTAGATACCTCAATCTGGTAAGTACCTCTTAGCGCTCATTTATCTCATTTATCTGGAACAATTTAATTAAATGTAGACAACTACTAAAGAATGGGACAATTTGGAAGGTGGGAAATGGTACTATGGTCAAATTTTGGGAGGGTTGTCTCATAGCATAGGATTAAGACATTTGTCATGATCTTGTCTAATCCTATGTCTCACCATGGATATATAACCAAGGGTCTCTTATATATTGTATAGCCATTCTATTTGCATTCTTGATAGGAACACAATTTATTCTTGTCATATTGATTTTCTCTTTCATTGTGCTTTCCATTTGGCCTCTAGATCTTGGGTGGCTATCTCCATAGCCAACTCTTACATCTTATCAAAGTAAGGTGGGTGCCTTTAGTTAGTTTTTTTGGAGAGATCTTGGTAGATCTTGAAAAGTTGAGTATGCTCTTCTCTTCCATTGAATGATTATCTAGAGAATTAAAAAAATTGATAGAAATACCAAATTATGGGGGGCTTTCTTTTTGTGGATTTGTATTATAGTTTTGTTTTGGAGCTTGTTGGTGCAAATATGAGCTCATCATTGAGTTCAGAGTGTTTGAGAAAGTCAATTTTGCTTTTCATTTTGTCCAAATTGAGCATATGAGGCTAGATATATGAAGGTTTGAAGCTAAAAGGTGGTTGCTAGATTCGAGAAGTAGCTACAATTTTGGAGCATTTGGGTCAAAATGAATCTTGCCATCGCATCCAAAAGGTCCAAAAACCCCAAGATTGACTGTCAATTTGTCAAAATTGGACAATTTTGCTCGAGGCCATAAAAAAAAATTTCATCTCCTCGATTGTTTGTACAACTATACGGTCGTTGTTAGCTCACTAGTATAATTTTTTATTTTTTAAATATGTTTACATTATATATATATATGTGTGTGTGTGTGTGTTTGAATTATACTTTTCAATTTTTTTTTATAAAATTCAAAAAATAAAATAAATAAATTAAAAGTCTACAGACCATAATAGGTCTACAAATCTACAGTGTACCATGGGGCACCACGTGGTGCTCCCACAATCACATGGCTTTGTGAGAGTTGGAAAGATCTTGATCGACGACCACATTTTAGCAGTTGGTCGACAAACTAAAAATCGACAAATCGAATAGCATATTCCTTATAGATTCCAAAGATTCAATCAACTTTTAATAAGAACATTTCACTTACAAGAATATTTTAGGGGGTCAACAAACCTATGACGACCATTTGAACATCAAATTTAAGCAAGCAATTTAAAGAATATTTTGTAAATATTCTCTAATGAAGTTTTGGTTTTGGAGGTCAATTTTCAAATGCTCATAACTTGGGCTCAAGACATCCTTTTTGCGAACATTTTTTTTTATTTGGGGTAGAATTTTGTGCTCTTCATAGTGGTGTAGACATTTTTTTTATTTTGGTGTATGTATTTTTTAGAATTATAGATTCTCATTGATGTTGTTGAACCATTCTTGTTTTGCAAACTCTGAGGCTCTGTTCTTGCTCCTATGGTAATATTTTTGGGTGAATTTTTTTTTTTGAAAGTGCATAATTTTTCATATACTTTTCAATGGGTAATCAGATTGATCTCATTTTGTCAAAAAAATTATACTTTGATTATGTGGCCAAATTTGACATTTGCATATACTAAGATCAAGACCACTTTGCTATTTTTGGCAAGTGGCATATGTAATTGCACTATCATAAAGTGCCAAGCTTGTATATTGTTTGGGGAGGGCGAGGAGGTGGGCGGGAGGTTCTTTGATTGAACAAATTTGGGGGCATTCTTCCTGTGGTTGTGGTTGCATTCATCTTGATTTGTGTTCTTTCCTTCTTGTTTCATCATGGAGCAATTTTGAGTTCCACTTCTAACACCTTTCAACTATCCTAAATGGAAATCTAAAATGAAAAAAATTGCTAAGAGTTAAGAGATTGTATAGGATAGTTCATGGGCTTGATGGTAAACCAGAAGATGATGAAGCTAAAAAGAATAAGTGGCTAAATAGTTGTGAAGAAGCCACTAACTATTTGTGCTTGTATGTCTCTTTTGAGTTGTTTCACATTGAGCACTCAGATACACCCATGGCTATGTGGAGTACATTGTCAAAATTATTTGTGCAAATAGATGAAATTCAAGGACATTTGTTGAAGAATGAATTAATAAGTCTAAATCCATGTAATTTTGACAATATACAACACTTCATCGCCAAATTCAAATCACTAAAAACACAATTGAAGGATTGTAAAATTAAAAAATTAGATACACAATTGGTGTTAAGTGTTTTTTCAAACCTAGGACCTGAATATTTAGTGTTTGTGTCTATTTTCTATGCTACAAAGAATACATTTGGGAGTGAGTTTAAAATGTCTTCTTTTGAGGATTTTGCTATGCAACTCACTAGGGAGTAAGATAAGCTTATTCAAATGGGTGCTTTGAAGTTTTCAAAATCCCAAGCCTTGATTGCAAAGGATGATAAGTCTTCAAGTGGCAAAGAGAAGAAAAAGAACAAGCCTAAAAAGAGCACACAATCCACATTTAATTCCACATGGATACATGGATAAGGGAGACATTGTCTAGCATGTGAGGAATAATGACTCTTTGTTTCTTTCAAGAATGCAAGGGATTCAAAGAGGGGCTCAAACCAACTTTTTTTTAGGAAGGATAGAGTTAAGGGGTTTCAAATCAATTGTCATGCCCCAAATTTAAACAACTATACAATACACAACCACCAATTTTTTAAACAAAAATGCATGAACACTAATAATAATTAACTACACATGCACAAAGAACATAATAATGATAAGGTGAATATTAAACATCAATGATAACATTGGCTTTAGTAACATTTATATTAGAAAGAAAAGAAAAAAAAAAAAACATTCATATTAGTATCACAACCATCTTAAATTGTCATGCCCTAAATTTACATCTAGGACAAAACACAACTATTTTTTTTCTTTGAATAAATATGTATTAACACTATTAATTATTCACCACACACGAACATGATAACATACTAAAGATAAATTTAACATTAAATGTCCCTATTAGCATTGATTTTAATAACACTTGTATTAATATTATAATTAATTTTATTAGTACTATTTATTTTAATATTAATATTAATTAATACTTACTAACGGTATTAATATTGAACTATTTTTATAAATTTTCGAATTCTTTTTTAGACTCTATCTTCTATCATACACAGACCCCGAATATATGCTTAAAAGAAAAACTCATGATATAAGTTCTTAATATGGAATGACCATTATACATTTCCTTTATTCGATTAGGTTAGTCTTTTCTATATAAATATATATTCATTTTTATAAAAAAAAATTAGAATGTTTAATTAAATAAATAGATATATGTACACTCTATTAGGGTATTTTGGGCAAGAAAGGGAATGATCATTTGTAATGTTGTAACCAGACAATTGGTCAACTGTTTTGGGACCTCTCTGGTCTTTTTGATATTTTGTAAAATCAGTTACTCAAATCACAATTGGGGGTTTTCTTGCTAGTTCTTTCTCGCCAGTATGTCCGCCTAACCAGCTATATGTAATAAATATATTTATATATATAAATAAAATTATAAGTGGTCTACCACTTTTGGCAAAAAAAAAAAGTTATTTATTTTATATATATACACAGTTATTTTATATTAAAAATGATAATTTGGGTATAACGAGACTTTTTAAAATTTCATTGTTAAATATTAATTTAATTATTTTTAGATTAATATATCTATGATAAGACAATATATTTATATTTCTATTTACATCGAATCCTTAAGTATTTTTGTGTAAATAATATGTATATGTATGATTTATATATTTATACTTTATGTACATATATAATTTTTTTCGAAAGAATAAATGTAAAATCTAACTAGTTCTATTACGAAGGGAAATTCAAGGAGGAAAGGACTATATTTTTAAATTTGCTTAAAATTTAGATTTGTATGCCTTTATTTACCTTACTATAAGAGAATATTTAATTTATATCCAACAAAGATTTTAATTCCTTCATTAAAATTTTCTCAAACAATATTTGAGTTTTGATGCTCAAGACACAATCTTTTATTTCCTTAAAGATTTACACAAATGTCTTCTATGATTTCACTTATCAAGTTCACATTTCCCTAACATTAATTTCTTATCTTTAAAGCTTGAAGCAAGCCCAATGTTTCCTTAAATTGACAAGAACTGGACCATTGCACCACAAATACATTTGCCATAACTCCACCCTTGGAACTTAGTTTTTTTTTTTAATTTCACAAGGTTCATCTCTATTTTCTTGAATCTTGAATACAAATTTCCCATTTATTCCCATCTTTAATGTACAACCTGAAAGAAGAGGTCAACAAAAACAACAATATGGCCACAAACTCTCCTCCCAACCATAGGATTGATGTTCAATCCACCCCAAAACTCTAAGGGTCACAAAACTTCCCTTACACACACCACCACTATTCACAAGGATTCCTTACACAAATTACACCATATACTATGCACAATGCAAGCACCCATGATATAATTCATCACCCTAACCCTTACATAACTATACACATTAAGAGAAACAAACACAAGGTGGAACTCCAACAAGGCAAAGCCAAACACACAATTTCAACAATACCTCAAAAGGAATTAACATTAAGTTGCACATAAATTCAAACATAAAAAATATTTCATGTATCTTAAGCAAAGATCTACAAAGGGGTAGACCTTACCAACTAAGTGAAAATCCAAAAGGTGATAGCCTCTCCTCCTCCAAGTCCTATTCTTACATTTTTCCTCTCCCATCCTCTCCTCTATCTCCACCAATTATTCTCCTTCCCAAAAGTAGAAAGCATTCCAAGGACAAAAGAAAAATAAAAGCAAAAGAGAGAAGCCAAGAAAAAGAGAGAATCCCCTTCTCCTTTCAAAGAGAAGGAATATATAGAAGGGAAAAGCCAATCAACTCCCAATAACTTCCCAACCAACTCCAATTTTCGCCACTTTTCATAAGTGAGAAATTAGAGTGGGTTTTCGATTTTATTTAAGGGGTTTTATGGAATAAAAAGACCCCTAATCCAAAGACCTACCACCTAGGAAGCATTTTTTACACTTAATACCACATAAAGACTTTTCAAAACATACAATAATTAATTACCTTTAAAAGGGTGACTCAAAATTCTAATAAACTAGGACCTTACTACATAGATCCCCTTAAGCCATCCTATTACCCTAAAACCTAAATCCTAAACTCTAAACCATAAACCCTATAACATTCATAAATTGTCCTATATTAATGGTTAATTGTATTTTCATTCAAGTAACATGCCTTAGACATAAATGAGGCTTACATATTTTATCATTTGTATTCAATTAGGCTATTTATATTGAATGGTTTAAGGGTATTTCCTAAACATGTATCTTACATTTTGAAATTACAAATCTAATCTAGGTTCACTCATATCTTAGAGATCACATGGATCAATTCAATAATATTCACAATCCACCTCCATGCCATCCATCTCCACCACCTTCACCTCCACCTCTAACCACTCCACCTCATAACCCCCCAACTCCACCACCTGAAATTGATGGTGCTCGTTTGCAAGCATGAATCAATGCCAATGTTAGAACCATCCAAGATCAAATCAACATTATTCAAAATGAAGAATGTGTCACACCACTTGTGAGGATGTTTGCATCTAGGATGCAAACCATTGTTGATGTTGTCAAGGCTATGGATGGGATCTTAGATGAGCATCGAAAATGGCTAGAGGACAAGAGAACTTCCAATTTTGAAAAGGAAAATGCAAAGAAATGAAGAGATGCGGTAGAGAGCCATAATAGTTTCTAAATTAAGACAATGATCTTAAATAGCTATGAATTTATGAATTTGGTTCGATGGATATTTTGTGTGATGAATTTATAAATTTGGTTGAATGGATATTTTTAGTGACATGCATTTATGATTTTGGTTCTAGATGGATATTTTTAGTGATGAATTTATAAATTTGGTTGGATGGATATTTTTTGTGATGTGAATTTATGATTTTGGTTCTAGATGGATATTTTTAGTGACATGAATTTATGAATTTGGTGGAATTTATGAACTTATAATGATGAATTTATAATAGTATATATATTTTATGAATATCTACTAGATCATGATTTCTCCTATTGAAAAATTGTAATATACATACACACACACATATGCGTTAGACATAAAATGAGCTTTTTGTGAATGTTTCAAGTTTATTTTTTAGTATGTACACATGTATTAAAATTGCATATATAGTTCTTAAATTTTGAAATTTGTATGTATGTACATAGTTTAGTTTAATGATGTATGCATGCAAATTATGCATCATATTTTTTATTTTAAATGTATGTACATGTTAAATTTTGAATTTTGTATGCACATGCTCAAGTTCAATCAATGTATGTGTATGTATATGTATGCACATCCTAATTAAACAAATTTGCATGTGCGTTTCAAATTTAACTATTTCTTGTAATTTTTTAAGTTTGTATGTTAATTTTGTATAATTTAATGCAGGTGTACACTTATATCTCATATCATGGATGATTTTAACATTGATGATATCATCAATCCACTACCTTAGCCACCTCCACCTCCCCCTCCACCTCCCACTCCCCCTTATATGCCACCTCCAACACCTGTTGCATCTGATGAGGCTCGCTTGCAAGCACGCATAAATGATTAGGTTGCATCCATACAAAATCAAATCAATGCTATGCAGAGTCAAGCATTAATTCCACCACACATCAGACGTTTTGCATCTGCGATGCAAAACATTGTGGATTCCATCAGGACCATTGATTATGATCTAGATAGGCATCAACAAGACAAAGAACAAATGAGACAATTTTATGCTGATGGTCTCTCTTATAAACAAATTTTAGACCTTAAAATAACAAAATCCCACCTAGCCCCCTACTTTCTCAACCCTATTACTCGACAACCCATTCCTCCCAATAAATCTTGAATATCCATGAAGTGGTGCATGCATCTACAGATGAGTGCACATTTTTGGGATTAATGGTATATGGTTTTTGATAGTCCACCACACACTAATTGGGAGTACCCATTGTATTTTTTGAGGAAATTGTATGTAGAGTTTATTATGGGGCAAAATCCTAATTATTTTGATTTTAAATCATTTCAGGGTGTTGGTGACGGCATGCAACAACAAAGGTTAGGGGCAAGGGTTGATCCCCAATGCCCCGTGCATGCACAACCCCTTATTGGTACTCATGTTCCTCCCATTCTTGCACCTGTGCATCATCGAGTTGTGGTCTCGACATTAGGATCCCTTAGTACACTCCCAGGAGACCTTGATCAATATGCTTCTGCGATAGCGGGTAGGGAGCTCATAAAGGTGATGATGATGGAGGAGTGTTTTATGGAGCTGGTCTAAGTACCACTCTAGGAGTGTTGAGGCCCGTCCCACATGTATGTACTAGTTTCCATCAAGTATGCCATGGACCTGATTAGGCCACACCTATTTCAGGTGGACGTGGAGATTCTGGTGGTTCATCTGGTCGCATCAGTTCATTTGTATAATTTCTTACAGCAAACCATCACCCTGAGGACACTCTGACACAGGTATAAATATGCATCTACACATTCATTTTATAAGAATTCTGATGAATGTATATATCAAAGAAAATTTTGCAATACATTTTAACAATCAAATTGTTTGGTGTGCAAATGACACTAACGATGGGGCAATCATCTGCTCCACGAGTACATACATCAACACCAGTCCTACTCGGCAACCCTTATGGGGTATTTTGATTTCAAATTTTTAAATTATATATGAAATGATTTTTAACTTGAGTTTTAAATTTATAATTGAATCACATATATGTTTAAAATATTTATGTTGGTTTAGGTGAGTCAATCGGCTTCCACGTCGATTCCACCCAAGGGGTTGTCGAGTACTCCTCCACTATCGGGCGTCGTAGATAAGAGGCAAGTACATTTATATTGTAAATTGTTTAACTTATATTTGTATAGTTACAATTATGAATTTTGAATTCACTATATTTGAAATGTGCATGTACACTTGTAAATATTATAAGCATTCAATGTCTACATGTATGTCTAGGTTGATACCACAATGAGAATGGGCATCAGGCAAACATTAGATGTTGTGGCTACTCTTGAGGCCTCTAATTTTCAAGTTGTTTTAAAAAAAATTCTACATAAAATGTGCAAACTTGAATATATATATTTTAACCTAATTCAAGTATACATGCTTTAAATTTGATCTTGTAGGACTTTGTTAGTGCGACTTTCAGCCCTGACCTAAACATAGTTACACCTCCAGGAGGACATGCAGAGCAAGGTCTAGCTATCATGGTAATTTAATTCTTTTATTATATTTAAAGTGAATTATAAATTATAAATTCCGAACATAACTTTAATTTTAAATTTCAAATTGAATATATATATATATTATGAGCTAATACATGTTTTAAATTCTTTTTATTTTACAGCATGAGACACATCTTGTAGTTGAGCATGTACAAACAGGTCCTAGAGAAGAGGGTGCACAACCTCAGAATATGGTACAATTAAAATATGATAAATTATAAATTAAATTGAGTTAAATGATTTTTAATTGTAGAATTACATCTAATTTCAACTTTCTTTGTCTTGTTTATGTAGATTGATTTGAAGAATTTAGAGCTTGCTTCAAGTGCACTAGAGCATCCAGACCCAGATATGATGGTAATTTAATTGATGATGAATTATAAATTAAATTGTCATTAAATCATTTTTCATTGTCTTACACCTGATTTCATCTTTCTCTTGTACAGAGTGTTTCAGGTCATCCACATAATCCACATGGTGTGAAGAGGTCTCTTGATTATAGAGGCAATACATGACCTGAAAACATGATTTTATGGGTTATATTTGTTTATTTCATGGACTACATTTTTGGTTTCTCATGTACTCTGTTGGACTTTATATTTCATGGGTCAAGTACTTAGTTGGACTTTATTTCATGCACTTAATATGTTTTAAATTATGGACTTTATTATTGTTTAAAATTTTAATTTACACATGTACATTTATGCATTTTATGTTCATAGTCAAGACATTAATGTGAAATTAAATATAAATATGAAATTAAAGTTGAAATTAATATGACATTTTAATATTTATACTTTACAAATTTAGTGATCTCATACATGATATACATGATATGTACATTCAATAATTAATGATAATTAGTCAATGAACTTATTCAATTCATGTCAATCAATAATTAGTCAATAAATCATAATTTACAAACAAAAGCAATCTGTTTATATGCCAGAAAGGATAAAATTTTAAGAAATAAATAATACCATACAAGATTAGAGAACAAAAACATTAATAAATTCTATAAATAATAGCATCCAACAATTTATAAGCTGTCAAAACAAATAATGGCATCCAATACTAATTTATAAGCTATCAAAATAAATAATGGCATCCAATACTAATTTATAAGTTGTCAAAACAAATAATGGCATCCAATACTAATTTATAAGTTGTCAAAACAAATAATGACATCCAATACTAATTTATAAGTTGTCAAAACAAATAAGGCATCAAATACTAATTTATAAGCTGTCAAAACAAGTAATAGCATCCAACACTAATTATAGGTTGTCTAAAGGGGATGTCTTAAGGGGTCCTAATATGACATCTTAAGGGGAGTATAATTGAGTATAAATATTAAGTGATATTAACAAGTATTATAAGTTTGAGGGTGAGTCATCATAACAAATGATATAATTAAGTATAATATTTAGTATATGTCCTAATACGACATGACTTAAGTGGATGTCTTAAGGGGATCAAAGAAGAGTATAATTGAGTATAAATATTAAGTGATATAAACATGTATTATAAGTTTTAGGGTGAGTCATCATAACAAATGACACAATTAAGTATAATATTTAGGATATGTGCTAATACAAAACATCTTAAGGGGATGTCTTAAGGGGTCCTAATACGACATCTTAAGGGGATGTCTTAAGGGGTCATAATACAATTTCTTAAGGGGATCTCTTAAGGGGTTACAATATTTAGGATATGTGAATCAACCTCCACATCTTAAGGGGATGTCTTAAGGGGTCATAATACAACGTCTTAAGGATATAATTGATTTAACAATAATTTATGCATGATATTTAGTGATTATACAATCAAATATAAAATTTCAAAGTAGGAAAACATGCACATTTAACAAACAAAATATATAGAATATCAATTTTGATACATAGAAGTACATAGAGTACATAATTGTGTATGTACATGTATTCGTAATTTGTACAAAATGTTTAATTCTGTAAGTATGTATGTACATATATGTCATCTCAAAACAATGTTTACAAATTTGGATATGCCATCTCAAGAACATTTCAAACTCGTGCCTAGAATGTAGTAGGTCTTCACACCACCTGATATAAAAAAGGTACAAGCAATATCAATGAAATCATCAAAACATACATATTTTAATTTATATAAAACTATCTATATGTACACAACTCAAATACTTGCATTTAAAAGTATTCCACACATGTGTGTAGGTTGAATCCAAGCATCCTCTCCTTTTTCTTTCAAAGTATGAGATCAATGCAACGATGGCTTAAGGATACAAAAAGGATAATAAATCAATTTTAACTATTAATGTACAAGCAATATCAATGTGTAATCGAAATATGTATTTAAATATAATTTAACTAATAATTACCTATTTTTACCAAGTATTCCATGTTGTCTAAGTTGAATTTGCAGGGATTAGATCCTTTTTGTGATTATGGCTTAAGGATCTATAAAAGGACAATTTAAATCAATTTCAACTAATAACACACTTGACCAATATCGAAACATGTATTTAATCTATTTAAAAGGACATTATAAAACTAAAACTATATTTACCTATATTTACTTATTCCATTGTACCATCTGCATCCTGTCTTTTTTTGCAATGCATCTATGATTGTCTCATGCTCTTCCATAGAAGTTGTCCATAGCACTTTATTTGCAGGTCTTCCATGAAACCGATCTAGTTTTATATTTGTTGCCACCATCAAATGTGAATAATGTATATGCATTTCATAATCTTCAAATGCAGGTAGACCATTCTTCCTTGCCCAGTATTTTCGTAGCCAAGTGCCAACAACCACCACCGATCCTATTGGAAAACATGAAAACCATCATCAAATAAGTTCTCAAAATTTTCTTAAGGGGATGTCTTAAGGGGATCACCGTACCTATTGGATAATGATAGCCACCATCATCTTCTTGAGGTGATATTAGCTTATGTTTAGTCTCCACACAACGAGCCAACCAATAATCTATTTTCTCTTCATTCCCCTCAGGTGCAACAACATACACATGTCCTGCAAACAAAATTTGATTTAATAACTTGCACATATCCATATAAATAATTTAGTATTACAAAATAACTTAATAAAGTGAAATAAAATGAAATAAATTGAATTAAATTACCTTCTTGTATAAATTCTGAAACACACTCATAGTCTTTAGATGCAAACACTTGATCATGTGCTTGTGCAGGTGTCAATGATCTTTGCTCCCACTGTTCAACCCATTTTGTATTTTCACATGCTTCCCAATCTCCTGAGATACAAAACTAGCAAAAACATGCAAGCTCCCTTGTCCAGATAGTCCATGTGCTTGCTTTCAAACTCCTAAATGAATGCCATTTAGTAGATCCATTGATTGTCTCATAGTCAACTCTAGGTACAATGTTCTCTTCTTCAACCAACCAAAAGAATCGATGAACTGTAGAGTACTCACTCGAACCAGGTGTAGATAATCTTGTATTACACCAATCTACAATCCCACGTGCATCTTTAAATTTTATGACATCCTTAAATTTTAATTGTTCTCTAGCAGGAATTCTTTTGACACAAGCACCAACTCCATCATGTTCTCCTTTACCATGCCCGACTTCAAAAAACTCCATATATGTTGGACATTAGGTTCCTTGTGAATCCTACTTAACCAATAGAACATTCGAGCATTCTTGAACTGCCCTGTACAATTATCTGACCATATGAGGTGTTCTTTCATCTGGATTCCTCTTTCTCTTAAATTTCTATAAAATATACTAAAACAGTATTGAACAAACTCTGACGAGTGTAATCGGTTGTCACTCAAATAAAAATGATACTCCCTCAAAAAATTTCTATCATCCTCAGTGCTATCATCTGCATGTTTATAAACAATATGGACAAACATAGCTACTTGCACTGAATTATAATACTGTGATTGAATTTCCTCTTGCGAAGCTAGAGTATAATTTTCTGCAAAACCAACCACTGAAAGTATAGTACCTGTAGACATCCAAATTTGAACACTTAATTTATCCAAATTTATCACTTTTCGTCTAAACATCCTTTTATCCGAGTTAATTAAGTAATATTACTATTATTTAATTAATATCTTTAATTCTGCTAAATCCCTAAGGTATTTAATTAACAATTAAATACCTTACCCTCCTTAATCCTCTTTTCATCAAAATTAAATTATTACATTCCTCACATGTCAGGATGTGCACATGCTAATAATCCTCCAACTTTTGCAAGTTGACTGCCCCTAATTAAATTAATTAATTAAGCCTAATCATTCTCCAAGGAATTTTTAATTCTTTTTTATTCTTCCTAGATTCCCCTCTTTTATATGTGAATTTTTAATTCACATTCCATCCTTCCAAGGCTTCTAGAACCTTGGACTTGTCACAATCTCCACATGTGACCCACCTTGGACTTGTCACAATCTCCACATGTGACCAAGTCCCACCTTTGGAGCCCACCTTTTATCCTCTAGATCATCCTATGAGTGTGAATTTTAATTCACATTTATATCCCAACCACCTTTCCTTTTCCCATGTAATTTTTGAGGAATTCTAAAATTCCTCAAAAGTCCCTTTCACTCCCACTTGGGGACAAGAAATCCCTTTTTGTGGAAATCCTCTCATCCCCCAAGGTGCATGTCCTTTTCCACCTCATGTACCTTTTTGACAACTCATCTCCACCTCATATCCTCTTGTCTACTTCACCCTCCACATGTCAAGATGTGAGGGCTTGTGGGTTCTCAACCCACCATAGCCCTTCATCTTGACCTTGTTGGATCAATCTTGACTCTTGAATTCTCTAGAGAATTCAAATTCTTCTATAAATACCCCCTCCTCAAGGGCATTTCCACAACACTTTAGATTGAAAGCAACTACATGCTGCCCATTTGCCTACACAACACTTAGCTATCTTGTATCCTTATGCTGTCATTTTGCATTCTCAACACTTTGCACTCTCATAACTACATGCTGTCCAAGCCTTTTTCAATCATTCAACCATCTTTGTCCATCATTTTGCATATTGAAGCTTGCATTATAGACATTCAAACAATCATCTAAGGAGCACACAACCAATCCAAGCAAAGGCCAATCAAAGAAGTTTCAACAACAAGGGAGGTAAAAGTGTTTGTGTTTCATTTTATTTGCATTCCTTTTCGTTGTAACTCTCTTTTGGCTAATCTTGAGGTGTCCTTGGTGTTTTGTCTTTCATGTTTCTTAGTTATTTTGCACACTTAGAGCGGTAGAAATTCCAAGGTATACAGTACCAATTGAAAATGTGTTTCTACATGCGTGGAATTGGCCATCAAGCCATCGAGCATGTTGAGAGTGAATGACATATTTTGGTACAATCTTATTCTTAAATTCACTCATGAATGCATGCACACTAACTTTTTCTGTAACTAAATCACATCGCTTTCCTATTTTTCCATCTTTTAAAGAATAGTGAACATTCTTAAATCTTTTAACATCTACTAATTTTTGTCCAAAATAATTATCAACACTTTCATGCATACAAATTCTTAAGAATGAAAGATTTCCACAATCAATGCATTGTCCAAAAAAACAAGAACTTAAATAAAATAATTTACCATTAGATCTTTCACAAAACAAACCTGAAATAAACTCCCTTATTGCTTCAAGTGGCATATTAATACCACATTCATGTATAATCATGTTAGTATGCAAGGTACAATGTATATATCGAAAACCATCATAAAAATAATGAAATTGAATATGCGTTTTACAACAATAAGATATTTGTTGCTTATTAATTTTTTACATACCAAGGCTTACATTTTTCAAAAGACCTTTGACTTATTTTAATATTACCAGGTAACACTAAATCACCACAAAATTTTCTATAAAATTTAGTTTGTGTTGTATCTAATAAGTGTTTTGGGTGAAGATCGTGAACTTTGGACCCCACCCTTAATTTTAAAACATCTCTAGCATTAGATGAAACCCTAGTATTATCATGCCAATATTTTTTGATCAAAGATTTAATTTCAACATTCAATTTCATATCAGACCTCGAGAGTTGACTATTGAAACTCCAACATTGGTTGATAGGATCATTTTCTATACTTTCTCTTCTTTTTGCCGCTCTTAGCAATGCTTTAGGATGTATTTTTAAAACTTCACTAATATTGCTTACCATTCTTTTATTCAAAGTAACTTTATTAATTATAACAGTTGTTATAGCTCTTCTTGCTACATTTTTATATTTAGATCAACTATTTTTCTCAAAATATTGAATGGCACTAGCAACAATAGACATAACATGTTTTAATGATTGATCTTTTCATTTTGGTTTAACAAAAAAGCTTGAACTTTTCATTATTTTCCTCATTTTTTGCATTCTCATCAATTGCAACATTAGTTGACATTGAAATGCAAATTTTTTATGATAAACGAATTTGTTGTATATTCTATTTGCATGTGTTCTGATTTGCCTCCAAGAAATTTGACCAGGAAGATTATCAAAAACACCACTTTCAATTTAAAAAAAAGTATTTTCATTAAATTCAACATAACATTCTAGATTTTCATCTTCATCTTGATTTTCATTTTCATTTTCAACTTCAAAACGATTTACATTTTCATCAACAAAATGGTTTCTATTTTCATTTTCATCAACAAAATGGTTTTTGTTTTCATTTTCAACAAAAGCATCATTCTCATTTTAATTTTCAACAAAAGGATCTTCCACATTTTCATTTTCAACAAATTCTATAAAAGTTTCATCTCTCTGAATATTATCAATGTCAACATTGTTAAGTCTAGCATCTTGTAAAACTTCTACACATGAATTTACCATTTCACTAAAATGTGGATCTAAAGACGTGCCCAGATTTATGCATATTGAAACATTATCCATACCATTGAAAGAGGGATTTGAAGAAATAGGACTTGCTTGTATAATCATATTCTTCTCCAAATTAACTTCTTGCAAATTAGCTTCATCTACAACTGTGGTCTCCTCAATGTTTCCATCTTCAATAGTTGTGGAATTGGATGCTCCATCATCATCCATTGATTTCATTCCCATTCTTCTTTCTCTTTGTCTTTGTTTCTCCTTCTCTCTATTTGCTTCAACTTCTTGAGGAGTCAAAGTCTTCCTCCTCTTATTACGAGCTTTTGAACCCATGATTATAAAATTCTCAAGCACAAATGAATGTCAATAGTGAAGTTCTTCAAAAAATTTAATCCAAATTGGAAGTTGAAGACCTATAAGGAAAAAATTCTTCCTCTTGTGTTCCTCAAAACAAGTAGAAAACTAGCACAATTCCACTTTAAAAATTGTTTTCTTCATGCCTCTAAAAAACTCAATCCATATTGCAAGTTGAAGACCTTTTGTTCCTCCAAACAAGTATAAAACTAACACAATTCCACTTAAAAAACAATTTACATGATGCCTCCTTTGAAAAAATCAATAAAAAATGCAAGTTCACCACCTGTAAAGACAATAGTTGATGAAAAATAACCCACTTTTACTACTCTCAATCATACATGTGAAGTTGTAGACTTCACAGTAAATTTTGATAGTAAATTTAAATAAAATGGTTAAAAAAATGGGATCTCATTTTGTAATTAGGACCCCATTTATAAGGCGGGGTCCCATTTCCTTTTCAACGATCATCGCATTTAATATTAAGAAACATGATCCCGATTTACAAAATGGGATCCTGATTTACAAAACGAGATCTCATTTTGTAAATGGGATCCTGTTTCTAAAAAAATAAAATTGGATTTTCTTTGTGGTTGGGTTTTTGGTTAGTATTTTGGTTCAGGAAAAGCATTGGGAATCCAAACCTAGGCCTTCAACCTAGTTTGACTTGCAAGTTGAAGGTCCTAACAATGTCAGAGAAAAATATCAAGTTTTGACATATGGCTGACAACTTTTTTTGTAGAATCTTTTGACGAAATTAAAACCCATTTTAGATGAGACAGTGCAAATTTCAAATATGTAATTTTTTTTACAATTGGATTATTTTTTCTATTTTTCAATTAATTTATGATGAAACTAGTCCATAAACTTTAAATATCAGGGATTTTTACTATTTTAATAACTTTTGATCAACATAACATTTTGATGAATGGATTGCACTAGAACACACTTTAGACAATTCTTTTCAAATTTTTTTTTTTTTTGAAAAAATGATAAGTTTAGGTCATCTTATGCGTGTCGTACACGATGATTTTTGAAAATGACAAATATGGCTAATAAAAATTTAACAAAAAAAATTCAATAAAAAATTACAAAAAAATATTGAAAACGTGCTTTAGTGAGTCACAAATCTTTTCCCAAAAGGATTTAGAAAAATATAATAATTTAGGTCAAAATATGGATGTCGTACACTGCATGGTATGGTAAAAAAAAGTGACTTTTAAACAGTGGTTTTTAGAAATTCCTATTGAAACTCAATTTGTACCATCTGGGTATTGAAATAAATTACATATTTGGAAACTAGACTCCGAGTAAAACATTTTTTGATAAGTGATTTTTTTTGAAGATTCCATCTCTAAGTGCTTCAAATTTTAAGGTCAAATGTGTCAAATTTTGAAAATTAGGGAAAACACTTCCACTTTTTGGCCAAAATGTGAACTCAACTTCTTGCCAGCATCCAAGTCCTTGTCCCCATGTGGGGGATGTAACACATGAGATTCCTCAAATATCCTCATGGGGAAGAGGAGAGGAATTTAAAATTCCTAAAATGCATGGGAAGAATAAATGTGAAATTTTCAATTCACATGGGGGAGTGGGCTGCCTTGTCTAAATGGAGAAAGCATTAATGAAAGTTGACTTGGGGATATGCCATAAATGGCATAAGGATTAGGTTGACCTAATCATGCAATTAAGGTTATGCAAACAGGGGATTAGACTAAATAATGAAGGATTAGAGCAAGTTGCAAATCATGGAGAATGTGACATTAATCCTAATTAAAGGTGTGCACATCCTAATCATGGATTAATTAAACTAATCTAGATTAAAGGTAGATTATGGAGGATTGGACAAGGAGAGAGAAAAAGATGAATTTAAAAATTAATTTAAAATTCAAAAGGCCAAATGACTAAATTAGATAAATTAAAGCATTTATTTAATTTAGAGAGGAAGGGGACAAAAGGTAAAGTATTAAATTAAATACCTTAGGACATTAGAAAAAGGGGAAATATTAATTAAATAAATCATTTAATTAATGTCATTGGGGTATGTGAAATAAACGAATAAAGGGGATGAATTTGACCATGTATGGAAGTGATCAAATTCGGATGTTTACATTTTGCCCCTCTTCAAAATACTATTAGAATAACAGTGTTTTGAAGAAAAATAAAATGTAGATGACTTGATAGAGGAAATGACTAGAAGGATGATGCCCCAACACGAAAAAAGTTGTGTAAACTATCCAGATGATGGAAAATGAAGGTAGATGTCTTGGTCTCACAAGGGAGTGGACATGACAGAGGAACGAAGGAAAATAATAGGGTATGCCCCTTTGAGATGTTGGATGGGGAAGAAAAAGGGGCCCCATACGACTTCTCAATATGAGGAAACAGAGGGTACCACACGGTAGAGCTAGAAAAACCATAAAGAATGGATTTTGAATGGAGGAAAACGAACACGCAGTGTGCCAATGGTGGCGCGCAAAAGAAAGAGGATTAATTAATTAAAATGAGGTTTAAATAATGGGTAAAAGTACCTAAAACTTAAAAGGGGTAAAAAGAGAGGGAAATGATTACATATAGTAAATTTAGAAATTACTATTCATCATTTGCACACCTAGAAGTTGAGTGAGAGAGAGAAGAGGAAGAAGGTGATGAGGAGAGCTGACCGACAGAGGAGAGGATAGGAGGAGGTGATGGAGGTAGATGCCTCAGAGGGACATCCATTGGCCATAGTACCATATGTACCACCACCACCAAAGGATCCGACTACACTATTGATAGGGGCTCCAGCGAGGTTGTAGATTGTAGAGCACAAACTTAGGGAGTTAGAAGTTGACAAGGAGAGACTACAAGCTAAGGTCGACATGGAGCAAAAAGAGGGAGAGAGGGATTACAGGACCCTGGCATACGAGGTAGGACAACATGTGTATGAGCTAGAGACAGAGAGGAACAAATTGCAAGCTGAGGTGATTAGATTGGAGGCAGAGAGTCAAAGGCACTATAGGGAGTTAGCATACCAGGTACCTATACAGGTACATGATTCCAAGAAGGAGAGAGATGACCTGGCGATACATATAGTAGAGCTGTAGTGGGAGAGGATTGAGCTAAGGAGGGAGTGAGGTGAGCTTTGAGATAGAGAAGAGGTGGCAGAGCAAACATCGGGGGACGCAGGGTTGGTGCTAGAGAGAGAAGAGATGACGATGGCATAAATGTAGGCCTTGCAGGGTGAGAGGGATGCAACAAAGGCACATGTACATGCTCTACAAGATGAGAGGGATATAATAGTAGAGTAGATGGGAGCACTGCAAAGGGAGAGGGATGCAGTAGAGGAATAGGTACAGGCTTTGAAAAGTGAGAGAGATACAACAGTAGATCAAATGACACAGATGCAGGCACAAATTGACTAGCTGATGTTGGCATGGGATGCCTGGAAGTAGGAGAGGAGACATTTGACTAGGTCACGAGACTAGTATAGGATGGAGCGGGACACGACTAGGATACATGTGCTAGAGACAGATGAGTACATGAGGGAGTCTAGCTATTACATGGGGGCCTACTTTAGAGAGATGCTAGATGCTTCACGACGTGTACCTACCTATGTCAAAGTGGTGCCATAGATTCTTATACCCTCACGATCACTAGGGATACATACATGGGGATATAACAACTATCGAGAGACACCCCCACATAGAGGGCCAGTGCCAAATTCACTGCAAAGGTCAGACGAGGGAAACTCAGGGTAGAGAGGACAGAGGATAGATGGCAGGATACAAATTTTGATAGGTGCAGGGTGGATGTGCAGTACAAAGGGACAAAGATCACATTTGATTTAGAGCCTTGTATGTGTATTTTATTCGATGATCATTGATGTATATGATGGACATGTATGTTGATTATATGGTGGACTTTATTATGGACTTGGTGATGAACATGTATGCTAATTATATGATGGAATTTATTATGGACTTTGTGATGGACCTTGGTTGAACATGATTTCAACACACTCGGCCGTTACACATGCCTCTAAAGAGGCAGTTTGGTTAGAAAGACTTGGGAAAGGTATTGGTTTTAATTGAAAGTAAGTTAAACTTGAATGTGATTGTTAGAGTTCTATGTGTTTAGCCAAAAATCCTATGTATCATGCTCATACTAAGCATGTTGATATTCATTATCACTTTGTGTGAGAAATGGTTGAGAGTGGGAAGGTATTAATTGAGAAAGTTGACACTTTAATTAATGTTACAGATTATCTTATGAAACTAGTTCCTACAGATAAGTTCTCTTGGTTTTAATCATTTGCTTGGAGCTTCATGATTATGTAGGTTGCATTTGAAGTTGGCATGGATTGATTAGTTGGTGTAGGAAGGCCATTGGCCTTAAGTCCAGTACTTGATTTATAATAATTATTCCTTGTTTAGAATAATTTCAATGTATAATGTCAAGTGGGAGAATGTTGGAAATAGGATGCCATTTAATTGCAATCCTAAACATTATTTATTTCATGTATCTCCTAAGTCCTTGGAAAGTGTTCTCAAACACTAGGATTAGAAAGCGATTAATATTGAATGAAATAATCATGTTAATTGACATTTTTAATTAATTCTAAATGTTAGGAGCATGTGAGGGCATCCAATATAAGTTCCTAGATAAAAAGGGAACATGGGTTGCCCACAAGGAAGGTGGAACCCACCTTGAGTTAGGTTAACTATTTGGAGTAAAAGATAACACTTCTGTAATGCATGTAAAGATCCTAGAAGTTAGGGATTGATGTTTACATGCATGAAGTTCAGTTCAATTCAGTTCAGATCAGTTCAATTTAGTTTAGTTTAGTTTAGTATCAGTTTAGTTCAGTATCAGTTCAGTTCAGTTCAGTTTAGTTTAGTTCAGTTCAGTTATAGTTCAGTTATCTTCAGTTGCATGTTGTTAGTTTTAGTTGAATGCTAGTTGACTTCAGTTGACTTGGAATGCATGACTAATGACTTGAGTTGTATGATAGATAATAGGTGACTACTTTTAGTTAACATGGGATGATCATTCTTGCATGAATGGTGGAGAGATATGTTTTAGTTAACAGAAAATGACTTGGACCCACCTTGGGCACCCAAGTTGGCTTCTTAGAGTTAACACTTTTGCATGCTAAGATATTTCAGAAGGCTGAGTTAAGTGGGTCCATTCTTGGGTGCCAACTTTGAGGATAAGCTTTGAAGATATCTTCAGAATAAAGGTTGAGTTATGACTTCAGTTTGGGATGCCCAAATGGATGGAGTTGATTTGACATTGTTCTTCACGATTGAACTCTACTTGCAAGAGATAGGCATAGGTTTTTGGTGATAAGATTTGTGATTTGTAATTGTAACTCTTTGGAGTTTACAAGGTTGATTATTGCCCATTTATCTCAAGCAAGTTGAAGAGAGTTTGTATCAATTTTTATTGTAGGTTGTGAAGAAGGTTTGTTGAAGGAAAAAGAAGCATCTCAAGCAAGGATTAGAATTATTGTAATCTTATTCTTAGATTAAATAATATATTGATTCTTGGTGGATTTTTTCCCCTAAAGGGTTTCTCCATGGTATATGCTATGTATCTTCTATTCTTCTATCTAATTATTCTACAACCTTCTGCCTTCATTCTACAAATTATAAAATGAATTAATCGGATTAATCACCCACAAAGAATCTGTAACAAATAATACATATTTAGATCAGCACTCATAAATTTTTACAAAGTATTAAGCTACATAAACACCTCAATTTTCAACATTTGGTATTAGAGCTGAGGTTGGGTAGAGTATTGGGGCACCTTTCTCTTAAAAGATTGAAGGTTTTTTGGCTATAGTGGGAGCTTTTCCTATTTTTTGTTATTGATGGATTGGAAAATAAGTTTGTTACAATGAATTCTCATTTAGATATTAAAGGTTCAATGGACCTAATTATGAGATGTGGAAATTAAAAATGGAGGATCTCCTTGAAGAGATAGATCAGTGGTTAGTTGTTGGTAATGAGACAAAGTCACCTACAACGATGTTAGATGAGGATTGAGCTAAGCTCGATAAGAAGGCAAGAGGGACCATAAGATTATTTCTTGTTGATGTTGTTCTCTTGAATGTTTCAGAAGAAACTACTACATATAAACCATGGAAGAGAATAGGTGATATTTATCAAACTAAAAGTCTTACTAATAAGTTGTATCTGAAAAGACAGTTGTATTATTTAAAGATGAAAGATGGTGATTTTGTAGCAAATAATTTGAATGCTTTTAATTTGATTCTAAGTCAATTAGCATTTGTAGATGTAAAGATAGAAGATGAAGATAAATGCATTTTGTTACTTTGTTCTTTACCAGAGTCTTGGGAAAATCTAATTGTTGCTATCAGTGGTAGTGGTGCAGATCCTAAGATGGACAATATAATTCCTACTCTCCTATCAGAGGGGATGAGGAGGAAGTCTAAAGAGGGAATCCAAGATGCCTTGTTTGTAAAAGGTAGGCTTGAGAAAAAAGAACCTAAGGGAGACAAGGAAGGAAAGGGTAATTCTGAAGGATAGAGTAAGGTAAAGTGTTGGAACTGTGGGAAACTAGGACATGTGAAGAAGGATTGTAAGAACAAGAAAGAGAGTTTTGATTCTTCTACAAAGGAATCCTCAGATGATAGTAATGATGCATTGGTTATTTTAGTTAATATTGTTTGTGATAACTCTTTGCTTGATGTTACATAGTGATCTTCATAGAGAGGATGGTAGTCACGATTCCATATGCGACTCGATACCACAGTTCAGTGGGAGTTGTTGGTAGTGGTGTGGATGCATCATTGGTAAGGTTATCTTCATGTGATTGGGGATATGGTTTTTTCTTGGTTTAGAGTGGTTGCTATTATGTCATGGTTTATTCTTGATTCTAGATTAGATTTTGGCACATTACATGTTCTCTTGAGACCAGGATGTATGTTATGGTACATGTGATCTCCTAGGAGTCGATGGTTACATCATGGATGTCATGTTTAAGTTCAAGATTGGAGCTTTGAAATTGATCGTGTAGTTCTCTTATGTATTGGGTACATTAATCATTTTCTTGATTACTTCATGATAGTGCTATGTTGCATGTGGAGTTTGGCATGGATTGGTTGGATACAGGTCCTCATGGATACTTGGAGACATAGGTGAGGCTTGATTTCTCTTATGGTTAGAGACATGTGTTGGAATGGTTACTAGCAAGAAAATATTTTTCAATAGAAAAGACCGAGGAGCCTACACCTTGGTTGAACATGAGTTCAACACACTCGGCGGTTACACATGCCTCAAAAGAGGCAGTTTAGTTACAAAGACTTGGGAAAGGTATTGGTTTTATTTGCAATTAAGTTAAACTTGAATGTGATAGTCAGAGTGCTATGTGTTTAGCCAAAAATCCTATGTATCATGATTGTACTAAGCATGTTGATATTCAGTATCACTTTGTGGGAGAAATGGTTAAGAGTGGGAAGGTATTAATTGAGAAATTTGACACTTTAATTAATGTTATAGATTATCTTATGAAACTAGTTCCTACAGATAAGTTCTCTTGGTTTTAATCATTTGCTTGGAGCTTCATGATTATGCAGGTTGCATTTGAAGTTGGCAAGGATTGATTAGGTGGTGCAAGAAGGCCATTGGCCTTAAGTCCTGTACTTGATTTATAATAATTATTCCTTGTTTAGATTAATTGCAATATATAATTTCAAGTGGGAGAATGTTGGAAATATGATGCCATTTAATTGCAATCCTAAACATTATTTATTTCATGTATCTCCTAAGTCCTTGGAAAGTGTTCTCAAACACTAGGATTAGAAAGAGATTAATATTGAATGAAATAATCATGTTAATTGACATTTTTAATTAATTATAAATGTTAGGAGCATGTGAGGGCATCCAATATGAGTTCCTAAATAATAGGGGAACATGGGGCACCCACATGGAAGGTGGAACCCACCTTGAGTTAAGTTAACTATTTAGAGTAAAAGATAACACTTCTATAATGCATGTAAAGATCCTAGAAGTTAGGGATTGATGTTTACATGCATGAAGTTTAGTTCAATTCAGTCCAAATCAGTTCAGTTTAGTTTAGTATCAGTTCAGTTTAGTTCAGTACAACTCAATTCAGTTATGGTTCAGTTATCTTCAATTGCATGTACTTAGTTTGAGTTGAATGCTAGTTGACTTCAGTTGACTTGGAATGCATGACTAATGACTTGAGTTGCATGGCAGATAACAGGTGACTACTTTTAGTTAACATGGGATGATCATTCTTGCATGAATGGTGGAGAGATATGTTTCAGTTAACAGAGAATGACTTGGACCCACCTTGGGTGCCCAAGTTGGCTTCTTAGAGTTAACACTTTTGCATGCTAAGATATTTCAGAAGGCTGAGTTAAGTGGGCCCATTCTTAGGCGCCAAATTTGAGGATAAGCCTTGAAGATATCTTCAAAATAAAGGTTGAGTTATGACTTCAGTTTGGGACACTCAAATGGATGAAGGAGTTGATTTGGCATTGTCCTTTATGGTTGAACTCTACCTGCAAGAGATAGGCGTAGGTTTTTGGTGATAAGATTTGAGCTTTGTAATTGTAACTCTTTGGAGTTTACAAGGCTGATTATTGCCTATTTATCTCAAGCAAGTTGAAGAGAGTTTGTATTAGTTTTTATTGCAGGTTGTGAAGAAGATTTGTTGAAGGCAAAAGAAGCATCTCAAGCAAGGATTGGAATTATTGTAATCTTATTCTGAGATTAAATAATGCATTGATTCTTGGTGGAGTTTTTTCTCGAAAGGGTTTCTCCATGGTATATGTTGTGTATCTTCTATTCTTCTGACTAATTCTTCTACAACCTTCTGTCTTCATTCTACAAATGATAAAATGAATTAATCAAATTAATAACCCAAAAAGAATCTGTAACAAAGAATACATATTTAGATCAACAATCATAAATTTTTATAATGTATTAAGCTACATAAACACCTCAATTTTCAACTATTAATATATTTTCCTATTTTTCATCAAGATTCACCAAGAATTTCTACAATTTTTTAACAATTTAACAAAATTTGCCACTAAAATTAATATTCTTTTCAAAAAAGGAAAGATTCACCAATAAAAATTAATTATTTTTTTTAAAATGAAACATTCACCAAGATTTTATATCTTTTTTAGGGGTTTCTTAAAGTTATCATGATGTAGGAGCATCCGGGGCACAGGCAATCAACATCAAACAAAAATAAATATTCTAATTTTATACATTCCTAAGGTTTGATAATTATTTAGTTGGAGTAATAAATTAAAATATTAGGCCAAAAATTGTAATAAATAATTGGTCTTTTATTTTAATATTGTTAAATTTTGAAGTGGAGATAGTCTTAGAGGTGGCAGTGTTGAACTTGAGCTTTAAAAAGACAATCTTGGAATGGATTTATGGGGGAGTTACAAATTTTTAAAACTCAATTAAATCCTCCTAAATTGTAATAATGGAGATCTTGAGTTTCCAAGTTGAGTTGGCAGTTACTTTTCTAATTGGGTCCCTATTTTCTAGGAGTTGGAATCTTGCAAGTTTGTTATTCTTGGCATTTTCAAGGAGGTGGATTTGATAATGATTTTTAGCATTTATTATTTTATTTTAATGTTATTAATGAAATTTTTATCATGTTGGGACATTTCAAATGGAAGCTATAGAAAAAAAAATGGAGATTTAGCATAAAAGGGAAGACTTGACAATTTTTGAAACTAGTCACTCAATAGGAATTGTGAGAGAAGCTTATTTCTATAGGGATTTGGGTAGAAGTGACTCATAAGAGATTAGTATGTGATGAAGATGTCCATCACAAATTTTTTTATTACAAGTTTGAGAGTGTTTGTACAACAACAAGAAATTTGAAGATTACAAGTTCATTGCTTCAGTGGTTCTCAATTGAAGATTGCAGGTTTAAGGGGTTGATGCTATGAGAAGAAGGTGGATTGAAGAGTTATGATTTGTGGCTGTTATTTTCTATTGTATCGGGCCTCAATATATGATTTTTGAGGTTTGCTAATAGCCCATATGGCTGTATATGATGTAGTTTCATTTTGGTAATGAATTCCATGTAATACGGAGAATAGTTGAATAGTTAATGAATCAAACTGTTTGTAGATTTTTGTGTTATTTCAAACAATTTTTGAGTTGAATCTTATGTTGTTGGGAGTTTATGATTGAGGTTTGGATTTTACTACATTATGTCACTGGTTGAGTGATTCGATCTCCACCTTGGTCTTGCAACATAGACTAATTCTTAACAAAAAAAATTGCTTCATTCTATAGGAACTTGAAAATATATTAATCATTTTCAAAGTCCTATCAATTTACTTGGTTGTTTGGAATAGTAAGCCTTATAATCATCTTGATATATTGTTCCTTCTTGTTTGCAATATGTGTTGGTATTTCAAACTGAGCACTAACTTCTACAACGATGTTAACATGCTTATTCTTACTTTTAGGGATAGTATTGATGCCAAAGTTCTCAAAATCCTTAATCAAGTCCCAAACCCTATGTTTATAGGATTTGTGCATGTTGTTCTTGTTTCTGCTTTGATTTTTCAATTGATGCACAACTAATTCAATATCCAAAAAGACCTGCATGGACTAAATTCCTCTTCCTTGTGCAAGTTGAAGGCCTTGATCTATGGATTCATACTCAACCACATTGTTGGTGCAACTAAACTCAAGTTTGAGTGACTTGGAGACTTGGAGATACTAGCATTACACCAGTACCAACACCATTTTTATTTCTTGAGCCATGAAAAAACAATTTCCACAATCCACTTGTATTTTCTTGAAATTTCATGAGATTAGGGATAGGAGTATCCTCCTCATGAATGCAATAGGTTCCCAATCCAGGTGCCTCTACATTGGTATAAGGATAAAAATCAATGGAATTTCTCCATTCATCCAACAAGCAGTCTAGTACTCTCTCCAAAGGAGTTACAACCTCATGAATGGTACATTCCTCCCCTTGATCATGCAATGTGCAATTCATTTTTAGGGGACTATAAGTATAGGGTTCAATGGAATATTTGTCAATAGGTTTTTCTTTTATGGTCACCTTTGTACCATACCTTGTCTTGAATAGCATGTGGGACAAATTGAGGATAGTTACCAACAAATCTTGGTAGTGATTTCTCTGGATGATTAGTAAAAAATGAAGGGATGAATATGATTGATAGATCTTGCAATACCATATAGTCAAGGCATGCATGCAAGGTTAATTTAAAATTTTTGATAACCCCCACTATCTTGACAACAATGTCATCCAATTGCACAACTCCTTTAGTCATTGGATCATATTTAATACCTAGAAGATCAACTACCTTCTTTGACATAACACAATTTCTAGCCCTTGAGTTTGTAATACAATTATGAACCAAATAATTTCCAATAATTAATGACATATAAAAGGGAGGTGGTTTATTGATTTTATTTGAATTCCCTTCTTCTTTGGATTGCACTAGGTTGGTTGGAGTTTTGTTCCTTCTTTTGTTGGCATAGAAATTGAATAATTAAGTCCTTCCAAGGCCTCTTGCAAAAAGTCCCTTTGATATGGGATGGATAGAGCCTCCCACATGGTGACATTCATGTTAGCCTTCTTCATTTGATCCACAATATTGAAATGAACATTACCAATCTTGGAAGAAGCCTTTGAGATACTAAGGTCCAACTTTGTTGATTGACTAATCCAAGGTTGATCTTGTGCCTTATTACCTTTATTAGTAGTCTAATTTGACTGTAGCATAGTTTTCTTACCTACTACACCTTCCTATGTAACCTATTGGGATGTTTATGAAGTTGATGCTTGACCCATTGTGGAAGGAAGTCCACTCTCCACTACCCTCTTCTTTGACCTTGTGTTTTGAGCTACTACTGTAAGTGTGAATAAGTAAATAAGTAAAAACAACTAAAACACTTCTTAATGAAACATTATATCAAGATTTAACATGAATTCAACTAATTTAAAAGCACAGAAAACTTCAAAACATCTCATTGTCTCCTATCTCCAAAGATTTATCAAGTTACAAAGGGATCTCAAATTTGCAAGCACTGTAACTGTTTAAAATGCCTATCTAGATAATGGAATTGATGCTAAATGCAATGATGTGGTGATTGATAATGAAACTAAAAATCTATGATGCTACTATAATCTATACGAATATGAAAAATGATGGATGAAATCTACAGTAAAAACTATGATGCTGCCATGATGTGAATTCTACTGATGCTTATGATGCTATGATCCTAAATGCTATTGCTATTGCTATTAATATGATTGCTTGATTGCTATGAATGTTGTAGAGTAAGTTTGCACAAAGATTCGGGGGTCCATTTCCTGTGAAGAAAGGTTGTATTTATAGATTTACGATAGTACATTTGCATAGAGGCAACACAACAAAGGTTGAGATTCAATTTGGAGATTTGAATGGTAAGAGATAGAAAAACAGGAGTTGATCATGGGGATTGTTCCTCCCCATGAAAATACCAAACAAGATGATAGGAAAGATCAGAGGAAGAAGATTGAGAGGATTTCCTGCAAGTTTGTCCCCAAGGCTTTCTAGTGAATGCCAATTGTATTAATTAGATTTAAAAAATCTAATTTTATTAGTGAGTGAATAGAGGAATATTGATTTATGCCTTTATTTGAATATTTTTGATTTATTCAACTTTAGCAAAATAGGAAAATTTAATTAAATAAAACAAATATTTGATATTTGCTTATTTAATAAAGAGGAATATGATAATTAAATAAAACTTTAGGATATCTTTATTTAATTAAGAGGAAATATGATAAAATAATTAAATAACACAAATTATTGAAGTTGTGTATTTAATTTAAGATAGAATTAATGGATAAAGTATAGAAGAAATAATAATGATAATAATTAAATAAAAGAAAGTATTTAATTTGGTTTATTTAATTAAGAGGAAAATAATATGATAAAATAGAAGAATTAAAGTGAACTTAATATAAATAAATATTTCTATTTATTTACTAAGTAGATAAATTTAGGATTAATTAATTAAATAAATCATATTTAACTAATTATATTCTCTAGACTGTTTTTAGGTGTATACATTTTTCCCTTCTTTGAAGTGATGTGTTTACGCATTACTTCAAAGAAATTTTTGTGCTACTACTGCTAGTATCGACGAAAAAAAATTCAGTGTGCCCTAGACATGATTTTGAGGTAATTGATGGATATATGCCCCCTCGGGAGATAAATTGACGATTTTTTTTTTTATGATTTTTCGATGATTTTGATGTAGGGTCGATGAATATTAGTGATGAAATTTTTTATCTCCCAATAATTGATGTAGAAAGTGTCGCAGGATGTTTTTGAATTAATCTCCTCAAAAAATAAATTTAAATAACCCCCCAAAAAAATCCCATCTTTAATAACCTATTAAAATGTCAAAAGGGGTCCTTTTCAAGTTCATTTGTGCATTTGACTTTTTGAAAATCTTGTGAGAGAGCCTTTTGAGTGACTTGGAGTGAGATGTCGATTCCTTATCACACCCACCAGTTCGAGCATGTACGATGTCACCAGCGGCCGGTTACATACGGACCTCTGGTATGTGCCTTTTTTTCCCTCATTTTTTGTGCATTTCCTTCTTTTTAGCGTGTTTTTTAGTTTTGAATTTTTTTTATTCTTTTAGCACTTTTAGTCTCAGTTGTAGCATTTTCATCTACTGTTTTAGCACTTTCATAACATTAGCGTGTAGGATTTTTGTTTTAGAGCTTAGATGTAGTATTTTAGCGCTTCAAAACTTTAGCGCTTAGGTACCTTGTTTTAGCGCTTGGGTGATATGAATTAGCGCTTTGGTAGTTTTAGCATGCTTAGACTAAAAAATTTAGTGCTATGATAGTCTGTTTTAGCACTTTGACCCAATTTTTTAGCGCATTGAACTAATAAAATAACACTTTGGTATTTTTGGCACTTTGACCACCTATAATAGCGCTTCTGACTAATAAAATGGTGCATGTCATGATTTTAGCGCTTTGAATGCCTATTTTAGCACATTCAAATCAAATTGATGTAGTTTGTCAATTTTATCCTTAGTTTTGCCAATTTTTTATTGTATCAACCGTTGGTTTGATATGATTGATTATCCTAATCAAATAGATGATTTTTAACCTCATGATAGGTGAGGTCTGATGTTTGATTTGATGATAATTATCCTCATGATAGGCAAGGAATAATTATAGTTTGATTGGCATACCTCATGATAAGCGAGGTTGATTTTATGTATTGATGATTGACCTCATGATAGGTGAGGTTCAATGATACTTGATGATTTGACCTCATGATATGTGAGGTTCAATGATGTTTGCTCATGAGATTTTGATCAAAATTTTCACCAAGAGCTGATTAGTTTTGATAGGATATTTGATGTTTGATGATTCAACAAAAAGTATCAATTTTTTGAATATTTCCTGATGATAGGAGTCGTTGGAGAACCTTCAGGTTTGAGAGTGATTTTCGTGGACATTTGATTTGATACCTCAGTTAGTGCAGCTTGATATGACTATTATTCCACATTGTGGACTATCTCCTCTTTTATTCATGCCCTAGATTAGGATTAATCAGGGTCTATTGATAGCACTAACCGAGAGGTGGCCTAGCGAGCACAACACATTTCACCTTCCTACCAGTGAGATAACAGTCACCCTAGAGGATCTCTAGCAGATTTTGCAGCTTCCCATTGTTGGAGATGTTGTCATTTATGATTCTAGAGAGCAGGGTGGGACTGATGCCCTTCATAAAGTGTTTCAGGACGATTAGATTGTTGGAGAGTGAATTCCATGGCGTGAGATGGTCGATGCATACACCACTTTTCCTATAGTGCTCGCTGGTTTTATCGAAGGATTCCTTAGTCTTGATCGCAGGTCTAAGGGATTCTCTATTGGTTGGGGCCGAGTTTTGGAGAGTATGGTTGTTCATGGCACTAGATTTACTTGGGACATGTGTATGCTTGCCCACTTATATCATGATTTACATTTAGCTTCCTACCTTTGAGGTTGGAGTTTATCTGTTAACATCACTTTGCTTCAGGTATGGGCGTGGGAGCACATAGTTGTCACACATCCAGTTCCAGTTAGACAAAGACCACCTATGAGACCATATGTGTTCAGATATGTCAGTCGCCTTACTCACTCTAGACTGGGTAAGTTAGAGTATTGGAGGAGAGTGATTGATGACATAGAGTTTGTGACTTGGTGTCCCTACCTAGATTGTGATCATTGGAATGATGATGATATTCAGTTACCATTTCTCTGTCAGTCGATGATATTGATTGGTCAAACTCATTGGGTATTGGAGATATTTTTTATCAGATGGGTGTATAGACAATATGGGATGGTTCAGGGTATGCCCCAGGGTGTTTCCCATTACGCCTGTCGTCAGCTAGATTCAATAGATTGGGGGCCTAGTTTATCATATGAAGTTGTTGTCTAGGAGTTTCAGGCCTTGCATCTGTTTGAGTGGGATATCCATCTCGATATTGTTGAGCCACCGGTTATAGCTGACTATGTTGAGTTTCTGGCTTTGCATCCTTTTCCATGTCTTACTGTTCTAGATGAGCCTGCCTCATTACCCATAGAGGAGGATGTTCTTGTTGCACATGGTCGGAGGTAGAGGAGAGAGGAGGTTGAGGTTGAGGTGGAGGATGTTGGTGTTATTGGTGAGGAGGACATCGGTGTGGAGGAGGATGTTGGTGAGGAGGAGAGTAGTAGTGATGACTATAGATTTGACAGTGGAGAGGTTGCAGGTGGGTCGAGTCCTGCATTGGATCTTCTAGAGGAGACAGTGCCTTGTAAGAGGTAGGCCGTGAAGGATGTTTCAGAGCAGTTGCAGATAACAGACCTTTAGGTGCAGTTAGAGACTATTCAGGAGTAGCTTGTTCAAGCACAGGGTTTACTAGAGAAAACTCAGGCTCATATGCAGGCACAAGCCCAGTCACATGCAGAGGCTCTAACATCAGTGTAGGCTTAGTTAGCCACAACACAATCACATATTGCAACATTGAATGCCGAGAGGGATGCTGCTAGGCAGGCTGCCAGGGCAACCCAAGCTCAGATTACTTCCTTGACAACCGAGAGGGATGCTGCCAGGTTTACTATAGAGGGTGCTTAGGCTAAAATTGAGAGATTACAGAGACTAGTAGATGGTACCTCCTGGAAGATTATATGCGAGAGGTTTCCCCTATTGGTGGGGAGGTGGAGTACTATTGAGGTAAATATTATGATGTTGTCCCTTTTGAGCAAAGAGTGAGCTACATACAGTCTCGATCTGGCAAGACTCATTCTAGGATTGTTAGTATAGGTGTGACACAACCTCCTTGGAGAGACCCCTGAGATCCTGGTACATCTGGTGGTGTTGGAGGGACCCATCCTACTATTCCTGCACCATCTGGAGCCAACAATACTTAGATTCTGATTTGATTTCTCTTTGGTATTTGAGATGATGATGTACATTCGGATTACAACCATTTTTTTGATGATACATCTCTCTTCATTTTAGACATCATTGTATACTTGACATTTTTATTTTGATCTATATGATATGCAGTGGAATCTTCAATCCATATGTGTTCTACATGATTCTCTGATGGATGCATTTTCTTTTATGTTCTATATGCTATGTGGTGGTTCCATTGTTATGATGGTATGGATGTAGTTTATATCATGATGAGATGCTATGATGTATGGATGCATGATGTATATGTATGATGATTTAATTACATATATTGTTAATGATATGATGTATTTGAAATGATATATGTTATGTGATGTGAATGAGATGCATGCTCTTTTATTTTGGTGAAAATGCAAATATATGATGTAATATATGGATGAAAATGATGTATGTTATATGATATAATAAATGGATGGATTTTTGATATATGATATATGATGTAATAAATGGATGGATTAATGATACATGATATGATAGATATTTATTGTAGATGAAGATGACATATGATATATGAATGTTTGATAAATGTTTTGAAAATGCAATGATATAGACTTATGTTTGTGAGATTTATGTAATTTTATGTGATATGGAAAATGTGATATGATAAATGAAAAATGATTTGATTCAAATGTGTGAATGATGAAATGATGATTAAATGCTTTCTAATGTTTGCAAATGAATTTGATGATGCAACTATATGATTATGATGTTGTTTTTGTTAATGTCAAGTATACTCAATCTATTTATGAGAAAGGATAATCATTAATTTGAATCCTTCACGAGCTTTAGTAATGAACAATCTGGAGATGCAAAAAATAGTATGAATGCAATCTAATTTAATCATGTAAATCTACATGCAAAAATATTGGTATTTTAACAGTACTTTTTGTGCTTTGTATCATAATTGAGCTTTAAAAAATGTTGAAAGTAAGTACAAGCACCAATGGTATAGTTTAGACCATGATGACCTGAGTACTACTTCCATGATTTTTGATATTGCAAGCTAACACAAGCATTGAGGTATAATTAAACCATGATGCCCTGAGCATTTCTTGCATAAAACAAACAAGAATTAACCACTTTCCTATGTGAATTGGAATGCCATCCATGATACTTTGTAGAGAACTTCCCGCGACAATTCACCCAATAATTATGATTAATTCACAAACAACAGATAAAGAAAAATATCATTTTCCTTCCTTGCTTCTCTTGTTCAATACATCATTGAGTTGCTCCAAAGAAATGATAATAATGATCAAAGTAGAACATATCTCACATTTGCTTAAAGTATTTCAATCATTATTCATATTAGACCATCCATCCTTATTTTATGATGTTTTTGTGATTTTCTAGATTTTGAGCAAAAGACCTATCCTAGGGGCCTCACAGGTTGATCAAATATTAGCCTTTCCTATGTTACACATGCAGAGACCACGTAGTTCAACTGACATAGACTCATGATTTTGGATTTTCAATATTGACCTTTTTGACATGTTTTTGGATTTTCTGATGTGAAATGGATGTTTGATTTGTTTCTGATGATGATTATTGTTCCTTGTTGTGTTGTGTTTTGATCTTTGTTTTTGCTTCTTTTGTTTTCCGTTGTTTGTCTATTTGGTTTAGCTCAATGTTATTGCCCCCTATGATGTTTAGATGTTGCTCCCAATGAGGTTCAGATGTTGGCCCCAAGCTAGGGTGAGACATGACCACGTGATATGATATGATATGATAATGGATGTAAAAAAATGAAGGTGAAAGTAATGACTATGACATGTGTCCAAATAGATGGGGGAGCTGATTCAAATCACAAATAGCCCCTGTTTCCAGGTTTTCACTATATGTTTTTATTGCACTTTTCAATCTTTTCAAATTTTTTTGTATTTTTGTATTTTTATGATTTTTCTATATTTTTTTTCTTGTATTTTTCTGTCACCAAGATGCTTGTTTACCAGGTTTTGATCAAGGTAACCATTTTCAAAAGCTAATTAATGCACTAGTTGATTCAGGTATAGAACTTTCTGAGATGGATACTATTGATAAGTTCATCAAATAAACCCCCTTCTGGCGTAGACAATTGGTATGCTCCTAATCCATACACTGATATGATTGCAAATGGACCTAGCCAGTTAGGTTCAAATTTCCCTTTATTTTCTCTATCCGACTGATTCCTAGGGTTTTCCTTTAGGACTAAGTCTCCAACTTGAAAGACTCTAGGTTTTACCCTATGATTGTAGCTCCTTAACATTCTTAGCTAGTAGGCCTTTAAATGATTGGAAACTTGCTGATGAAGTTCATCTTGTAATTCCAATTCCTGTAGTCGAGAGACTCTATAATCCTCATCTGTAATGATACCCTTCAGTGAGACACAAAGTGATGGTATTTCTACCTCAATGGGTAGGATGGCCTCTAATCCATACACCAAGGCATATGATGTAGCTCCTGCTAGTGTTCTAATGTTGGTTTTGTAGGCCCATAGTGTAGGATTTAGCTAAACATGCCAATCATGTCCAACATCATTTACCATGTTCTTTAGTATTTTTAGAATTGTCTTGTTTGAGGCCTCTGCTTGGCCATTTACCTGTGGATGATACAGTGTTGAGAAATGATGTTGGATATGGAATTGTTCACATAATTCCTGGACTTTCTAATTTTTAAAGGGTCTACCATTGTCTGTGACAATGGATTGGGGTACCCCGTTCCGAAAGATTAGGTAGTTGAGTATGAAAGATGAGATATGCTTTCCAGTGATAGTTGTTAAAGGAATCGCTTCTATCCATTTTGTAAAATACTTTGTTGCTATAATGATGAACTTGTGTCCATTGGATGAAGAAGGATTTATTTTTCTACCAGGTCCAGTCCCCACTAACAAAAAGGCCATGTTGATGTGAAAGGTTGTAACTCTTGCATCGACGCATGAATTAGATTACCATGAATCTGAAATTTCTGACACTTTTTAACATATTGATAACACTCTTCTCCATGTTTGCTTGATAATACCCCAAATGAAGGAGTTTCTTAGCTAAGGTTAGCCCACTTGAATGGGTTCCACAAATGCCTTCATGAACCTCTTGTAAGGATATTTCAGATTCATGATGTTCCAAACACCGAAGAAGAGTACCATCTAGACCTCGATGGTATAGGGTGTCATCAATCAATGTATGTCAGGTGGATTGACAAATAAAGTTACACTTTTGGTTTCTAGAGAGATTAGGAGGAAGGATATTATCCTTGAGGTAAGTATAGATCTCTCCATATAGTGAGGTTTGAGTGTCGGTTATTTGTCATATGGTTTGCAAATTAGGATTATTGTATGTAGGGTTAGATAGTTGTTCCACCATAAACTCATAACAACCTTATTTTTCTGGTAATTGCAAAAGGGAAGTAATTGTCACCATGGCATTTGCAACTTTGTTCTCTACCCTTGGTATTTGTTTGAACTTGATATCCATGAAGTACTTTTTAAGATCATCTATCATTTTCTTGTAAGCCATGAGCTTTTCATCCTTTGTCTGATACTCATCATTTACCTGATAGATGGCAAGCTGTGAGTCCCCATACACTTGCATTTCTGTGATTTTCCATTCAATAGATACCTTGATGTCGATAATTAATGCTTCATACTTAGTGACATTGTTGGTACATGGAAACATTAGCCTATAAGATCTTGGGATGGTGTGCCCTTGAGGTGTGACAAATAGGATTCATGTACCTGACCCTCTTTGTGTGTATGATCCATCAAAATAGAGCTTCCATTGTTGTGTTGTAATATTTAGGATGTCTGCATTTGGAAATTCAATGTTGATCGAATGATGATCCTATAGTGGAGCTTTAGCTATTTGATCTACTATTACCTATCCTTTGATGACCCTCCTATCAACATATTGGATGTCAAATTCACTCAAGATCATGACCCATTTTTCCAATCTTCTTGTTAGAGCAACTTTACCGAGTAGATATTTCAATGGGTCTATTTTTGCTATGAGCCTGATTGTATGAGTCAACATGTAGTGTCATAGCTGTTGGGTTGCAAATACTACTACTAAACAAGCCTTCTCTATGAATGTGTAGTTTATTTCATATCCATTGAGTGTCCTACTGATGTAGTAAATAGCTTGTTCTTTTCCTTCAGAATCCTCTTGTGCCAATAAAGCTCCTAAGGATATGTCAGTTGTTGCGATATATAGTATCAATGGTCTCTCTGCCACAGGTGGCATGAGTATTGGAGGTGACATCAAGTATTGCTTTATCTAGTTGAAATTTGTTTCATAGTCATGATCCGACTTGAATAAAACATTTTTATGAAGTAGATGATTAAATGGGCGACTCTTGTCTACCAATTGGGAGATAAATCTCCTGATGGATTACAACCTGCCTTGTAGGGATTGTAATTGACTGATGTTATTCAGTGGAAAAATCTCCATTATTGCTTTAACCTTAGTTGGGTCCACTTCAATACCTTTTTCTGATACTATGTAACCAAGGAGATTTGTTGATGTTAACCTAAACACACATTTCTTTGGGTTCAACCTGACATTGAACTTTTCCAGCCTAGTAAATATTTTATCTATAATTTCCAGATGTCTTGCCCTTGTGTATGAATTTTCTAAGATGTCATCCACATAATCTTTCATGAAAGTATGCATCATGTTGTGGAAAATAGTGGTCGTCACCCATTGATATGTCGCACCTCCATTTTTCAATCTGAAGGGCATGACATTCCAACAGAATGTACCCCAAGGACAAGTGAATGTTGTCTTTTCCTAATCTTCAAGTGCTATTTTTATTTCATTATATCCTGAGAAGCCATCCATTAAAGATAACATGGCATGTCCCGCTGTTAGATCAACAATTATGTCAATGCTGGGTAAAGGAAAATCATCCTTTGGGAACGCCTTGTTTAATTCTCTGAAATTTATGCATATTCTAATGCTATTATTAGGTTTTGATACTGGCACAATATTTGAGATCCATTATGCATAATCTATGGACTTGATAAATCCTGCATCCACTAATTTCTTCAACTCAACTTTAACCATCAGGGCGATGTGGGGATGCATATTTCTCAAATTTTTTTTACTGGTTTGATTCCTTTTGGTAGTGATAGATGTTGCATGAGGAGATCTGGATCTAATCATGGCATGTTAGAATAAGACCATGAAAAATTTATGTGTCGCTCCTCAAAGAATTTTGTGAATGCAGGCTTCTCCTGTTTTGTCATGGATGCTGCTAGATGTAGGATCTTAGCCTTCTCAATTGTTACCATATTTATAGATTGTGTTGGTTCTACCAGTACTGATGATCTGTCATGGTAATGCTCTGGGAGGGTGTCAAATTTTCCATCCTTCAGTGCCTCAAAAAGGTTTTCACCATTAGATTTATTTTTCCTGTTGTCATTTTTGCAACTAGAAGATTTGGAACCCTCATGTTGTGAAGTGTCGTTATGAGTGTTGTAGATAGAAATCATATCAGGTTCGTCACTGCAAATATAGTTTATGATGGCATCATCATCTGAAAAGACTGGTAAATGAATAGGTTCGGTGGGTTCCTAGTTAATAAGTTTAGGATATTTTAAGGTTAATAAGTCATCTGGTTGAGTAAAGTCAACTGTTGTAAGTGTTCTGATGGCTAGGTGGTCAAATTTTTTGGTAGGAAGGTCAAGGTCTATGATAGTACTCACCTCCAAGTCATCTATCTCACTCGATGTTTGATCATCCTCACTTGAGTCATCGATATTTGTTGATCCTATTACAAATGGTCTATTTCCTGAACTTTGTCCCTCTTCTCATAAGGGTGTATATACTTGGATAACATCAATTTGTTTGTCAGTATAGGATGTAGTAGATATATGATCCCATTCATACTCGTTGGAATCTATGTTAGAACTATCTCTCATTTGTAGAAATTTTTCTACCACTTTTTGAGTTTCTTCCTCTTTTGCTTCACCTATGTAGCCTAATCCTGTTTTATCTTTAGGTTGCAGTGTTAGAGGTTGAATAGGTTCAATAATACTGTCCTTCCTCTTGCCAATTGTTCCTTGGCCTTCATAGCCCATTTTATCTAAAATAGCCTTCCCTTTTCCATACTGATATGTTTTGATGTTGATATTCATTGATGTTGAGGCTTCTTCATCCTTATATAGCCAATTGAGAATGGCTTTATTCTCTAACTCATCTTCAAAGGTACCTGCTTTTATAAACCTTTCATTAAGAGCTGTGATTGGTTGTGATGAACTTGGTGTGTTCGATATGGGTTGTCCATATGATTTTGGTGACAGTAGCAATTGTGATAGACACAAATATTGCTCAAGGGAATATTCTCCTAAGCCTTTGTCTTTTATCTGAACCTTGTATGAAAATTGTTGCGATAACTCATTCATAGGACCTTCAGTGTTTGATATAGTTGTGTCTGCAACAGTTGTTTCCTTCACCTGATCTTTCTTCTCAACCCATTTAGATATGAAATTGGGTTGTCTTTCATCACTGGATGAAGTGGAAGTGTTGACTTCTCTGTTATGAGGTACTAGATTGTCTTGATTTTCTTTTAACATGTTGCAAGTCTGTGGATTATTGTTGTTAGTTGATATGGTGACCTCCTGTCCATTCACTGGAAATTTCAAACATTGATGGTATGTCGAAGGTATCACTTGTATTTCATGGATCCATGGACAACCCAATAGTATGTTATATGTTAGATCCTTGTCTAACACTTGACAAACAATTTTTTTTACAATCAGCCCTACTTGAATTAGAAGTACAATAAGCCCTTTGGAAGACCTTTCCTCTTCATCATATGCCTTTATTGCTATCTTTCTTCTGGTGTTAATGGTGCTATCGAAATAGCCTAGTGCATGAATTAGTTTCAAAGTACAAATATTTAACCCAACTCCTCCATCTATTAAGACACGCTTAACGCGATGTTTATGGATTAGAACCTCTATATGCAAGGTTGCATTGTGTGGGTGATTTAAAGGCACACCATCTTGTTCAAAGAACGATAGACAATGAGGTTTGGTAAGATGTCTAACCATGGCTTGGAATTGAAAAACATCCAAATTATTGGGGACTGTTGTAGCTACTAGAGCCTATTCTAGAACTTCTTTATGTGATGGTAATATTTTGAGAAGTTCTATAATGGATATTTGTGTGGGTATCTTTTGTAACTGGTCCACGATGTTGTATTGCTGTGATGTGGGAGTAGTGTTTTTGGATGAAACTCCTTTTAATATCACCTTGGATTCCCCCCATGTCGTTATATTGACTTGTTGATGGTCTTGTGTTTCCCTGATCTTTAGGACATTGATTTGATTGTCCAATGTGTTTGTGCTTGGTATCATGTTGAGGGATTCAATGTCATTGATGTTTATGTCATCTGTCTGATTATCAATGTCATTTTTCTCAACCTCAAAAAGGAAAATAATAGTGGTGTCATAGACATAGTTTATACTTTTTCCTTTACCACTTGAAGAAGAATCCTTTTTTGTAGTTGGGTAATGGATTGGTGAATGTAGTGTGATCATTGTTTGTCTGATGCCCTTCAAGAAACACCTTCTTTGCTTCGATCAAATCTTGTATCAAGTGTTTTAGTTGCATACAATCATTTTTTTTATGTCCCTTATTCTTATGAAAATTGCAATAATCCGCATCGTTCCACCAGGATGGTTTCACCTTCGGCTCCCAATTTCATGTTTCTAGTAGGGTAATGAGTTTGTTTGCAATGAGTTCTCTCATTGTTGATTCCAAAGTTTTTCCTAATGGGGTGAATCTCTGTCAATTGGATTGTCTTTGGTATGATAGTCGAGATTCTCCATTGTTGGTGTTATTATTTTGAGTAGTGTTTTGATTGTTATTTAGGTTTTCATTTTGATTTTCTTTGACAATTGATGTTGTCAAATTGAATACTAGTTTTTTATTGTTAGTTGTAACCTCATTACTTCCAACATTTCTATTTTCTGCCAAAATTTTGGTTTGTTGTTGTTTCCATAGTGATTTGTGTTATTGGATGTTTCACTGTAGTGCTTAATCACTCCTTGTTTGACTAGGGCTTCTTTAATTTTAAGCCCATTTTCAATTACCTTTTCGAATGTTGGAGGAAATTGTAGTTCGAGTCTATTAACTCATGTCATCATTCAAATGGTCAATAAATAGTTCAATCTTCTCCTCTTCAGGTATAGATCAAGGATATCTTGCGAACAATTTTCTCCAACGTTGTAAGAATGATAAGAAAGTCTCTACCTTTTTCATTTTCAGGTTATACATATCCTTTATGGTTATGTCATGTGTTATGTTGAAGGAGAATTAAGAAATTAATTTGTTGACTAGTTCTTCGAAGGATCGAATCCCTGGTTATAATTTTGAGAACCATTCCATACAGTGGGCCCCCAAAATCCTAGGAAATAACCTCATGAGGTATGTATCTTCTTGTGCGAACTCGAGGCTCATTGTTTTGAATTCCCGTACATGGTTAATCAGGTCTGATTTTCCATTGTATTTTTTGTATTTAGGAAACTCACAATGCCTTGGGAAGGGTATCATATCCACACACAGATGAAAAGGGTAAGGACAAATGTCTATTAATAAGTATTTCTTTGTGGTTCTCATTTGCATATTTTGAATTTGTTCCTACAAAGTCTGCATTTGTGTTGTTAAAGGAACCACTTGATCTGTATCCCGTGTATTGGGTGGTTCTGTTTCATTTGTTCTTGGTGTTTCTTTCAATCGATTCATGTCAAAATCCTTTGGTAGTTTTGCACCTAACTCTGCTAACATCAAGAGATACTTCTCCATGTCTTGTTCTAAGACCTTTTCCATAAATTTATGAAAAATTGGATCCTGTTGGGTGTGTTGTATATCTTCTTGTGTTATTTCGTTGGTATCTTGTTGTCAAAATTGGAAAAAAGGGTTTTCTTCAGCCATGTTTGGATTTTCAATTTCTTTTTCTCTAAGTTTTTGTCTTTACAACCTTATCAAGATTGCCATACAAGTTTTGGTTATTTTCACTAAACTTGGATCTTCTGTGTTGTGATTAGTGTCAATTTGATTTTAATGAAACCAAATAGAATAATGTATTCTATTAATGAGGCTAAGTTCAAAAATCTGATTACTTGAGTTTTTGTTTTGTGATGGTAGGATGTTAGAATCCTGATGAGGAAACTTTGGCTCAATAATATGGATTTGTGTTGGTAAAGGACACTTTATGTTTTGCAAGATCTAGGTTTTATGTTTGGAAACAATTGAATTGTAAAAACCTATAATGTTTTAGGCTTTTAAGACTCTGTTTGAACTGTAAAATGTTTCTGATTGGTAAAAATCTGTGTTTCTGATGGCAAAAAAAATGATAGATGTTTTTCGAAAGGTCTTTGTTTTTTTAGTTTTGTGGAAGCACTAATATAGAGGGTAGACACACTGAAACATAATGTATAAGTGCTAAAAGGTATGGTAAAAGCACTATTAGACAGAGCAGAAGCACTAAAATAGACCACTCATGTGATAAAAGACTAGTGAATATTGGCAATGTTTAAACCTGATAGAAGCGCTATAACTTTGATAAGGCGTACTGAAACAGATTGCAAAAGCACTATTTTGGACAACAAATGCACTAAAATAAAGCGTAGAAGTGCTAGAGTAGACTGTAGAAGCGCTATGACACTATTTTCGGATACTGATAGAGTTGGGTTTACTGTTGACATAAGTGCTATAATATGTGGCAGAATCGCTGAAACAAGTGGTAGAAGCACTATTTTCAACTGTGGAAGCGCTATAATAATGTGTAGAAGCGCTATAACAGATGGTAGAATCATTGTTTTGTTTATTGCCAAGCACGGGGTGGTCATACGGGTCTTGTAGCCGCTATGTCTACTTTCTCTTCTTCATCTAAGACTATGGATGTTGTGAGAAATTGATGGGGTGTTTCATTCTTCTCAAAAATGAATGTTCTCAAACTGCTAATAATGTTAGTTTGGGTACCTTCAATGTGTATGTCACCGGGCTAAAATATTGGTGTGGTTAGCCCTAGTTGTTGAACAAGAGTTGTAGGTCACCAAATGGTCATAAGGTATGTTGTATGATGGTTTCAATATTTTATCGCAATGTTCACTCACTACCTATTGCCAGACATGAGGCAATAACATGGGTCTTCCTACTCCTATGTTTTCCTTTTCTTCCTCTTCATTCAAGATGGTGGATGATGTGAAATTGATGGGGTGTTTTGTCTTCCTCAAAATAAATGTTCTCAAACTACTGATAATGTCAGTTTGAGCACTTTCAATGTGAGTAAGGCTAGGTTGTATAATAGGTGTTGTAAGGCCTGGCTGTTGAATAGGAGCTATAGGTCGCCAAATGCTCATAAGGTGTGGTGGTAACCCCCTAATTTTGTAGGAAAAACCTAATGTTTCCAAGATTTGTCTACTGCAAGGACTGATTAGGTCTGGTGGAGTATTCTATGGCAGGTTGTGGGATGGAGGATTGACGAATATGTTGACTATGGTTAGGTTCCTATGAAAGAGCTCTTCTCCAAATATAGGCTTGTGCATACAAGGGCTCTACAACATAATCATCAGTGTAACCCATAGCAAAATCATAAAACCTATGGATGAATGTTCTATGATGAAGCAAAATCTTCCTATTCTGATACAAGAAATGCCTTCTTTTCAAAAGGTTTCTGTAACTAAGTGGTTTCTTGGGTTTTTTTATTCTTTTAGCAAGAGATTTCTTGACAAATTTTGTGGTTTTCCAATCTCTAATCATGTATTTCTCAATTTGATTTTTTCCAAGTTGTATTTTTCAAGATGATATTTTATCTAAATTTTAATGATTTTGAAATGCACAACAATCAAATGTAGACAATTGTTTTTAAGAGCTGTAATCTAAATAGATAGTGTTTGTTCAAAAGAATCACAAATAGTCCTATTTTCACTGGTTTGATAACAATAAAGCACTTCAGGAAAACTCACTCTTAATAGTCAAAAGGTCATTGTTATACTCAACAACCCACAACTTAAAATTGCGCTGACTCACAAAACCATGTCACCCCCTAGAGGGCGCCCGTGTTTTTGTCTTTTCCAGGTGCGTACTCAAGGTTAGATTTCTCGATCCCTTGAGCAAATAGTCTATGGAAATTATATGGTGAGTGTCTTGGGGGTAGATTCTTCCCTCCCCTTGCACTGTGAGTATTACAATGTCTGGTTATCGACTCAGCTGGATACTACACTAGGTTCTTAGAAAGGGTTTCCGTTCAGAGCAACAAGTGATAAACTCCCTCAAGAGACCTCCAAAACTTTAGAACAAAGGTTTTGGGGATGGTTATTATGCACACTTTTGGAAAAGGTGGGTTTCCCTAGATTCGTTTTAAATTTTAGAGTGGGGTGGAAAACCTGACTTTGGTTGTTACCCACTTAGGTCGTTCCCGTAGGGTGAGTACTTTTTCCCACTATGACAGGCCTTCTAAAGGATGTAATAAAGCTTAAAAATGCATAAAATAAAGGATGAATTTGGATTTTTGGATCACCCAGTTAAGGGGAGAGCATATGCCTATCAATCATACAAACACAAAAATCAACTTTGTTCAATTTTTAGAGCCAAAATGACAATTTTATATCTATGTGAAGATGTTGCTTCATAGTGAAGATATTACTTCACAAAAAGACATGGTGTTCATTTTTAATCCCAAATTGAAATGTTTGGTGACTACCCCAAATTGATAAATTTTAAACCAAATTGAAGAAGTGACTATCCTAGGATTGGTAAATTTTAAACCAATTGAAGAAATGAAGTTACTGGCTATGGTTGCATAAGATCCAAATAACAATTTACAAAAGTGCTATAACAGAGATTAAAAGTGTTATAGAAATTCTCAAAAGCATTATAGAAAGTGGCAAAAGTGTTATAAAATCATTCAAAAGCAATATAGAAATTGTCGGATGTACTAAAACAACTTTGAAATTTGACAGTCGATCTGTGCTGAAAGATTTTTGGTCGAAGCGCTAAAACAGTACTCCAAAGCACTATAGTTTTCATCGGAAGCGCTAAAACAGGTAGAAGCGCTATAGTTTGGCTCAAAAGCATTGCAGAATCTTCTGATCACGCTAAAAGAGTTACACCAGATTCCTGTACGAAAGCTTTTAAAAAAAATGTTAAAAACATGGGGTTAATCCCCACGATGGGCACCAAAATGTAAGTGTGAATAAGTAAATAAGTAAAAACAACTAAAACACTTCTTAATGAAACATTATATCAAGATTTAACATGAATTAAACTAATTTAAAAGCATAGAAAACTTGAAAGCGTCTCATTGTCTCCTATCTCCAAAGATTTATCAAGTTATAGAGGGATCTCAGATTTGTAAGCATCGTAACTATTTAAAATGCCTATCTAGAGAATGAAATTGATGCTAAATGCAATGATGTGGTGATTGATAATGAAACTAAAAAGCTATGATGCTACTGTAATCTATATGGATATGAAAACTGATGGATGAAATCTACAGTAAAAACTATGATGCTTTTGTGATGTGAATTCTACTGATGCTTATGATGCTAAGATCCTAAATGCTATTGCTATTGCTATTGATATGATTGCTTGATTGCTATGAATATTGCAGAGTAAGTTTGCACAAAGATTTGGGGGTCCATTTCCTATGAAGAAAGGTTGTATTTATAGATTTATGACAGTACATTTGCATAGAGGTAGCAAAACAAAGGTTGAGATTCAATTTGGAGATTTGAATGGTAAGAGATTGAAAAGCTGGAGCTAATCATGGGGATTGTTCCTCCCCATGAAAACACCAGGCAAGATGATTGGAAAGATCAGAGGAAGAAGATTGAGAGGATTTCCTACAAGTTTGTCCTTGAGGCTTTCCTGTGAATGCTAGTTGTATTAATTAAATTTAAAAAATCGAATTTTATTGGTGAGTGAATACAGGAATATTGATTCATGCCTTTATTTGAATATTTTTGATTTATTCAATGCTAGCAAAATAGGAAGATTTAATTAAATAAAACAAATATTTGATATTTTCTTATTTAATAAAGAGGAATATGATAATTAAATAAATTAATAGGAAATATGATAAAATAATTAAATAACACAAATTATTGAAGTTGTGTATTTAATTTAAGATAGAATTAATGGATAAAGTATAGAAGAAATACTAATGATAATAATTAAATAAAACAAAGTATTTAATTTTGTTTATTTAATTAAGAGGAAAATAATATGATAAAAAAAAAGAATTAATAGTGAACTTAATATAAATAAATATTTCTATTTATTTACTAAGTAGATAAATTTAGGATTAATTAATTAAATAAATCATATTTAACTAATTATATTCTCTAGACCATTTTTAGGTGTATACAACTACATTGACACTTGGTTGATTTAGGCCACAAAAGTTAGCTTTGTGCCAATTTACAAATGTCATGTCTCCTGGCATGCAATCTTGTCTACTAGCATCTACTTGATTTGCATTAGGTTCTTATCTTGAAGTGGTTGGTTCAATTTGAATAATTAGAGTTTACATAATCTCTCCATTTTGACATGCATTTTGATTGTGTGGTTGATTGCATGGGTAGCACCATTCATGCTCTTGAGCTAAATTATTTTGGATCAATACAAGAGATTTTGATGTGCCTATGACATTAGAATTGACAGTATTCAAGGCTTAGCATAATTCCATTGATTATGCCCTTGATACAACTACTTATTTTGTTGGTAATTCTAATTATGGGGTTGGTAGGGTTTGTTGCTTTAAACCTTTTTCCTTTTTAGGGCCCCCACTAATTCATTTTCCAAAATATTGCAAGAAGGTTTTGATGTCATGCAACTCATTTGAAGGTGTGAAATAAGTAGATGGATGGCTAACTGATGTAATGGGGAGAGGTACCAATGTGGGCTATTGAGGTGGACATTCTAGGAATAAAGACATTGACGACCTTGGGGCTAGTTTACTAGGTTGTATTAAATAATTTTCTACACTAATGGCAATGTCATATGAATTTGGAAGGGTTGTCCCTCTCATGGATTGTACATTTACTATATTACATCACTATTAAGAGCCCTTTGGTAATACAAAAATGCATGTTTGGGAGATGTTTTTATTAAGGTAGGGATTCTATCAATTTTTTTTGGAATATGAAGTCAAAGTCTCTTGTGAATTCATATGGGGAACTTTCTTAATTGTTTCCAGTTGCTCCACAACTGATAAGTGATCACTTTTTTCTTCAAACTATTAACAAATATTTTTATCCTACTCATCCTAGTTGTGAATACAATTAGGCCTTAGATCCCTATACCATTGTAATGCTTTACCTTTCAAGGATGTAAGAGTTTCACAACCACATTATCCTCTATGATGCTATGGATAGAGAAAATGTTAGCAATGTCTTGAATGTGTTCTATTGGGATTGTGGTTGTCTCACCAATGAAATAAGGAATGCTTTTCAAGGAATTCAGTGGTATGTCATCCATTTACATTAATACAAGAGGGATTTCACCATTAAAGGTGACAAACACTTGAATTCTAGGTGTGACCATTTAAAATAATGCTCCATTTATATGGACAATAGGTGTCCTAGGATGTGATAATTTATTGAATGGAGGTGTAGATTAGGCCCTTTGAAACGATGTTATAGAACTTCTATCCCTTCTCCCTGGTGGAGATAAGGATTGTCTATTCCTTCTTCTTGAACTAAATAATGGTAATTGATTGTAATAGAAATTCCCTCTTTAATATGCTCTAGTATGAATCCTTGGCATGGAATTCAATGCTTGATTTGGAACTAAGATTTGTCAAGTTATCTTGCAGAGTTGTCAGGTACTTGCAAAATGCATCTTCAAGGTTGAATATGCCGAGAGAAACACCATTTTCTTAGCAGGATGATGTAAATATCATTGAACTAGTCCAAATAGGTGTGCCAAAAATTATTGTCACATAAAATTGCACCCTATTGGAGATAGGTCCAACATTCAATGACACAATGGAACTGACCTCAAGGTGTGGGACCTTGAAAATGAGGTCAGATCTTTGAAGAAGGCCAACTTCCACTCTAATCTAGATGCAGGGGTGCTAATCCTACTTAGCACTAAACAAATCTAAGCTAATCATGTTCTATTAACTTGTAGGAGGAAAGGGGGTCAGAATACAATAAATTAAAGGGGTAGTGATGCACCAAGATCATAACATGTTTCTTCTTGCCTTATATTTTGCATAGAGAGTTAACAAAATTATAGTCACTAAAGAAACTTGCACAATTCTCTATCTTATTAGCTTTACAAGCAAGCACGAAGGCTAAGGTCTAAAGGATCATAAAATGGTAGAAATTACCCATTGAAACATAGAAAAAAGAAACCCTAAGTCTAAATGTACATATAACCTAAGATTGGTTAAATTCCTTTTTTCTAGTGTTTCATTAGGATGCAAATCAACAAGGTGTTTAGATTAACATTCAACCATGTAGGTGAGTCTATCATACCTAGATCTACATCTTTATGGGTGTTGGATATGAATTGGAATTGAATTTCCTTGATTAACCTAATTAGACTACGTTTCCTAGTATGAAAAATACAAGATTTCGACAATTGTTACACTATAACAGAGATTTGTAGGAAGATCTGAAAAGGGCAGAATACTATGCACTTGTCCTATAAATTTGAATTTAGTCACTATAGGAGGAGATAGCCGCCCAAGGGCGTCTTTGTCCTTGTAGGGCTATTCTAGATCTTTTTTCGTAGTCCTTTGATGATGAATCAGAGTTCCCAATTCCCACCTACAAACTTGTCAAACCATTATTAGATAATTCTGTAGGTGAGTTTCTATGAATTGACAAGGTGTAGGGTTTTGAATGCAACAAAAGATAATTGATCTTCAAACTTCCTTCAATCTTCTCCAAACCTAAAACTTGCACATTCAAATAGAGAGGAAGGGTTGTGCCATTTTAGGCCTTGCCTTAGTCAAACCCCATGTTAGTGTTTCCACTTCCATAATGGCAATGCCAATGATAGGAAAGATAAATGATAGGAAGGAATGATGAATCCATAAAGTGCTACAACTAACTTCCCTTCAATGGCTTCCTTGAAGGACCGAAGTCATACACATCACTTCAAGGTCTTGGATCTTGCTTGCCTGATGTTTGAGTTTCTTGAAGACCTACAACAAGGGTTAGCCTTCACAAACAATGATTAAATGAACATGCATAAACTCACATATGATTTGAGAGGATGTTTGGATATTGAATTGCTGCAATAAAGCTTTGAAATGTTGCTCTTGACTTGCTTGATAGTGCTCTTGACAATAATTCTTGCTCTCAAATTGTTGTTAGATTTCAAATGATGCAATAACTAGGTATTTATAGGCTTATATTCAATTTCTACAAATTAGATCTTGATAGTCGACATTTACAAATTGAATTTCAAATGTTGAAATGTTGATACTGATATATTTGAATTTTGAGCCCGACAAAATAGGGGGATAGAGCCGCCCAAGGGAATCCCTATCTTGACCCTATTTTTTGAGGATTTAGGTGCTAGGGGAAAAACATTAAATAAATGCATTTTTTCTATGCTTGCAATTTATTGAAAAATGATAAAATAAGCCTTAGGATGCATAATTTAGAAATTTAGGGGGTCAATTAGGCTCAATAATTTAGGGAGAGCAAAACATAGTGTAAAATTGTCAAGGGTGACAATTTTTGACGCTACACCCAAAATCAACACTTACAACAAATTAGCACAATAATACAACCCAAAAAAGATGACGAGTTTATGCATGCACAAAGGTATCAAACATTACACATGATACAATCATTAAGAAGTGGTAAAAAAGTGTTTTATCAACACAAAGGTGTAAAATCTAATTTTATAGTTGCAAAATGTAGAGTTTGCATAATTGTCTAGAGAAAACCCAAGGAAAAACCCTTACAATGAGCACACAAGTGCCTTTTATTCATCTGGAGGTCATAGGAGAAAGAGGGAACATGTGGCCCTAGCCACAACTCTACAAATAATTTTTAGACATGTGTCCACCCCAAAACTTGAGTTGAAAGTATGAAAAAAGGCCTTGACATCTACACCTTGCTTCCATGTTGATGAATCCATGGATAAAGAGTAGAAACTCCCACAAAACCCACTATAAAAATGTGGCTAGGGATGGTCCTTTGACAAAAAATTAGCTGCATTCAATAAATAAAGGATGTGTGTCCTTTTCCCCTTGGAATCTACAAAAAATATACTTTAAACATTTTTTTTGGAGCTTCACAAATCAAGATTTGGTAGTTGCGGGAGTCATTACAACATTAATGGTTCTTTTTGGGTTGAAAGAAAATTTTGGTGAGCGGTGAGAGTTGGGGAGGTAGAAGGAAATTGGAACCAAGGACTTGGTCCAAAAATCCCTCTAGGACTCAAAGTTTCAATGGGACTAAAGGAAGAAAGAGGGAGGGGAGAAGGGAAGGAACTTGGAACCAAGGACTTGGTCTAAAAATCCCTCTGGGACATGAATTTCTGACAAGACCAAAGGAAGAAGGAGGGAGCGGGGAAAGGGAAGGAACTTGGAACCAATGAATTAGTCCAAAAATCTCTTTGGGCCCTGAATTTTTGACGAAACCAAAGGTAGAAAGATGGAGCAAGGAAAGGTAAGGTACTTTGAACCAAGGTCTTGGTCCAAAAATCCCTCCCGAACTTGAAGTTTTGATTGGACCAAAAGAAGAAAGAGGCCCCAAACTTAGCCACTTTTGGGATTTTTTTTGAAATGGCTATTTAATTGGAGTCTAAGAAAGGGAAACTACAACTATTAGAGGCATATCTGAGCATGATAAGCCCATTAATATTTCTCAGATTAGTTATAGCTAACAATAAATAAAAGGGGAGACATGAAGTGACAACACCAACCATATCTAGCAATTATATATTTGCATTTTCAATACTTGTAAAATGTAAATTATCCAATGTTATTTGTAATGTTTGCATTTTCAATACTTTAGAAACTTGTTCACTTGTGTATATTTAGCCTACGTGGTGCTTAAAAGCACTAGTAGCCATGATTATTAATTTAACATTATGAACAAGATTGAAGACATACTAGACAAAATCTAAATGCTTATGTATTTATAGGTTATGTATGTAGATGTAATACTCCATATAATGCTTGTTATATATTAATGAATATGATATTAGAATGTATTTAAGTGGATGGGGATGTTGACATATTGCACAGGATAAAAGCCCAAACCCATGTCACACTTTTTAAAAGAAATGACCAACACAAATAAAAAATTTCAACTTTGATCGCATAAAAGAGACATTTATATTTTGAATTTCAAAAGGATGTAAACTAATGAAATGTAGAACTCTTGATGAAGTTAAATTATTTAAAAAAATTAGTTTGCTATATTTTAATAAGTTTTAGAGCAAAATTTGAATTGTTAAAAAATTTAGAAAAAAAGAGGTCAATCGAAAGTCATAAAAAAAGAAACAAATAATATTTTTTCCCTATTTTTTTCCATGAATAGGCAACTTTAATATTTAGTATACTAATAATTTTTTAAAAATTTTCGATAAATATTTTTTTAGTAATAACATTTTAAAGTGAAATTTCACTAGAACATCATAGTTTTCGTGGGACACCAACTTTTGTCTAAATTTTTTTATCAAAAAAATACCTTTTGAAGATGATTCTTTTATCTAGTGCACCATATGTGTGTGTGTGTATGTTTTAATATATATATTTTAATTTATAATCAACCTCATGTTTAATTTTAAAATTTAAAAAAATCATAATAAAACAAATGAAAATATCATTTTGTTTTAGGATTCTTGTTTTTTAACTCTATAAAATGGTATTTTTAGATTTTCATGAAATTACCTCTAGGTGGAGAGATTTAGAGTTGAAGTTGAAGTTGATTTTTTTCTAAATTTACCCCAAAAGAGGAGTGAAGTTGCCACATAGGTAGCTACATAGATAATTTTGGTTGAAATGGTTTCACTTGAAACACTTTCAGCTAAAACGTTTTCGCTCAAAAAAAAGTACACATAATTGAATCACATTTCAAAATTTGAATGAAATTTTTATTTTATTTTTTATTTTTCTTGAAACTATATGCACCATGTATAGGCCACACGGTTTCAAGTGAAATTGTTTAGGATAAAACTATTTTGGTCGAAACTACTTAGTTGATCGAAAGTGTGTCACAACTTTGTGTGTTTACCCCACACATCCCTTAAGTTCATTATATTGAGTAATCAATTATATTAGGTGATGTGTAGGCCTTCATGTGGATTATGGTTTACCTCTCCATTATGTTATTAGTCAAAAGTATATATAAAAGAGGTGATTATCATTGTAAGGATATGCAATGAGTATGATATGACTTCTTCCATAATGAGTATTGTATGCTTTTACCTTATCTCAAGGGTTTGTTTTATTTTTACATATATTGTATATTATGACATCTTGACCCATAAACATCTTTCACATTATATACGATCTATCTTCCACAATGCTTTATTGACTATTATTACATGTGTGGATCTTTTTAATGTTTGATTCTATGTCTTCTAATGACATGATTTTTTTGTCTTTCTAAATGATTTAAGACTTTTCCCTTCCATCCAATGCCTTTACATTCAAAAACATTTATATAAATAAATACACAAATACTGACTAATTGTGATTAAGTTGTTTTGAATCCATAATTAAATTTAAATATAGAAAAATGAGTCAATGCTATTCTTGTAATCTTGATCTAAAATAAGTTATGCTCGAACAAATAAAATATAAAACAATTTTATTAAAAACCGCATCAATAAAAAACAAGAGAGATATTGTGTCAAGTTCCCGCCAATAGTTATTGCTAGATAGAGTAGTTGTTTCATATTATTTAAAATAATTATTGAGTTCTTCTAGAAGCTATGCAACAAGATTTTTCTAGATTTTGTTTAAGATAACATTGTATATATCTTATCAATAAAGTTAACATTGACTGAATTTGTTCGGTGACATATCTCACCATAGATTTGCACATATTTTTAGATTTATATGTCTTTTCAATATCATGATATATACAACATTATTTAATATTATTCAAGACATTAATACAATTGAAATTCAACCATAAAAATAATGTATTCTAAATCCAATGGAAATATTTTGCCATCGATCATGCCTATAAACTAATTCCAAATATTTTTCATTGTAAGTAGAAAGACCTTTCAAATTAATTTATTTTGCCACCTATCCTATCTATATAAAACTATTCCTTGTCACTCAAAGCATTAATAGGATTGCCAATTTAACAAAAAAAATTAATGCATTAAAAAATTGAATGATAATTTATTTTCATTGTAAGTAAAAATACTTTTCAATTTTTTCTTTTTTGCAACCTATCATATCTATAAGAGTATTTCTTGTCACTCAAAATATCTATAACACTATTCCTTGTCATTCAAAACATTAATAGGGTTGATAACTTAGCCAAAATACACAATACTATCAAATATGACATATACAATAGTGCTCATTGCTCATGTCATTCAAGCAATTAATATAGTTAACATTGCTATGATATCACTAATAGTGCTCATGTCATTCAAGTAATTAATATAGTTAACATTTGATTGAATAAGTTACACAATCGAAACGTTGATGCAAAAAATTCGCACACAATCAAATCCAGAAATCGAATCCAGAAATCACTCCAATAACATTATGGATTGTGGAAACTTGATATCACTAATCAATAAGTTACGTTAATATAGATATAATTTATAAAAAAAATGAATTTTGTATTCCCCATAAAAAAAAGATAAGTGAATTTTTTACAATTATTTAAAATAAAAAATTAAATATGGACTATAGAATTTTTGGTCAAATTTTTTAATTCTGTGATGATTGACTACTCTAAAAATTGAAAGCAATGGATGCATAAGTATTCCTACCCTGAGAAGAACTAATAAGAAAATATAATTTTTAAGTCTTTAAATGAAAGAAATTTAGTCACAAATATCAACTAGTCATAATGTGATATCACTATCAAGATTCAAGAGTATAGTTTTGCAGTCAAACTCAAACTAATAAGAAAACATAATTTTTAAGTCTTTAAATGAAAGAAATTTAGTCACAAATATCAACTAGTCATAATGTGGTATTGCTGTCAAGATTCAAGAGTGTAGTTTTATGGTCAAACTCAAACTCATGAACGGTCAATGAGTTTGACCCCTAAAACTACATTATTGAAGAGTTTGAGTTTGACCGTTAAACTACACTCTTGAAATCCTGATAACAATTTGCTGTCACGATGTAACATATTGTGGAAATGACCTCCTCCTTATCAACTAGTCAGTCATAAGATGAGACAACATGGAGTAGGTAGGTAGTTTATGTTTTTTCAAGGGCCGGTGCACGTGCTGGGAGCTTTATAGACCTCCAAGCTCTTTGGATTAAATCTGCAACTTTCACGTTCTAAAATTTGCGCCATTTCAAGGAGTTATTCTTCAGCTGTCATGCTCAGAATAAAGTTCCCTAGGTAGGCCTGGCGTGAGATTCCCAATAATACAGAGGGATTTTTTTTTTCTCTTAAAACGTGTTTTGGACCTGACTATTTAATGTCAGAGGTCCCGCCACGTAATTTATTGTCAAACTGGTTTTATTTTATGCGTACCATCGTACTGTAGGGCTATGTGTACAGATATATTTTTATTATTTATTTCTGGATTAATTATTACCTGTACCTTTCGGTGGTAGATGAGATACAGAGTGGGAATGGTAGACTCTAGAACTTCAACCAATTGATTTAGAAAAAAATTCAATTAGATTTTATGATAATTAATGTTATGTAATCTATTTATACCTAGAATTCTAAATATCTTTTCTATTATTCACATCCAACGGTTTCAGTACTCCGTGAAACATTTTACCAATCCTGTAACCGTTGAGATCTAATAAAATGCCCACTATATGAAGAATGCCCGTACCTGCCCTTCACGAGCAAATTTTTGTTTGTTTTCATTTACGTTTGTGCATAGAAATATTTTGAGTACCTAGATATGAGGGAGAACCGTCCAGGTGCAGGGAATCCTAGGATCGGAAGGAGCAATTACTTACATATTATTGCCCCCGTTGTTATCTCTATACTTGTTGTTTACTTCATTTATCAGAAGAAGGGAGGTGATTCGGGAGAAATGGCAAGCAGCAGAATTCTGTTAATTGGGGGAACTGGATACATTGGTCGCCAGGTGGCAAAAGCCAGCATTGCTCTTGGCCATCCCACTTACCTTCTTGTCAGAGAGTCCACAGCTTCGAATCCTGTTAAAGCTGAACTTCTGGAGTCCTTCAAGGCATCAGGTGCTCAAATATTGCATGTAAGTGTTTTAAATTGATCTTCTGAATTGGTATTTTTGAGATGGGTATTTGCCCATATGTGAGTTCTTTGTAGGTACTACATCACGAGAAGTGATCAACATGTAGTTATGGTTCTGATTTGACTTTGCCCATGTCATGGTGTAAAGCGATCAAAGTGCACATATTTCTGATTTGGGTATTGCTTATAGGGTAGTAGATAGTAAAAGTGATTAACTTCTGGTTATGAATTTTTGGGGTTGTTTGGTGCGGGGTATTGTTTATAAGGTAGATCTTGTTTATTGGATTGTGAGATGAGATATGATGAACATACAGATGATTTTGATGCGTTTTTTTTCTTTTCTTTATGAAACAAAACTAATTTAACATCTAATTATATATTTATTATGGTTTTTGTTTTTTTAGATTATAATAGAATTTTTGATGTGGGTATTGTTCATATGGTAGTTTTGGAATAGTTCTTGTTTGCTAGACTGTTAGAAGTGACCAGATACTTACTTTCTCTGTGAAATTCTTATGGTACACTGTTTGATCATTATGTAATGGTATACTGAATTCTTTTTACTGGTTTGGCCATTTCTGTAATGGTTTGTGAGATATGTGAGGGAAATGTTTGTGTGTGAATTTTGCAGCCCAATCATTATTGAGTAGTATTGACTTAACTAGAACTTGTGAAGCTAACAGTCTGTGAAGAAGTATTAAATATTACTGACTCCGTCAGCTCTGTGGAATAGAGAACATGTTTTTATTAGTTCGCTTAAGGTCATAAAGTAGATGCCAACTGAGTCACAGGAAGAAGCTAATATTCTGTGAAGAAGTAATAAATGTTACTGACTCCATCAGCTCTGTGGAATAGAGAACATGTTTTTATTAGTTCGCTTAATTTCATAAAGTAGATGCCAACTGAGTCAGAGGAAAACATGGGTCATGTCAGTGGATTCCAAAATAATATTATTTTTTAATATTGAACAAAGCTGCTTATAAATAATAAAATATTCATTTTCTTGACGCTATCCAATAGATTCTTTGAATAGGTCTTGCACTAATTTTAGTGTAAGCATCATATCCCATTTTTCTTTCTTTGTACAACATGTGCTGTATTTTGTAAATACAGATTATTTTCGTTACTGTATAACTAGCTCACTTATTCTGGCTATGGGGCCTGTGTTGGACCTGTCAATACGCATTGTAATGAGATTAGAAGGGTTGTAGGCGTGGGTTTATTTTGAACGCAATCAGATGCCCTGACTGTTAAATTGAATTTTGATGACGGGCTTGTGCTTTTAAGTTCGTCAACATTTTTAGTTTTGGGGAAATTTATTGAGTGTCAAAATGTTTTTATTATTATATGAAAATTTAAAAAGGATTGTTTTATGAGTATGTAGTTCTGTTAACTTAGTTGTAACATTTTAAAATAAAAATGATTATTTTAAGAGGTTAATTAATGAGTTAAAGAATTATGATGAATGGTTCATAAGGTATAATATTTGTTTAAGGTTTTTCAAATAGGATAGCAAGTTAAGTAGGCTTGATTTTGGTGGAAACTCTGTGGTTAAGTGTGTTTGAGTCAGAGTAGTATTGGGATGGGTAACCTCTTGTAATGTCTCAATGTTTCACCTATGTGAACATCACCTTGATGCAATACGTAGTAAAGGAACCATTTATTTTCATGAAAAATGGATTCATGTGAATCATTACTCATCAAACATACTCTGATAATTTTTTATTTTTTTTGTTGGAGATATCCCCAAGGGGGTCATCCCCTTTAGCTTAGAGCCAAGGTCTGAGGGGTATCCATTCTGCTAAAAGCCGCTGGGGGCACGATCCCTGCCTTGTCCTTTTTTAGTTGCACTCAGCAAGACTTGATCCTTGATGGGCTCATTTAGAACCTTTCAACTTCACCAGTAGAACAAGAACCCATTGACAACTCCGATAAATTTGACTGAAGAACTATAAATATCATAATCAGAAAAGATTTAAAAAATGATAATATATAGAAAAATTTGATAAACTTTAGTAATTCACACCTGCTTTGTCATTATGTAATGGTGTACCAAATTCATTGTGTTTTATATAAGATGTATGTCAGTTTGGTCAATTCTGAATGGATTGATAGGGGCGTACTGTAAATGTTTGTTTTGATGTGTAGCATTTTGCAGTCCATCTTTATTCAATGTTGTTTATTATTGATGGTTGGTTTAAAAGTACTCAAAGTGAAGGAAGTGAGGGTGCCGCGATAGAAATTGCACTCGGATTGGCTAAGTGAACCAAATTCTTCTTCAACTCTCTCGTACTTGACCATTATCAACTGCGGATGATATCTATCAATTACCAAGAGGGAAAGGCCCACGACAACCCTAATAATATTTAGCTCATTTTTGTCCAACACTATAAACAATTGTTTATTGACCCAGCTGAAGGAGATTCACTTCAAGATATGGTTGAGGACTCTGTAGGCACTTGCATACCCAATAAGATTGATCGTGATCAGCAGATCTACGTAGACTTTCTATTCACCTTGAGGAGTTTGATGCTTCCTTGAAGGTTGTGACTGACTCTAAAAGCCTTGACATAGACAGGCTGCCTGCAAAATTCTACAAAATTATGTGGCCATACGTCAGGGAGGAATTCTCCGAGGTTTACAAAGATATAACTTAACAAGGGATTCTTTGGTCCTTCCATAATTCCATTAATCGAAGTCTGGTAATGTTAATTCCTAAGGGAAAAAATGAAAACAATGTTTGACATTGGAGACCAATTACTTTTCCATAATGCCTCCTATAAGATTCTAGGCATAGCCATGGTTAAAAAAATTAGACGCACACCTCAAGAAATTGTAAGACCTGAACAAATTGGCTTTTTTAGGAGTGGAATTTTTATAAGGCACTCTGGTGCCTGCTTGGGAAATGGTAGAATAGGCTCAACAAATAGCGTCCTAATTGAACTGCATTTTACAAGGCTTAGATTAAAATGGTGTCAGCTCATCCTAAAGATGCTTATATGGTTAGGCTTTGGTCCCAAGCTCATTTCTCACACTCAACCCCTCTTTGCTAATGTTAATGGCTGCATGGTTATTAATGGCTCCGTTACTCAAAACTTTTTTCTCTTCAAATGTCAATAAATAATGCTATCCGTTCGCCCCATTCCTTTATGTTCTCACTGCCAATGTTCTTGGACACTTATTGAACCATGTTAAAATCAGAATCTAATACATAACATTTATGTTCTCACTGCCAATGCTCTTGGACAGTTATTGAACCATGTTAAAATCAGAATCTAATACATAACATTTCTCTGCCTATTAATGAAGTGGCTCTTAATCCTCACTTTGTTCATAACAGTTTAGTACTCATTCAAAATTCCGAAGAAGACCTGAACAACTCTTATTAAAATTGAACTTGTTTGAACAACTCTCGATGTTTTGAACTTGTTTTGCCTAGCCACTGGCTGTCAACTCTTATTAAAATTGAAGTTATGCTAACTTCTGCTGGCTTGCCACCTGCATGGATCCTCCAACAATGGAAATGCATAAAACATGGTTAAATTTCAAGATTTCTAGGCATCCCTTTTGGGATAGGAGTCTCATCTGAAACGTGGAAATGGTGCATCAATAGACTAAAAGTCAAACTTTAGTCTTGTTCAAGCAGATTTATTTTTATTTACAACAAAGCTGCTGTTTACAAATAATAGAAGATTATTTTCTTATAATGAGTGTGACTCATTTTAGTCCAAAATATTATTTTTTTAATTGGAAGAAAGAACATTATTAAAATAGAAAAGAAAATCATACAATCCAATGCGAATTCCACCAATCAGTTGGTGAACCCAGCAAGCAGAACGGCTTAGCAACAATGCAGTCAAGAATAACTAGATCCACAGAGTCCATGTCTCACAGTGTAATAACCCCTAGGGTTATTATATTAATGGTTAACCAATATCAAGCTAAGATTTCAAGTGGATTCTCAAAACATAGCGATAACTCCACATACAACATCATCCAGTAACTCACAGCCTTAGAGAGGAACTTAATTTTAAATAGGAACATTAGGTAGACTTAATCCAGTAATTAACATCCAGATCTTTAATCAAGCCTTCCAGGTTACAAATAGTCAACATAATAATATAGATTGCAATTGGAATAACAGCTGGAAATTAATGTTAAAACAGATCATATAATTCATGAAATTTTTCAAAGGAATCTGACCACCTGAAGGGATGAATTCATAACAGCAAGGCGTGGTCTACAAGATGACCAATCATGATACTGTCAACAATTTGGCCTGTTGTATAAGTGCCAATGGACTAGTCCAAGGGTTTGATATTAGCGATCTGGTTATGGCAGCTCCCGATAACCTGTTAGACTTGAATCCCAGTAGCATTCGCCTGGTCTGCAGTTAGGGCTAGCGGTGTTTGTGCTAGGCGTCTGCAGATCTGGGCATGAATAACCTGTCTTTATCCCCTGCTAAATGTTTCTCGCTGTAATCTGCCCCAATCCAGGGTCTGGGGATGATTCCAAGTCTGCAGCAAATGTTGCCTGGGCTGTGGATGGAATGACAGCAACCTGAAAGGTGGTTTGGATGTTCTGGCAGCTTGATTATCGACCAACTCATCTAGGCTCAATTGATGGCGAACATATATGTGCTAGAATAGCTGATCAGCATGCCCGGGAAGCCCCTTAAGGGCCTGCGGTCAGGCTGGGCAAGAAATTCTTTAGCTTCCTAATGGCACCTCAAGCTTGCAGCATTTTTTTTTCCTGAATGAAAATGGCAAATCTCAGATAACAGATAGTAAACAAAGGAAAACAGTAGGATACCAGAATCAGGGTTTTCGTCCCGACCTGGGAGATGCATTGGGTTGGCGTCCAGCAGCGTCACCTGAGATAACTCTCAAATTTCATGCTATTCTTCAGATATCTTCCAAATGGCGCCCATGCAGTATAAATACCTCATTTCATGATTAGGTCGGCCGTCAAAATTTTAAATTTGAATTTCAACTTTATTTCACTTTATTTTTAATATTTATATTTCATATTTCATATTGTATTAATTAATATATTTAGGTGGTGTTAAACACCCATAACTAAGATTGCATTGGGGCGCCGACTTTAAGAGGAAAGGGACATGACACACAGATATACAATCTACAATCAGTTGTTTGCAGGTCCATTTGCAGTCTTTTGACACACCCAGCTGTCACTGCATCCATCCTATCTCCTCCGTCAACCAACTCACTTAACCTCATCAGACTCTCTCTAACTCTCCTCTGCCTTGGAGAATCCTCTGTTCCAGAAAACTCTCCCTGTACATTTAGCACAGCATAAAATTCTTCTCTATTTTCTTCATATATTCATATTCTTGATGGGTACCAATATATCAACGGGTCTAGGACTAATCAAAGTGTACGCATCAATTCTTATTTTATTTTCCTATGTACAGCATGAGCTGTATTTTATAAGTTCTGCTTATTTTTGTCACTGTTCACTCATCACTGTAACTGGCACACCTGTCCTGGCCACGAGGCCTGTGTTGGACCTGTAAATGCAAGCCATTTAGAGGTTAAGATCCAAGGCCTCACAGCTTTGAAGCAGCAACTTGCTTATTTTGAAATTCAATATTTTTAATCAACGGTAAGTTTCTAAACAAAAAGTATTTGACGTTCTACAGAGTACAGACCATTAATTTCCAGGCCAATTTGTATTTTTGAAAAATAATACGACACCCTTTGTTGTAGAAGGTTTAAACATACACATTAAGTATTGGGCAAGATAGGTGCCTAAGTATTTGGAGTGAGTATATCGCAGGCCAAATAGCAATACACATTAAGTATCTGGGAAGACAAGTGCTTAAGTATTTGGAGTGAATCTATACCAGATCAAAAAGCAATACACATTGAATATTTGACAAGCTAAGTGCTTATGTATTTGAAATGTATATATATCACTAGGCCAAATAGCACTGTGAATTTGTCAGGTCTCCCAATATGTTCAATGTAAGATGCGGCCAAATTTGTGATTATCGGATGTAGTGGTTGACTGGCCGCTGTTGCCCAGAGCAAATATAACGATGATATTGTTGTAAGCACACTTGTATTTAGATAAAATGATCTAAGCAATTAAGTGCACTTTAATTCTGGATGGAATAATTTTAAAATATATCTTAAATGTGGAGTCTGGGCAACTGATAATCATTTAAACAAATATACACAGTTTAAAAATGCGTCTGATCTCATCTTTATATTGATTTCCTGTTCTGGCTGGCTTTCCATTGTGAGAATGGATTGTCTTTTCTCATCTTTTGCATGTTCAGTTAGTGCTATGAGCTTATTAGAATTTTTATTCTAAATGTTTATGGAAATTGGTCTTAATCTGTATGTTTGGAAGACTACTGGGCATTATTTAAATGGCTATTTTTCTTGGTTGATTAATTGTTCAAAACAATGATTTTGCTGTCATACTTCTCTAGATTTGTTGGTTTCGAGTAATGTCAGGAGTTTGTGGTGTTGATATTTTACTCAATTTCAAATCAACTTAAATCTACTAAAGATCAAATATTCTACTCAACACCGAACCAAGGCTGTTAGCATTGGATACAAACTTATTTCATTTTCCTTGTCAGGCGAACACCAAACATGGCCTTGGCCCTTGGATGAAGTACTTGGTCTCTGCTCTGTATTGATCATTTTACTTTGTGGCCAAGATTATACTGGCTTAGACATGAATTCCAAAGAGATTGATCTTGTATCGTTTTGCTTGTATGTGCCGAATACCTGACCTAATAGATATCTCATGGCAGGGATCATCTTACTTTGTGGCTTGGCTTAGACATGAACTCCAAAAAGATTGAGCTTTTATCATTTTACCTCTATGTGCCGAATGCCCGATCTAATTGATATCTCATGGCAGGGATCTCTTGATGATCATACAAGTCTTGTGGAGGCAATCAAGAAGGTGGATGTGGTTATCTCCACAGTGGGAGGAGCACAGATAATGGATCAGTTAAATATTGTCAAGGCAATCAAAGAGGTTGGAACCATTAAGGTAAGCAATAGTTCTTCAAGATTCATATACTATTTTGGTTAGAAATGAATATATTTGCATGACCATTGTTGATGATTTTTCAGAGATTTTTGCCATCGGAGTTCGGAAATGATGTTGACAAAGTCCATGCAGTGGAGCCTGCTAAGACCATGTTTGGTCAAAAGGCCAAAATCCGTAGGGCCATTGAGGCAGAGGGCATTCCCTACACATATGTTTCCAGCAATTTATTTGCAGGTTATTTTTTGCCAAGTTTGGGGCAACCAGGCCTCTCTGCCCCTCCAAGGGATAAAGTTGTTATTTTAGGGGATGGCACTGCCAAAGGTGTGTAAATGTCCTTACTAAGAATTTACCAAGCTTCTTTTTGTACTATTTATAGTTCTAATTAGCATTCTCTCTGTCATAATCTTTCCCCTAAAACATTGCTAGAATGAATGTCCAGTTGTGTATGTACATGAGGAGGATATTGGCACTTTTACCATCAAGGCAGTCGATGACCCAAGAACTCTGAACAAGACCCTGTATTTGAGGCTTCCTGCCAATACCTTTTCTTTTGATGAGCTGGTAGCCTTGTGGGAGAAGAAGATAGGAAAGACTCTGGAGAAGGTCTATGTCCCTGAGGAAGCTGTCCTGAAAACAATTGAAGGTTTGTATTATCAGCTTCATTTCAAATATTGTGTGGTCTATGGACATTAGATTATGCTTATGTTAGTTGGTATGAGTTTTTCACAGTCCATAAAATTGTATTGCAAGCTTTTGGATTCAATTATGTATGTTTTTCAATTGATGTTTTGAATCACACTCAGTGATCTATCATCGAAAAGAAGAACAAAATAAATTAAGATTGCAGATTATATATATTTAATCAGTGTTTTTATATTTGTTTTTATATTTGATGATTCTTTTGCTGATAAATTAGTGACATAGCTTTTTGTAAAATGGTATGCAGAGACACCATTCCCAGGCAATATTGTTATTTCAATTGGTTACTCTACTTTTGTGAAAGGGGATCAAACCAATTTTGAAATTGGACCTGATGGTGCGGAGGCCAGCCAACTCTACCCAGATGTGAAGTACACCACTGTTGAAGAGTTACTTAACCAGTATGTCTAAGAATGAAAGGTGACAATATACTAATATAGAGGGATGCATCACTTCCAAGTTTTACAATATAGGAGGTTTAAAAGTCCTACTCTGAGTACACTCCAGAGTAATTTAGAATAATATGCATATCATTAGGGATGAGTCTTTGCAATAGCTGAGGAGGTACTTTTGTTTTTGTAAAGTTTTTCTTTAAATGGAATTTGTCATACAGGACAAATCCTTGATATGGTATATAAGTTTCTTTTATAAAGAATTCAGATAATTTAAAAGATTTTAAGTTTCTTGAATATTTATAAATGAAATATTTTATGAATATTTTCAAATTTTGATTTTTTTTTTTGCTAAAATATTTATTAAAAAACTGATAAAATTGTATAGAAATAAATTTATAAAAAATGAAAGAAACAATTAAGAATATTTTCTAGAATACACCATTGTAAGGCTGTATGAATGCAAGATTAAATTAATGTTTTTTTTAGATTTTGTTTAAGTATTAAGTAAAAAATTTATTAGTAATGAAAGATAATTAAAGAATTGTACATATCTTAAAAATATGGTTAATAGAGACCAATTATTTTCATAATATGCAGATTAGAATGATATATAAATGTTCTATATTTTGGATGTTTAATTGTTAGGATTGCTTAATTGCTAGTTATTGAGTTTTGTTTTAGGTATTTCTATTTTTGCCTATGTAGCTTTTGTTTGATTTATGCAATGTGTAAAACCATTTTCCATGTTTTTATTCATACTTGTATGTGTTCGAGGGTGGTTTTTTGTGATAATGGAAAATTTGGAAAGACTGTCCATTGTCTTTATTATTGATTTGTATTGTATGCACAATATTTCTAATCATAGACGTTGATCAAACTTTTTTTATAAAATCTCAACATAGAATTTCAATAATAAATGCAAAATAAACATAATAGTTATTAGATTGTAGTAGTTCTTGTGGTTGAATTGAGGAGTTATTGTCTATATTGTTTTTTTCAATATAAAAAGAGTATAAATAAAGAGTTCCATTAAAATTTATAAATACTAATTTTAATGATTGGTAAAAAATTACTTTTAATTAAATCAAAGCCAAAAAAATAGAACATATCTAAGAAAAAGTTTAAGACTTTTTAGTGTAAATTTAGATGAAATATTAGGGTTATTTTTCTTAAAAACAAGTAGAGAATTAAGTTAAATATATGAATAATAATTGTAGAAGAGAAAAGTGCATTCCTTGCTCCTTTATTTATTTTTTATTTCAGTTAGATCTTTATGATTTTTAGAGGATAACTTTTAAAGTTGACTATTTTGCACACATGTTTATGTTCCAAAAAAAATCAGATTTTTTCTTGTGTGTCTAAGGTTGTATTTTTATGGATATCATCTTAGTTAATTTCAGTTGTTGAAAGACACAAATGAGCCTCTTCATATATTTTATTTATTTCACTTAGATCTTTATAGTTTTTAGTGTAACTTTTAAATAAACTATTTTGCACACATGTTAATGTTATAGTGTTTTTTCTTTTGTATAAGGTTGTAAAGAGGTATCATCATAGTTAATTTTAGTCATTGAAAGACATAAATGAGTCTTAGTGAAGAGCATTATTTTAGAGTTATATATCAATTCTCTATGAAATCCATAAGGCTCAAATTTTAATCATTGAAAGATGCAAATTGACTTCATTGAAGAGCATTACTTATAAGTTATATAGTTGTGCGATCGGTTGAATAATGTAGTGTAACCTAGAAAATTGTATACACTCACAATTTCACATTATGTTTCCCCCCTCCCCCCCTAATTTATTGGACTTAATTAAGCTTCCAATTTGCCAAATTGTGCATTCCAAAGCTTAATTTTTATTGTTTTTTGAAGGAGGACAAGTATTAAACAAATGCATTCAATCATTAAATTGTCCTTGACTTGGAGTGTCTTGAAAATTCAGGTCAACACCCATTCAACCATAGGCGACTGGGCCCCCCTCCTTAGGCAAGACCCAAATTTATATATGTTAGTGGTATTTTAACATAAAAAATTCAAATATGAAGTGTAAACTTTTGGAATCTATTTTTTGGGAAATAGGATAAACACCTATAAATACCTAGTCATTTCACCATTTGAAATCTAAGGACTATTAACAAGTTAGAGGTGAACTTCAAGAGCATTAAAGAGCAAGTTAAGAGTAGCATTTCAGAGTCTTATTACAACATTTCAAGATCCAATATCATGTCAAAGTTTGTGTGCCCATATTACCTTGTGAAGGTTAACGTTGTTGTAGGTCTCCAAACATTCAAACATTCAAGAAAATCTATCAAGAAATATCCAAATCCTTGAAGAGATGTGTATGACTTCATTTCATCAAGGAAGCCATTGAAAGGAGGTGAGTTGCAACATTTTGTTCATTCATCATTTCCTTCCTTTTTATGAAGGTTTTATCATTGACATTGTCATTGTGGAAGTGGGGACACTTACATGGGGTTTGATCGAGGCAAGCCCCTATATGGCACAATATCTTCTCTCTTTGTGAATGAGGTTACAAGTTAAAGAAGAATTGAAGAGAGTTCAAAGATCCATTTTGGATTGTTGCACTTATTGTCATCAACCTTGTCAAGACATGAAAACTCACCTACAAAAGTTATTTACGATATTTCGATAGTGGGATAGACGAAAAAAAAAGCTCATATCCAACACTAGAGGACTTCAAAAGTCGAGCAGGACCCCCTTACAAAGACTCAATCACCATTGGGCGACAACGGCCTTGTAGGCACAACTAGACCAATTTTTTGGGGTAGTTACATAGTCATTTGTACCTTCCTGATTTGTTGGAACTTGATTATTTCGGTTTGTTAGTTGTCAGGATCTTGCATTTTATATATTAAGGCAGATAAGATCATTAGGTTAATCATTCCAAAATATCTCCAATCATTCCCAAGACTCAGAAAGATGCAGATCTAGGTCTAATTGACTCACCTTGGAGTTTGAAAGTCAATCTATACACCTTGTTGATTTGCATCATAATGAAATCTTAGAAATGATGGAATATACCCTAGGTTATGGTTATTAAACTTAGGGTGTACCATATTTTTATGTTTTATTTTGGTGAACCTAACGTGCTAACACTATAAGCTTTTTGAAATTGGAAGTTTTTCAAACCCTAAGTCTAGATTTGTATTGCATTATTTTGCATTTATTATTTAAGGTTTCCTTTTTGCATTCTAAAAGTATCAAAAATTCAAAAAAATTGCATTCATCTTGCATCATAGCTTGCATTAGAGTTTGTTTCAGTCATCTTTAGATCCGATTTATATTCATTAGGCGATTAAAATTTCAATTTGTTCATTGTATTGCATCTTTCATTTAAGCCTAAAAAGTGAAAAATTGAATTGTTTTGTTTCAATTTTGCATCAACTATCATTTTCAGAATTTTACATTTAAAACTCAATCAATTGTTGCATGATTAAGATCTAAAAATTGCATTCAATATTATCCTCTATTATTTCACATGCATTTGAATTACATTGTTTGAAATTGAAGAAATTCTAAAAAAAACAGTCACTGTCAAAACCTATTTGCAAATAGGAACAACAACCTCAAACATCAAACTAAACATTCAAATTTTGAATTTTTAGAAGCTTGTTCAAAGGCCCTAGTTGCCATTGGGCGATCTTGTCCTTGTACAAGTGTTTTTGCAAGATTTTTCACACATTTTTCTCTCTGTTTGCTTAGTTTGTTTGTGCTTGCAAAACCCAAAATTGGAATTCATAATTATAACTTTTTGGGCATCTTTCATATAGCTCAAAAAGTGGAAAACATTGCATCGTTTGATTTCAAAATTGTATCAAAAACATCATTTTCAAGTTGTGGCATCTTAGAATCAGTCAATTATTGCATTTTAGCTATAGAATTTGCATTTAAAAAATATTTTCACCTTTGTTTCACACTTGCATTTTGTATGATATCATCCTAAATTGAGTAAAATTTGAAAAATATCATCTGTTCAACTTATTTGCAACCAGAGAAAAAAAATAAAATAGCAACATAATTTTTTTTTTTTTAGTTTTCTGAACCTTGATCAAGGACTTAGTTGACTTTGGGTGATCCCGTTCTTGTACAAGTGTCTTAGAAAAAATTTGCACAACTTTTTGTCTCTGTCTTATCAACCTATTTTTGTTGCAATTGTCTAATTTAAATTTTGGAAAACTAGATTATTGCATGTTAAGGAAAGTTGTCATTTTGCTTCATTTGTTGCAAATCTATGAAAAGTTGTTGCATTTCAGTATTGAAGATTGTCAGATCTGTAGGTGCATTGCATGTATTTTCTGGAACATTGCATAACTCGGATAAATTGCATTTCATTTTTGCAAAAAATCAAAAACTTAGGTTGTTGCAACACAATGTAAAATTTATAAGGCAACTAGAGGCATGTTTCCTTTTCAAACATATGGTTTTCATAGAGTATCACATGGCTTGTATGATTGTAATCTCCCTACTTATGAGCATAATCTAAGGAAACAAAATGAAACAAGTAACAAGCATGTTAGTTACTATCCTAATATCTCTCCCATTTGTGAGAATGTTTTGCTGCAAGATGATGCAATCATGGATACTCATGACATTCATAAATGTTTTTCTCCCGATACCTCTCCTACTTATGAAGGTACCTTGGTGTTAGAAGACCAAATCATTAAGTGCCATGAGAATTTTGTTTGTGCCTCTCCTAATACTTCTACCACTTGGGAAGATATTATGATGCAAGAAGATGAAATCATTGACACATTTCTTAATATCACTTTGCCTAGTATTCATTCATTTCCCAATATCTTTCCCATTTGTGAGGATGTTTTGATGCAAGATGATGCAATCATAGACAATAATGACAATCATAGTTGTCCTTCTCTTGATACCCCTCCTTGGGAGAAAGTACCTTGGTGTTAGAAGATCTAATCATTGAATGTCATGAGAATCTTATTTCTTTTTCTCCACCCACCTCTCTTACTTAGGAATATATTGTTGTGCAAGAGGATGACATCATTGATACATTCCTTTCAAAATATAGTAATATAGCAAGTACTTTGATAAATATGCTAAGATCACCTTAGATACCCCCTCATTATAAAATCATCAACAAGAAATCAAATCTACTGAGGTTATGAATGCACAAGTGACTATTAGGTCTCCTCTGATTATTGGACCTCCCAAAACACCTTTTGGACCTCTTAAAAGTCCTCTAGTTATTGGACCTCCTAAGTCACCTCTCATTGGTATGAACACACAAGTGACTATTAGGTCTCCTTTGATTATTGGAGCTCCTAAAACACCTTTTGGACCTCCTAAAAGTCCTCTAATTATTAGGCCTCCTAAGTCACCTCTCATTATAGGACCTCCTAAACCTCATGGACATATCCTAAGCTTTGTAAGACAACTCACTACTAACCATGAGTCAAAGCAACCAAGTTATCTCACTATAGCTCACACATATAATACTAGGAACAATAAGAAACCAAAGCAAACCCAAATTCCCATTCCATTTTATCTACCACCTACACCTAACTTCCCACAATGTAGTGATAAAGGATTTGATATTGTTGAGCAACTTCACAACACTCCTACTAAGATCCCCCTTTGGGATTTGATTCAAACATTTCCTACTTACCATGACATGCTTCAAAACGCTTTACAAAAAGTTGTCATCCCTCTGAGTGTGCAACCAAACAATGTGGTTGTGTTGATTGAGAATATGAATTCACCTACTATGGACATTGTCTTTCATGAAAGTGAATTACCTCCTCTGTAAATGCAAAATAAAAATGATTCTTTGATGATATTAGATATAATTAACAAGGTAAGATTTGATTGAGAATATGAATTCACCTAGTATGGACATTGTCTTTCATCAAAGTGAATTACCTCCTTTGAAAATGCAAAATAAAAATGATGCTTTGATGATATTAGCTATAATTAACAAGATTGACAATGGTTCAGGGCTTGATGTTTTTAGTGTGAACCTTTTGGATAGAATTGGAGTAGATACAACTAGAATTCAACCAATTGATTTGCTTATCCATGGTTTTGATAATGTGGGAAAATAACTGCTTGGTGTGATCACATTACTTGTTAAAGTTGGAAAAGTTACGTTACAAACTCCTATCCATGTCATACCCCATGAAATTTCATATAATCTTCTTTTGAGTGGACCATGGATTCATGAAATGAACGGAGTTCCATCAATGATACATCGCCTAATGAAAAACACTTACAAAAACAAGGTTTACATGATAAAAGTTGATGTTAAATCTAAAAATTGCTTACAAACTGAAACAAGAATGAAGAATCCTCTTAGAACATTGACACCAACTACAAAACTGGAACCTTTAGACAAAAATGAGTGTCTTTCATTAATGAAAAAGTTGTTAGATGATGATTGGGGATCATTAGATTTCACACCTACATTCGATGGGGAATACAAGCTTATACAACCAAAATTAGGAAAAGAGAAAAAATTTGCCATGATATCAACACAATCTAAGTCATCAAAAGCATTTGAGTCTACCACCTTTAGAAAATAAGAAGAAAACACAAATTACACATTTGCATATAATGAACATGATCATGAAAAGCCGCCTTCTTGGAAAGAAATGGAAGCCATTTATGGAAGAGGTTATCAACTTTTGAAACAATGTGGCTATAAATGAAAAGAATGTGGTGTAAGAGAACAAGGTATCAGTTGGTTCTCAGTTGTGATCTTATGGTTTGTCCTTAATGAAAAAATCTCTTTCAGTTAGTTCTCTTTGATGATCAGTCTCAGGATGGTTCTCTGTGCATACCACAGGTGTATTTCACATTATTACAAGCCATTTGATTACATTCTGTGAACTCACATTTTTGAAGGCATTACAGTTACCTTGGTTCTGACATCTCATTTGTCTAAAGGTATTGGTTGTTTCTCATTCGGGCTTACACATATCGGCGTGAAAATGCCAGGGTCTCCCCGATCCATTTTGAAATGTCTGTGTTGCCTATCGGCAAGACATTTCTGATGTCATGTTGATTGGATTTTTTACTTTCAGGCAGCTTTCGGCAGGACTTCTCTTTAGTTTCAGCGACATAAAAGGATCATATCGACATAAGTTATACCGTCGGTATGTGGTCACAGGGAAATTGATTTGTCTCACTGATCGGAGGATGAATGGGAACATATCAACATGAGTATTTTTCACCGGGGAGAGGGCTTTTCGAATGAGTTGGGTCTCACCGACTAATACATGAGGTGGTTCATCGGCGTAAGTGATCCTTCATCAGAATGATGTCTTAGCGAACTCATCATGTCTCCTCGACTGGCAACAAAGGGTGCTCTTTAGCAAGAGGTTTTTTATCGATATAATGTCATAGCGAACGCTGTGGGTCTCACCGATGGAATACATATGGACCTTGTCGGCATAGGCATTGATTTGTCTCGGCGAATAGGAATGGTCACGTGGGCTTTTGGGAAGACACAGGATGCTCTACGAGAAGTCACCCCGACTATGCTTTGTGTTAGCGAAGGTGGATGAAGGATACATCTTGGCAAGAATGTATTTTTGTTTCAGCGACTCAGAATGGATAAAGTCTTTCGGTGAAACTTAATGAAATCTACATAAGGTCTCCCCGATAACAATTTGTCATGGCAACCCACATGAGAATGAAATACATTTCGGTAAGACTCATGAGTTTCGATGTAGAGTCTCAGCGAACCTGTCAAGTCTTGCCGACAAAGTCTAATGTATGGCTTTCAGTGAGAGGTTGGTAATGTCTCGGCGATCAAGTATGTATCGCGGGGTGTTTCGATATGACTCAATGAATTCGATGGGACCTCACCTCGATTATGAATTGTCTCAGCGACACTGGATGAAAGGATGACTTTTGGTAAAACAAAGCATTATCTACAAAACGTCTCCCCGACAGTGATATGTCATAGCGACACATAAGAGATAAAAGGGCTTTCGGTGAAACATAATGTGGTTTGTGAGAGGTCTTCCCGACTTCACTGGGTCATGGCAAAAGCGACAAACACAGGGATGTCTGACGGCGATAAAGTTGCCTTCGGCATAACGTTACATCGACGAAAATGAGAGTTTAGGGCAAAATTTTGTGATTATTCTTTTTGGCTGGGTATGGAACCCTAGCCTGGCCACCATCATGAGAGTTTTAGTTTCTGTTGTTGTTGGCTATAACGGCTTTATCAGTGGTATATGGAAGCTTTGTTTGGTTCATTTCTGGCTGAAAGTTCAACAATGGTTGATGGAGCCATGGGAGTTGCAGATTTGTCTGTGGTGGGCAATTATGCCTTTTAAGCTGTGAAATGATCACATACGTTTCGGATTTGTTGAGGTCGGCTCTTAGCTAGGTGAAACGGCTCTTGTATTGGGAAATCAATTTCACCTCGACTAATAATCTTGCTAGGTACAAGATGAAGATTTCTATTATAAACAACATTTGTTAACTTCAGTCTGAATCTTCTCAGGTTTGTTGTTCAGCTGTTACTTCTGAAGACAGTTACTTTTCTGGCATTTAAATAAAAAAGATGTATAAATAGAAGCAGAAAACTATGTTTTATGTTCGGTTGTTGTAATTCTGAGATTATTATTCCTTGGCTGTATGAAAAAGTATGGATAAAATTTGCAATAAAATCTGAATAACAAGATGCAGAGATATTGTAAATTTCTTCTCTATATAGTATTTTAGGGATTCAAATATTGAATCTTTAAGGTATTATGTAGACGAGAAAACAGAGAAAAATGTGCTTAACTGAAAACAGAGAAATCCTCTGAGTTATTATTGTTGTTCAAATCATAATTTGAGGGGTTGGTACTCCTTGAGATAGATATCTCTAAATGAGGGGTTGGTGCTCCTTGAGTGGGTGCTCAAAAATCAGCCTATAAGACATTGTGAACAGTTCATTAAAAGATTAAGCCTGGAAGGCATTTTGGGAGTGGTTTTTATACCCTAGGAGAGTTTTCCACTCGGCAAATTTTGTCTCTTTGTTCTTCTGTGTTCTCACTGCTTTACTGTGTTGTTGTTTCAGTTCATTGTTGGGATTATTACTTTTCTCAATTTTGTTTATGAATGATTACATTCAACTCATGAATGCATTAATCAGAGTAATATTGAGATCAAATCTGAGCTATGTTTTTGAAGTTTTGAAAATTGGTCAAATTTGTTAAGACACTAAATCACCCCCCCTCTCAGTGTCATTTTAACTCCAACAATTGGTATCAGAGCATAGGTTCCTCTGATAGGTTTTAATCACCTTGGATTGATCTTGGTCTTGAAGTTTGTTTTAATGGCACATTCTCAAGGTGCCTCTGTAACCAGAGCTCCGTTATTTGATGGAACAGATTATGTGTTCTGGAAAATCAGAATGGAAGCTTTTCTTATTTCTTTTGATGTTGATGTTTGGAGCATTGTTATAAATGCTTACAATGTACCAGCCTCTATTCCCACTGATCCTGCTGAAAAAAAGAGGTATGAAACAAATGCCAGAGCTAAGCATGCCATCTTGTGTGGGTTAACTAAAGATGTGTTCATTAAAGTCATGCATTGCAAATCTGCTCATAATATCTGGGAAAAAATTGAAACTATATATCAAGGGAATGAGAAAGTCAAACTGTCAAAAATCATTACACTCAAACATCAGTTTGAGGAGTTGAAAATGAAGGATGATGAAAAAGTGGCTGAATATTTCCTATGAGTTGATGAAGTTGTCAATGCAATGAAAGGTCTAGGTCAAGAGGTTAATGAATTTGATGTGGTTACAAAGGTTGTTAGAACATTACCATCCATATTTGAATCTAAGGTTTCAACCCTAGAAGAAAAATAACACTTTGATCAGCTTACCTTAGACAGCCTGCAAGGAATACCTACTGCCTATAAAATGAGAACTAGCAAAAACAATTCAATAGGAAAAGAAACTGCCTTTAACACTGAAAAGAAAGAAAAAGTCGAAGTCAGCGAATCAGAGTTGTCAGATTCTAAAGAATCCCATTTTGTTAGAAGATTTAAAAAGGGATCAAAAAAATATAAGGGAAAACTTCCCTTTAAATGTTTTAACTGTGGCAAAATAGGTCACTTTGCTGCAAAGTGTCCCTATGATGGTCAAATCTGTGACAACGAGACAATTGAAAAACAACCTAAGAAGAAGGTCTTCAAACCTAAATGAAACTTCAATTTCAAAAAGAAGAAAAGTCTATTTAGTAAGGATGAATCTGATATTGAGTCTGAAGATTCATCAGTTGAAGAAGATGAAACTTTGTTCATGGCTGAAATTACTCAGCAAAATGATTCAAACACTATTGATGTTGAAGAAGGTGAAGTAGATCTTGAAAGTGAGCTGAAATGTGCTTTACAAGAGGTCAAAAAACTCAAAAAACAAGTTCTTGCTCAAGAACATAAACCGGATCAAGAAATAGTCTCTCTGAAAACTCAGCTTGAAGAAGCTAAAAGAGTTGAAAACTGTCTTCGAGAGACTGTAAGCTGCAAAGATCAAGAAATTCAAAAACTGGAACAAGAAGTAGTCTGTCTTAGGAAGGAAATTGAAAAATATGAAAGCACTCTAAAACTGAATGAGATGCTCGGCAAGCAGAAGATGTACAAAGATAAAACTGGTGTTGGTTTTGAAAAGGGTGAATGCTCAATTGACCATGCAAAACAAAACCCCTCTTCTGAAGTCAAAGGTTCAGGTTCAAATCACTCAGAATTTGGTAAGGATCATGTTCAGTCTTTAAGAGGTAATAGATCTTCATACAGAGTCAAGCCTTTCTTCTATGGCTATTGTTTTTTTTGCAACAAATTTGGCCACAAGGTGAGCACTTGCAGGCTTATGAATCCTAGAATACCCAAGTTTGGTCTTAGGCAAGACTATGGTTTTGTTAGACATATCAGATGTTTTAAATGCAATGCTTTGGGACATTCTGTCAAACAGTGCAAAATTGATCTGCAATCTAAACAACAGAAAATTAAAAAGGTTTGGAAACCTAAGACTGTCAACAACATTGAACAAACTATGTTGGTTCAAACTGCTTTTCATTCCAAGAAAAAGGACTTATGGGTCCTGGACAGTGGATGTTCTAACCATATGACTGGCGACAAGGATAAGTTTATAAATCTCGAAGATTATGTAGGTGGTTATGTTAAGTTTGGTGGTAACTCTGGTATTCAAATTAAAGGTAGAGGTTCACTTCTTCTGAATAAAGACACTCCTATCTATAATGTGTACTATGTGGAAGGTCTTAAGCACAATCTTCTAAGTGTTAGTCAAATCAGTGATAGTGGTTATCATGTTCTTTTCACTTCGCGAGGATGTGAGATTAAGAACAAGCTTGGAAAGGTTGTTGCAGCTGGAAGGAGGTCAAAAGGAAACATGTACAATCTTCTTGACTCATCATGCAATGACAATAATCAAGGTATGTGTCTAATGGGCCAAATTGAAGAGAGCTGGTTATGGCATAAAAGATTAGGACACATAAACTTTGAAAATCTAGTTAGAATCAGTAAGAATCAGAATGTTAGAGGTTTACCAGTTCTTAACAAGCCAAAAAATTATGTGTGCAAAGAATGTCTAAGTGGTAAACAAACTAAAATCAGCTTCAAAACAAAACACTCTTCATCAAAACCTCTATAGCTAGTGCATACTGATTTATGTGGACCAACTAGAACAAGGTCTATTAATGGTGAAAAATACTTAAGAAAAAATCAGTAGCCTTTGAAAGGTTCAAAATCTTTCGTAAAATGGTTGAAAAGGAATCTGATCTGAAACTCAAATGGCTTCGATCAGACAAAGGAGGTGAGTTCACCTCTCAAGAGTTTATTGATTACTGTGAACAACACGACATTAAAAGACATCATGTTGCAACTAAAACACCTCAACAAAATGGGGTAGTTGAACATAAAAACAAAACTGTAAAATAAATGGCTAGAACCATGCTAGATAAAGCTAAGTTGTCTGATATGTATTGGAAAGAAGCTGTTCATACAGCTGTATACATTTTGAATAGAGTGCAGCTTAGGGTGAAATCTAAACACACTCCTTATGAACTTTGGTATGGAAAAACTGATTTTGTCAAATACTTTAAACTTTTTGGAAGTAAGTGTTTTATCAAGAAAGATGATGATAACCTTGGGAGCTTTCAATCAAAGAGTGATGAGGGTATCTCTTTGGGATACTCAACTCACAACAAAGCTTATAATTGCCTTAACAAAAGGCTTAACAAGATTGTTGAAGTTGTGAATGTAAAATTTGATGGAAAACCACATTTGTATGCTGAATCTTTGTAGGATAATGAGGAAGAAGAACTTAAACTAGAAATAATTTCAGAAGGAGCTGAAACAGCAAAGCCTAATACTGATTCAACAAGCCCTAAAAATGAAACAAGTCTTGAAAAGGTTGCATCAAAAGCTCTAGCTAAATATCACCCCAAAGATAAGATTATTGGGGATAAAAATGTAGGAGTTCAAACTAGAAGAAAGGCTGCATAATCTGATGAAAAGTCACAAATTGATTTTTGTTTAGTTACTCAGTTTGAGCCTAAATTTTTTAATGAAGCTCTCACAGATTCATGTTGGATTAATTCTATGCAGGAAGAAATTGATCAGATTGAGAAAAATCAGACTTGGGAGTTAGTCCCAAGACCAGATGACAAGAATGTCATTGGAGGCAAATGGATATACAGAAACAAGGTTGATGAAAATGGTAATGTTATTTGCAACAAATAAAGATTTGTCTGCAAAGGCTATGCTCAACAAGAAGGTATTGATTTTGGTGAAACCTTTGCACCTGCTGCTAGACTAGAATCTATCAGAAAATTCTTGGCTTATTATGTTTACAAAAACTTTACTGTTTATCAAATGGATGTCAAAACTACTTTTTTAAATGGCTATTTAGATGAAGAGGTCTATGTTGAACAACCTGAAGGATTTATTTGCAAAGATAAGCTTGGTCATGTTTACAAATTGAAAAAGGGCCTCTATGGCTTAAAAAAAGCATCTAGAGCTTGGTACTCTAGGCTGGACAATCATTTGCTTTCAAATGGTTTTGTAGACAACAATCTTTATGTTAAAACTAAATATTCTAATATTTTGGTTGTTGAAATTTACGTTGATGACACTATCTTTGGCTGCAATAATGTTACTTTGAGTAAACAATTCTCTTAGCTAATGGAATTTGAATTTGAAATGTCATTATTGGGAGAATTAAATTTCTTCTTGGGTCTTCAAATCTCTCAATGTGAAAATGGAATATTTCTTTCTCAAATCAAGTATGCTAGAGAGATGCTTAAGAAATTTCAGATGGATGAATGCCATCTAGTTAGCACTCCAATGGTTACTGGATGCAAACTTACTAAGGTTGATGATTCTCCTGATAGAAATCAAACTGAATATAGATCAATGATTGGCAGTCTATTATATTTAACTGCTTCTCGTCCTGACATCATGCAGGCAATTTGCACTGTTGCACGGTTTCAGGCATCACCTAAAGAATCCCATGTCACTGTTGTTAAAAGGATTTTTAAATATATTCAGGGCACTCTTGATTATAGTCTTTGGTATCCTAGAAGCAATGATTTCTCTTTGATTGCTTATACTGATGCTGATTGGGCTGGCTGTTTGGATGATAGGAAAAGCACCAGTGGTGCTGCATTCTTTCTTGGTGATCATTTACTGGCATGGCACAACAAGAAACAAGTATTTGTTTCTCTTTCTACTGCTGAAAAAGAATACATTGTTGCCACTTCATGCTGTACTCAAGTTCTTTGGATGAGTCAAACTCTATCTGATATGGGTATTGAAGTTCCTAAACCTGTTTCTATTCTCTGTGATAACACTAGTGCAATAAATATATCAAAAAATCATGTTATGCACTCTCACACTAAACATATTGCCGTCAAGTTTCACTTTCTTCGAGAAAAGGTACTGGCTGATGATGTCTGCTTACAGTTTGTTGGTTCACAAGATCAGGTGGCTGACATTTTCACTAAGCCCTTAGCAAAAGAGTTATTTGAAAGGTTGAGACTTTGATTGGGAGTTATCTCTCAATCGTTACTTCACTAAATCTCCAAGCTACTACTTAGGGGGAGCATGTTATATGTTTTGATTTACTTACAACTCTCCTACCATCTTGGTTGCTGCACTGTTACTCTTTTTGCAACTGTTTCTCATGATATTTTGGTTGGCTTCTCAGTTGTGTTTCATGGCAATGCACATTCTTCTCTTCTATTCTTTGTCATTGAGGCAAAAAGGAGGAGAGTCATTTGTGTTTTGCCATCAAGGACAAAGGGGGATTTTGTTGGTTCTCAGTTGTGATCTTATGGTTTGTGCTTGATGACAAAATCTCTTTCAGTTAGTTCTCTTTGATGATCAGTCTCAGGATGGTTCTCTGTGCATACCACAGGTGTATTTCACATGATTACAAGCCATTTGATTATATTCTTTGAAATCAAATTTTTTAAGGCATTACAGTTACCTTGGTTCTGACAACTCATTTGTCTAAAGGTATTGGTTGTTTCTCATTCGGGCTTACACATATCGACATGAAAATGCCAAGGTCTCCCAGATCTATTTGAAATGTCTGTGTTGCCTATTGACAAGACATTTCTGATGTCATGTCGATTGGATTTTTTACTTTCAGGCAGCTTTCGGTAGGACTTCTCTTTTTTTTTGACGACAGAAAAGGATCATATCGGCATAAGTTATACCGTCAGTATGTGGTCAGTGAAATTGCTTTGTCTCACTGATCAGAGGATGAATGGGAACATATCGACATGAGTATTTTTCACCGGGGAGAGGTCTTTCTGAATGAGTCGGGTCTCACCGACTAATACATGAGGTGGTTCATCGGCGTAAGTGATCCTTCATCAGAATGATGTCTTAGCGAACTCATCATGTCTCCCCGACTGGCAACAAAGGGTTCTCTTCGATGAGAGGTTTTTTATCGATATAATGTCATAGCGAACCCTGTGGGTCTCACCGATGGAATACATATGGACCTTGTCGGCATAGGCATTGATTTGTCTTGGCGAAAAGGAATGATCACCACGTGGGCTTTCGGTAAGACACAGGATGCTCTACGAGAAGTCACCCCGCCTATGCTTTGTCTTAGCGAAGGTGGATGAAGGATACATCTCGGCAAGAATGTATTTTTGTTTTAGCGACTCAAAATGGATAAAGTATTTTGGTGAAACTTAATGAAATCTACATAAGGTCTCCCCGATAACAATTTGTCATGGCGACCCACATGAGAATGAAATACATTTCAGTAAGACTCATGAGTTTCAATGTAGAGTCTCAGCGAACCTGTCAAGTCTTGCCAACAAAGTCTAATGTATGGCTTTCGGTTAGAGGTTGGTAATGTCTCGGTGATCAAGTATGTATCGCGGGGTGTTTCGGTATGACTCAATGAATTCGATGGGACCTCACCCCTATTATGAATTGTCTCAGTGACATCGGATGAAAGGATGACTTTCGGTAAAACAAAGCATTATCTACAAAACGTCTCCCCAACAACGATATGTCACAGCGACACATAAGAGATAAAAGGGCTTTCAGTGAAACATAATGTGGTCTGTGAGAGGTCTTCATGACTTCACTAGGTCATGGTGAAAGTGACAAACATAGGGATGTCTGACGGCGATAAAGTTACCTTTGGCATAACGTTACATCGACAGAAATGAGAGTTTAGGGAAAAAATTTGTGACTATTCTTTTTGGCTGGGTATGGAACCCTAGCCTGGCTGCCATCATGAGAGTTAGTTTCTGTTGTTGTTGGCTATAATGGCTTTATCAGTGGTATATGGAAGCTTTGTTTGGCTCATTTCTAGCTGAAAGCTCAAAAGTGGTTGATGGAGCCATGTGAGTTGCAGATTTGTCTATGGTGGGCAGTTGTGCTTTTTAAGTTGTGAAATGATCACATACGTTTCAAATTTGTTGAGGTCGACTCTTAGTTGGGTGAAACGACTCTTGTATTGGGAAATCAATTTCACCTCGACTAATAATCTTGCTAGGTACAAGATGAAGATTTCTATTATAAATAGCTTTGTTAACTTCAGTCTGAATCTTCGTAGGTTGGTTGTTCAGCCGTTACTTTTGAAGACAGTTACTTTTCTGGCATTTAAATAAAAAAGATGTATAAATAGAAGCAGAAAACTATGTTTTCTATTCGGTTGTTGTAATTCTAAGATTATCATTCCTTGGCTGTATGAAAAAGAATGGATAAACTCTGCAATAAAATCTGAATAACAAGATGCAGAGATATTGTAAATTTCTTCTCTATATAGTATTTTAGGGATTCAATTATTGAATGTTTAAGGTATTATGTAGACGAGAAAATAGAGAAAAATGTGCTTAACTGAAAACAGAGAAATCCTTTGAGTTATTATTGTTGTTCAAATCATAATTTGAGGGTTTGGTACTCCTTGAGATAGATATCTCTAAACGAGGGGTTGGTGCTCCTTGAGTGGGTGCTCAAAAATCAGCCTATAAGGCATTGTGAACAGTTGACTAAAAGATTAAGCCTGGAAGGCATTTTAGGAGTGGTTTTTATACCCCAGGAGTGTTTTCCACTTGGAAAATTTTGTGTCTCTTTGTTCTTCTGTGTTCTCATTGCTTTACTGTGTTGTTGTTGTTTCAGTTCACTGTTGGGATTATTACTTTTCTCAATTCTGTTTATGAATGATTACATTCAACTCATGAATGCATTAATCAGAGTAATATTGAGATCAAATCTGAGCTATGTTTTTGAATTTTTTGAAAATTGGTCAAATCTATTAAGACACTGATTCACCCCCCCCCCTCTCAGTGTCATTTTAACTCCAACAGTATCTATGTCCCTATAGAACCTAACACGTAAGAAACAACAAGAGGTCTTGGCTATTGTCATTCAAAAACATCAAAAATAACTTCACTTAATCAATAGTATTAATTAGTTGTTGCTCCTTGTCATGTGGTAGTTGTAGTATGGTAACATATTCACTACCATGCATGGGGGTATAAACTTTTCTTTATACAATCATATTTTATTTTGCAAGGAGCAACATATCTTAATCCATTTGGATCGCCTTTTTTCTCACACTTGGGGGGAAAGTGTTTGGGTAGCCTTGTCTTAGGTGCATTCCTTCTAGCAAGGCATTCCTTTGTATCTTCTTAAAACATTAGTATAGCAAGTACACTAATATTTTAAGGGGGGAATATAGTCCCCCGCTCATTGTTTGCATAGGAAACAACCCATTCTTAGTGATGATAGTATACATCTCCTAAGAAGTGTGACCTTGTTAACCAAAGTGTGGCCTTCTTAATCCATGTGATGTGTCTCCTTTGTGGTGATATTATGCTTTATGCCATACAAGAGTGTGATCTTCTTGACATATGACTTTCTCCTTAGTGGTAATGCTATGCTTGGTATTCACTAAGGTGAGATTTTCTATTTCGTGACTGGTCCTCTCTTGGTGGTGATGTCATGTGGGATGCTTCCTAATGTGTGACCCTTCATGAATTAAGAAAATCCCCTTTGGTTGTTGTTGATAAATTACCTTTTATTTTTAACCCTATTCTGATGTCGTTTATGCATCCCTTGAGGTGAGTTTTGTTTGCACCCCTTGAGGTGAGTTTGGCATTTTTTCTTCACTTTATTCATGGATGTTGAACCTAGTGCGCATTGGCATAGCATGGTCATCCAACATAATACACCTTACTTGGGTCCATGTGTTTCATGAGTGTTTAGCATAATACAACTTGCTAGCCTTGTGAAACTTGTTATATTTCATGGAACCTAATACAACTTTATACTTTTATGGTTGCTAACATAATACAACTTTCTAGTCCATACTCTTTTTCTTTTTGCACTTATTTTGACATTGAATGTTTGTGTATATTGTCTTACTACATATCATACACGTGTTCATGTTCCTTTGTGCTCATGTTGGTTTTCCATGGGAACTTGAATCCTAGGGGCTTAAGCGCTCTCCCCTTAGATCCTTTGTCATCCTATCTCTTCAACATTTGTGCATTTGGACCCCTTTTGACATTTATTTCTCTACTTTAGTGTGAGTTTGAGCGTAAGTTCATACTCTCACTAAAGTGGGGCTACATGTAACATAAAAAATTGTACACTTACAATTTTACATTATGTTTTGGCCCCCTAATTTATTGGACTTAATTAAGCTTTTAATTTTCCAAATTATGCATTTCAAAGCCTAAATTTTATCGTTTTCTAAAGGACGTATTAAACAAATGCATGCAATCATCAAATTGTCCCCAACTTTGAGTGTCTTGGAAATTTAGGCTAGGACCCATTTTTCCATGGGCGACTAGGTCCCCCTCCTTAGCCAAGACCCAAATTTAAATATGTTGTGGGTAGTATTTTAACATTCAAAATTCAAATATGAAGTGTCAGCTTTTGTAATCTAATTTTTGGGAAATTGGATAAACACCTATAAATACCTAGTCATTTCACCATTTGAAATCTAAGGATTATTAACAAGCTACAGGTGAAATTCAAGAGCAAGTTAAGAGAAAATTTTTAGAGTCTTATTGTAGCAATTCAAGATCCAACATCATATCAAAGTTTATGTGTGTTCATATTATCTTATGAAGGATAACATTGTTGTAGGTCTCCAAGCATTCAAACATTCAAACAAATCTATCAAGAAAAATGCAAATCCTTGAAGAGATGTGTATGAATTTAGTCCTTCAAGGAAGCCATTGAAGGGTGGTGAGTTGCAACATTTTGTTCACTCATCATTTCCTTCCCTTTTATTAAGGTTTTATCATTGACATTGTCATTGTAGAAGTGGGAACACTTACATGGGGTTTGAATGAGGCAAACCCCTATATGGCACAACATCTTCTCTCTTTGTGAATGTGCAGGTTACAGGTTCAAGAAGGATTGAAGAGAACTTGAAGATCCATTTTATATTGTTGCACTTATTGTCATCAACCTTGCCAAGACACGAAAACTCACCTATATAATTTATTTATGACATTCTAACAATGAAAAAGGCAAACAATAGAAACATAGATCCAACTCTAGAGGACCCCAAAAGTTGAACATGACCCCCTTACAAAGACCTAGTTTCCATTGGGTGACCTAGTCATTGTAGGCACACCCAAACCAATTTTTCTAGGCAGGTACACAATCATCTGCAACTTCCTGATTTGTTGGAACTTGAATGTTTCAGTTTGTCAGTTGTCGGGATCTTACATTTTTCTAATTAGGACATATAGGATAATTAGGTTAATCATTCCAAAATATTTTCAATCATCCTAAGACTCAAAAAGATGTAGGTATAGAATTGATTGACTCACCTTGGAGGTTGAAAGTAAATCTATGCACCTTATTGATTTGCATCCTAATAAATTCCTAGAAATGATGGAATATACCTTAGGTTATGGTTATTAAACTTAGGTTGTACCACAATTTTATGTTTCATATATTTAACCTCAATGGCAGGTTTTGGCAGGTTTTGATAACTTTTGAGAAGTCTTGGGGCTATTGTGTAAGGTTTTAAATTTTTTAGTATTGGTAGGATTTAGGTATTGCACTATTGGTTAGAAGGAATTGAGCTAACAAAGGTGGGCCCTTGTGTTTAAGTTAGTTAAATGGGATCTTGTATTAATTAGAATTGTTGATCATTTTCTCAAATCAATGTCATTTGCAACATATAAACGTTGTTAGTTTGACAATTTTTTAGCATTTTACTATTGGTTATAGGGTCCAAGTCAACTTTTCAAGTGGATCCACAATAGAGATAAATGGTTGTGTGTTCTATTTAGAAATGTGATAGTCTAATAACTATTTTCTATTGCACCATTGGCCAAAAATCAACACATCAACAAATAATGGAGCCCATGTCAAGGAGGAAAGACATTCAAAATATTTTATTGTGCAAGGAATTTATGGTGTGTTGGCACTTCTTAAGGATATATCACCAATTTGATAGCTCGAGGTTGTTGCACTATTAATTGAAAGAAATTAAATATTTGGTAGGATTTTAGGAAGGATGGTTTCTACAATACCTGAAGTTGCTAGTACTACGATAGGCGGAAGAAATATTTTAGGGAGCTATAAAAAGCCATTTATTGTTTGATTCGACCCCTATAACTACTAAAAGTGATTTTCCTACCTACAATAGTCATTTCCACACCTTGAAATGTGAATTTTCATGTACATGATGCTAGAGTAAAGAAGGAACCCTTTTTGCCATCAAGGTGATGGAGGGTTTTAGCCTAGAGGGATTCTCACATTGTTCCAAGCACTCAAACAACAACTTTGGTGATACTGATTCATACCTTGCATGTTGTCTTGCTAGAGTCATTTCCTATAAATTTACTTACCAAATATGAGAGCCACAAGAACTTTCCAAAGATGTCTCATATAAAAGGCAACATATTTCTCTTTGTAAAATAAAAGGGGAGAGGAGAAAGGGGAGGATTTATGTAATAGGGGTACCATTGTAACACTTGGCCTTTAAAGCATATTTTCGAAATCAATATATGAAGATGTGAACCATTTTATATGACAATGCTTCTAGTCTTCTATGTAAATTATTTTGGGGACATATGAAATAAAAACCATCATCTTTCTATGCTCATTTTGTTATTATATTATGAACTGTCTTAAATCTTTATCTCATTTGAGAGCTTTGGTTTAATTGTTTTAGGATTTAATACTTTAATTTGCTAATTGATAATTTTGGATATATGTGCCATTTTTCAATAGAAAAGAATCATTGATATTTTAAGAATTAAATCATATGTAAAGCTTTAGTATCCATCAAAATCTAATTTCTTGGTGCATTGGCTTAGTTTAGTATTACTTTCAATATTTTTCTTTTTTTACACTACAAAAATACATTGCATATCTTATGAAGTGTTTTTTTTAAAAAAAGGGGGTAAAATTTTTATTGCATCAGAACATCATTACATAGTCCGAAGAAAGAAGCCCCGAAGGGGCCCAACAAAACAAGAATTAATTCACACCCAAAAAACACCGCATATCCTCCGCAATCCACTCCTCAAGAACATGCGCCATGTCCGCAGGAAGATTGCCCCAGTCATCCACATGCCAAGGATCACTCTTCTCCGATGCCCATCTAGCCAACCCATCAGCCACCTTATTCCACTCCCGCGAAATATGACGGAAAACAATGGAATCCAAAGAAGAACATATAGAAAGAATCTGCTTGGCAATCACAGCAAGCTGCCAATTCACATCCTCCAAGTTTCGCTTCTTCAACACCTCAATCACCACCTGAGAATCAGATTCACAAACAATCCGCCGCCATCCAAGGCCAACAGCACGTTCCAACGCCATGAGAATAGCACTCGCCTCCATAAGGTTATTAGTTTGCAAGCCCCGATACATAGTGAAGAAAAAAACCACCACTCCAAGGCTATCCCGACCAATACCACCAACCCCAGCATGCCCAGGATTCCCTCTGGACGACCCATCAGTATTAATTTTTAGCTCCCCCAAAGGCGGCGGATGCCAAAAGCCCTCACGAGCAACTCTCGCACGCCCACGCCTACCATGCACTTTTCTTCCACTACTCTTGTCCCCAGTGACAAGGCCCAAGGCATTAACAACACCTAATTCCCCAGCATCAATCGGCACAAACAAATCACACTTTGCAGTCAGAGTCTCCCGTAAAGCCCCCAAAATACGCCCCCAAAGTTGCCCTGTGAGCAGTTTCTTATCCAGGAAAATCCTTCTGTTACGCTCCAACCAAATTTTCCAAACAATCAAACTAGGACCAATGCTCCAAGCAATTTTAAGAAAGGAGGTTCTGGCAGGAGAAGAGCCCTGTCTCAACCAAAAGTCCTCCAAAGAAGAAACATGGCAACGCGGTAATCTCCAAAGGTTCCACCAGTAATGCCAGATAGTCTTGACAAAAGAACACTGAAAAAAGAGATGTGGTAAACATTCTTCATGCTGACCACATAGAAAACACCTGGAGGGGCCCTAGAAGCCACGTTTCCAAAGATTGTCCCAAGTAAGACACTTACCTTGGACCACTAGCCAAGAGAAAAAATTACACTTAGGCCAAGCAAATTTGTTCCAAACATGCTTCCACCAAGTAACCTGGGAGCTCCCAAAAACCTGTTTATCCAACACCTGATAACCCGAGGCCACAGAAAATTTTCCTTTCAAATCAGGACCCCAAGCAAGCACATCACTTCCCTGAAGAGAGTTGCAGACACGACTAGATAAAAGCCTAGCAAGCTCCTGACGATCTTCCTCCACACCACCATGAGGCCAATCCAAGGGATCCTTCCATTTGGCCACCGAAATCTGACCCAAATAATTTTGCGATTTGAAGTCTGCCACATGACACCAACCTGCCGCCTCGAAAACCTGGCACAAATCATGGAGATGGGGATGAGAAGACACAATGGGTGGATGTCCATCCCAGGAGTCATGCCAAAAGAGAGCATCCCGACCCCCATTGCAAATCCAAAAAAGACCCTGCTTAACCAGCTTGGCACCCCGTTTAAGGGTACTCCAGATCATAGAACCTTTACCCTCCATGTTGAATCTAACCACCTCCCTACTTTCCACAACTCCCAAATATTTGAAGGTCAGAATTTTAGCCCACAACAAGTGTTGCTGTGAGCACCAGCGCCAATACAACTTAGCAGCCAAGGCCTGCCCATTCAAATCTGATCGACGAAGACCAAGACCCCCCTCCTGCTTTGGCCTACAAACAACATCCCACCTCACCAAATTCCATTTTCTATGGAGAAGATTGCCCGCCCATAGAAACTGACGAGACAATTTCTCGAAATCTTTAACAAAACTTGAAGGAGCAGACAGAACAAAGCATCTATAAAGAGGGAGAGCCTGGACCATTGATTTTAGAAGAGTCATTCTACCTGCTGAAGAAAGCCACCTACAAGTCCAATGACTGACCAATCTTCGAAACTTGTCAAGAGTCTCTTGCCAAAACCTTTTGGGGAGAGAACGAATGGCAAGAGGGATACCAAGATAGGAGAAAGGAAGCGAGCCAATTTGGAAGCGGAGAATACCAGCAATTCTCCTTTGAATAACCTTAGGAGTATGGAAGAAATAAATGAAGGACTTCCCCTCATTAATGCACTGCCCAGAAGCCGCCAAGTAACTGTCCAACACACTACGCCAGTGGAGAGCCTCCTCAACCTTAGCCCTACCCATCAAGGCAGTATCATCAACAAACTGAAGATGGGACTGAGGGGGAATGCCATTTCCCCAAATCCAGCCCTGAAGTGAGCCACTAGCAACTTGAGCACGAATGAGCCTTCCCAGGCCCTCCGCAAGAAGGATGAATAAGTAGGGAGACAGGGGGTCACCTTGCCTGAGGCCTCTAGAAGCACCAAACAGGCAAGTGGGCTCACCATTAATAAGCACCGAAAAGGAAGAAGAAGTGACACAGCTCTTTACCCAATTAATCCAACCCTCCGCAAAACTGAAAGCTCCAAGAATTTTGAAGAGAAAGCTCCACTTAACACGATCATACGCTTTGGCCATGTCCAACTTGATAAACATCGACTTTTCTTTTGAGGATTCCATAGAATGGATGGTCTCAGCCGCAATAACAACCCCATCCATGATCTGCCTACCAGCAACAAAGCCTCCCTGCTCCTCAGAGATTAACCCACCAAGCCAAGGTTTCAACCTTTCCGCAATCAACTTAGTAATAATTTTATACACCACATTACATAGTGCAATAGGCCTAAAAAGATCCAGAGAATTTGCCCCCTCCCTCTTTGGGATAAGAGCTAAAAAAGTAGCATTCAGAGACTTCAACATTTGTTTATGCATAAAGGACTCTTGAACAACCTCTAAGAGATCCAATTTAACCACCTCCCAGAACTCCTGAAAAAACTCAACAGGAAATCCATCAGGCCCAGGGGCTTTTCCTTTCTTCATCTGGAACACAACATTCTCAATCTCTGACAAGGAAATAGGGGAGAGCAACGATTCATTCATTTCATTAGACACCAACTGTGGGATACAGTCTAAAATCTTTGCTTCATCCTCCTCCGCAGGAGGCGAGTCCTCAGAGAATAAGGTAGAAAAATACCGAATGCATTCAGCAGATATAGAAGCGGAAGAGGACAAGATTTCCCCATCAGGCAGCAAGAGAGAAGAAATAGCATTACCTTGCCTCCGATCCTTAACAGAGTTATGGAAGAAAGAAGTGTTCCTATCACCAGCCTGAAGCCAATCAATACGGGACTTCTGTTTCCAAAAAAGTTCTTCTCTTAACTCCCATTCCTCAACCTCTTTAATTGCAGCAACCTCTAACAAACTCAAATCTTCTGAGAGGCCTTGATCACGAATCTGTCTGGTAATTAGATCAAGATGCTCCTGAGCTTTCTGTTTTTCTTTAAACAAATTGCCAAAGTGCTGCCTATTCCACCTCTTCAACCTGTACTTAACATATTGGAGCCGCTTTGAGAAAGTGTACATAGCGGTGCCATAAGCTGGCTTCCCAAGATCCCACCAGCCAGGGAGTAAATCATGGAGAGATTCATCCCTGAGCCACATGAGTTGAAACTTAAAGGTCTGTCTAGCACACTGCCGAGGCATTTCAGCCACCAGTTTAATTGGCCAATGATCAGAACCTCGACCATCCAGTATTTCAGAACAGATCTTCCACCTATCCCCCAACCAAAAACTAGACACCAAGAATCTATCAAGTCTCTGAAATAGAGGCATCTCCTATTCTCCTATTATTCCATGTAAATAGACCATTACCCGGCTTGATATCCACAAGACGAAGAGCATAAATATTGTCCTGGAGTAGCAACGCCGAAGCCTCCAGCCTAGCAGTACCACCCCGTTTCTCCGCAAGCTCCGTGATAGCATTAAAATCACCTCCTATAATCCAAGGATGGTAAGGGAAAAGGCTACGAACTAAACGAATATTGGCCCACAAGATGTGCTTACCCTGCAACTCCACCGGCGCATACACATTGGAGAGGAGAATAGCTTCCCCAGAAACAAAACAAGAAGCCACCATGGAAAGGGAGGATTTAAAAGACCCCCACCATTGGGGGCAAATCTTTTGCGGATTCCAAAAGCACGCCACCCCACCAGAAGCCCCCTGAGCCCCAGTGCATTGGCAATCACCATTCCTCCATAACTTAGGAGCTAAGTCCATCATACCTTCCACAGAGAGCTTAGTCTCTTGGAGAAAAAGAACATCAGGCGCATGAAGCTTAATCAAATCCCGAACAACTTTTTGTCTAGGGCCACTGTTCAAGCCCCGTACATTCCAAGAAAGAACTATCATTTCAAGGGAGAAGAGAAATGCGAATCAAGAGTCTTGACTGACCCTGATTCCACCAAAGTCTCCCCAATCATCTTAATCTTTTCCACATCCTTCTTCCTACCCAGCTTGGAGGTTTTTTCTGACCCCCCCTTTTTGAGATCTTTTTGCAAAATACCCAACTGAGGGGACAACTTCGAAATCTTCTTCCCCGCCTCCGAATTTGCCTTCTGCAAGAGGTGAGCCTTATCAGCGCAAACTTTCCCTGCCTCAGCACTACCACCTGACGTAACTTGGACCCCCAACTGCTGAAATGTTCCTATGTCTGAAGGCCCATCACCATGCGGAACCATAAGCACCTCTGAATTGAGCTTTGCTTGTCCAGGATCATTCCTGTCCTCCTCTATGCATTGCACTCCCGCAACCCCCTCCTGTTGAGAAGTAATCATTTCCTCCACCGAAGGGCCACGCTGATCTATATCTAGAGTCCCATGATCAAGATCAAGAAATCCTGGGTTCACCTCCTGTTGACTGAGCTCTTCCAACACCTCGAATCTATTGAAGGTATCCTCCTCCTGCCTGTCCTTCAAAGACCTTTTTTGACCCTTATTTTTGTTTCTGCCTCTAACAGTAGTGAAACCATCTTCCCTACCACCAAAACCCTGAAAGGTATCCTTGCCCTTATCCCCTCTGGGTGTCTTATTTGAAGGCAAAGGAGATTGAGCCTCCAAAGGCTTGGCCTTTGGACACCTGCGCCGGAGGTGACCGTACTCATGACAGAAACGACACCGGAAAGGTAATGTTTCATAGTCAAGCTGCTGCACCCATGAATAATCTCCTGCACTCACTTCCAAAGAGTCTGGCAGTGGCTTACTTAAATCAATTTCTACACAGAATCGGGCAAAAGTCAGTACCTTTTTGAATTGAGTATGTTGTGACGAACCCACAGGTTTCCCCAACTTCGAAGCTAATAAGTGCAACACTTCCTCGCGCCAACATTCCACAGGGAGTCTTGGAAGACGAACCCAAACTGGAACCTGATTTGGAAGTTCCTCCGCCGGATTGAAACCAGCATGCCATGGCTTAATGAACAAGCCCACCTGGTTGTAAAAATAAGGGCCTCCTTCAAAAACCTTGATCCTATCTGCCATGCAATCAAACGTGACCATGAAATAGTTATTGGCTAGGAGCCGAATCTCCATCTCACCTTCTGGCATCCAAGTCCTCTTGGCCCAGGACTCCAAAAATTGCAATGAAATTTTCAAACCCAAAAATTTGCAGTACAACGAATGCCGTGAGTAGTATTCAATATCCTCAGCGAGCATCTCCATCGGAATCACCACATTCGGCCTCTCTTTACACCTTTCAAGGCAGCCATTAATCTTGGGAACACGAAACCCTCCTGACAAACCAACGTTATTATTCTCTAGATTCTGAGAAAATAAAATATTATCATGGAGACGAGCCCCTGAAGGTAAGGGATTCGAGCCAAGAGCGGTACGGAAATCCATCTTGGGTCCCTCCCCCGAAGGCTCCCCAAACTCCATTGAGGAAAGGAAGAGGCACAACCCAAACCCACACCCTACAGCTGAAAGCACACCGCTGTCCCCCTGGCAAAACCCCACAACAAACCAACTCCAACCCGAGACAAAGCACCACACCCTACACCAAACCCCACCTTCCACCAAGCAAGCAAAACCGACTCCCCACTCACCCCAAACACGGCCAAATGCCTGGCCACGCGCAGCAAACACCAGAAAAAAGGTAAGGCGGATGGCCACGGGCAAAAGGATGCCCCCAGCCCCCGAACGCCCGAGTCCACCCCACAATACACCCAAAAGAACTGCCCCCCCCCAGCACGCAGGCAACACCCTCCCCAGTCCGCGCAGAGAACGAAAAAATCAGGAAGAGAGAGCTAGGGCGCGGGTGCCCTAGCTCTGCAAACAAGGAGCAGCGCCAGTCATTCGCCCGAGCCTCACACATATCTTATGAAGTGTTGCATTCTAAAGTCATGGAGATTTATCTCAAGGGTTTTTGTTCCACACCTATTAGGTTTCCTATGTTGGTATAAATAAGTACCCAAAGTAGAAATTTGAATATCAATAATTTGGAACACATAATGTGACCTGAAAAGTTTTTAGAGAGTAATTACAACTATAACGATGATATTGTTGTAAGCACACTTGTATTTAGATAAAATGATCTAAGCAATTAAGTGCACTTTAATTCTGGATGGAATAATTTTAAAATATATCTTAAATGTGGAGTCTGGGCAACTGATAATCATTTAAACAAATATACACAGTTTAAAAATGCGTCTGATCTCATCTTTATATTGATTTCTTGTTCTGGCCGGCTTTCCATTGTGAGAATGGATTGTCTTTTCTCATCTTTTGCATGTTCAGTTAGTGCTATGAGCTTATTAGAATTTTTATTCTAAATGTTTATGGAAATTGGTCTTCATCTGTATGTTTTGGAAGATCTACTGGGCATTATTTAAATGGCTATTTTTCTTGGTTGATAATTGTTCAAAACAATGATTTTGATGTCATACTTCTCTAGATTTGTTGGTTTGGAGTAATGTCAGGAGTTTGTGGTGTTGATATTTTACTCAATTTCAAATCAACTTAAATCTACAAAAAATCAAATATTCTACTCTAACACCGAACCAAGGCTGTTAGCATTGGATAAAAAACTTATTTCATTTTCCTTGTCAGGCGAACACCAAACATGGCCTTGGCCCTTGGATGAAGTACTTGGTCTCTGCTCTGTATTGATCATTTTACTTTGTGGCCAAGATTATACTGGCTTAGACATGAATTCCAAAGAGATTGATCTTGTATCGTTTTGCTTGTATGTGCCGAATACCTGACCTAATAGATATCTCATGGCAGGGATCATCTTACTTTGTGGCTTGGCTTAGACATGAACTCCAAAAAGATTGAGCTTTTATCATTTTACCTCTATGTGCCGAATGCCCGATCTAATTGATATGTCATGGCAGGGATCTCTTGATGATCATACAAGTCTTGTGGAGGCAATCAAGAAGGTGGATGTGGTTATCTCCACAGTGGGAGGAGCACAGATAATGGATCAGTTAAATATTGTCAAGGCAATCAAAGAGGTTGGAACCATTAAGGTAAGCAATAGTTCATAACTTCTTCAAGATTCATAGACTATTTTGGTTAGAAATGAATATATTTGCATGACCATTGTTATGATTTTTCAGAGATTTTTGCCATCTGAGTTCGGAAATGATGTTGACAAAGTCCATGCAGTGGAGCCTGCTAAGACCATGTTTGGTCAAAAGGCCAAAATCCGTAGGGCCATTGAGGCAGAGGGCATTCCCTACACATATGTTTCCAGCAATTTATTTGCAGGTTATTTTTTGCCAAGTTTGGGGCAACCAGGCCTCTCTGCCCCTCCAAGGGATAAAGTTGTTATTTTAGGGGATGGCACTGCCAAAGGTGTGTAAATGTCCTTACTAAGAATTTACCAAGCTTCTTTTTGTACTATTTATAGTTGTAATTAGCATTCTTTCTGTCATAATCTTTCCCCTAAAACATTGCTAGAATGAATGTCCAGTTGTGTATGTACATGAGGAGGATATTGGCACTTTTACCATCAAGGCAGTGGATGACCCAAGAACTCTGAACAAGACCCTGTATTTGAGGCTTCCTGCCAATACCTTTTCTTTCGATGAGCTGGTAGCCTTGTGGGAGAAGAAGATAGGAAAGACTCTGGAGAAGGTCTATGTCCCTGAGGAAGCTGTCCTGAAAACAATTGAAGGTTGGTAGTATCAGCTTCATTTCAAATATTGTGTGGTCTATGGATATTATATTATGCTTATGTTAGTTGGTATGAGTTTTTCACAGTCCATTAAATTGTATTGCAAGCTTTTGGATTCAACTGTGTATGTTTTTCAATTGATGTCTTAAATCACACTCAGTGATCTATCATCGAAAAGAAGAACAAAGTAAATTAAGATTGCAGATTATGCATATTTGATCAGTGTTTTTATATTTGATGATTCTTTTGCTGATAAATTATTGACATGGCTTTTTTAAAATGGTATGCAGAGACACCATTCCCAGGCAATATTGTTATTTCAATTGGTTACTCTACTTTTGTGAAAGGGGACCAAACCAATTTTGAAATTGGACCTGATGGTGCGGAGGCCAGCCAACTCTACCCAGATGTGAAGTACACCACTGTTGAAGAGTTACTTAACCAGTATGTCTGACTAAGAATGGAAGGTGACAATATACTATATAAGGGATGCATCACTTTGAAGTTTGACAAAATAGGAGGTTTAAAAGCCATACTCTGAGTACTCTCCAGAGTAATTTAGAATAATATGCATATAATTAGGGATGAGTCTTTGCAATAGCTGAGGAGATACTTTTGTTTTTGTGTAGGGTTTTCTTTAAATGGAATTTGTCATACAGGACAAATCCTTGATATGGTATATAAGTTTCTTTTATAAAGAATTAAGATAATTAAAAAGATTTTAAGTTTCTTGAATATTTATAAATGAAATATTTTACGGATATTTTCAAATTTTGACTTTTTTGCTAAGATATTTATTAAAAAACTGATAAAATTGTTTAGAAATAAATTTATAAAAAATGAAAAGAAACAATTAAGAATATTTTCTAGAATACACTATTGTAAGGCTGTATGAATGCAAGATTAAATTAATGTTTCTTCAGAAATTTTGTTTAAGTATTAAGCAAAAAAATTATTAGTGATGAAAGACAATTAAAGAATTGTACATATCTTAAAAATATGGTTAATAGAGATCAATTATTTTCATAATATGCAGATTAGATTAGAATGATAGATAAATGTTCTATATTTTAGATGTTTTAATTGTTAGGATTGCTTAATTGCTAGTTATTGAGTTTTGTTTTAGGTATTTCTGTTTTTACCTATGTAGCTTTTGTTTAATTTATGCAATGTGTAAAACCATTTTCCATGTTTTTATTCATACTTGTATGTGTTCGAGGATGGTCTTTTGTGATAATGGAAAATTTGAAAAGATTGACTATTGTCTTTATTATTGATTTGTATTGTATGCACAATATTTCTAATCATAGAAGTTTATCAAACCTTTTTTTTAAATCTCAACATAGAATTTCAATAATAAATGCAAAATAAACATAATAGTTATTAGATTGTAGTAGTTCTTGTGGTTGAATTGAGGAGTTAATTCTCTATTTTGTTTTTTCAATGTAAAAAGAAAATAAATAAAGACATTCCATCAAAATTTATAAATACTAATTTTAATTATTGGTAATTTTTTTTTAATTAAATCAAAGTCAAAAAAATAGAACAAGTCTAAGAAAAAGTTTAGGACTTTTAAGTGTAAATTTAGATGAAATATTAGGGTCATTTTTATTAAAAATGAGTAGAGAATTAAGTTAAATACATGAATAATAATTGTAGAAGAGAAAAGTGCATTACTTGTTCTTTTTTAATTTTTATTTCAGTTAGGGAGAGGGGCCCATGGTGGAGCACCCTAACCGTGTTTCTCAAAATTCTATGTGGAAATTTCATATCACTCCCAATTTTGTACAACACTTTATTTGGCAACTCATGTGCTTCTATATTTCATTTTAGGGCCACATCGTCAAATATGATGCCACATCATCATGCTTTTTGTTGAGGTATCCAAAAAGGCCCCCAAAAAAAGTGAGACCGATAGTGGTGCACTAAGTCATGTTTTATTGGTGTGCTGATGTGGCAACACATGATTTGTCACTTTGTGTACTTTATGGATAAAAAGTGTTGCAATTGGATATTAAAGTGCTCCACTATGGAACCCACTGAGGACTACTTCTATCCCCACTATTGGACCCTACTCCATTATGGGCCCCTCTCCCCTAGATCTTTATGATTTTTAGAGGACAACTTTTAGAGTTGACTTTTTTGCGCACATGTTTATCTTCCAAATAAATTTAGCATTTTTCTTGTATGTCTAAGGTTGTATTTTTATAGATATCATTCTAGTTAATTTTAGTCGCTGAAAGACACAAATGAGCCTCTTCATATATTTTATTTATTTCACTTAGATCTTTATATTTTTTAGGGTAGCTTTTACATTAACTATTTTTCACACTTGTTAATTTTATAGTGTTTTTTCTTTTGTCTAAGGTTTTATGTTAAGAGGTATCATCATAGTTAATTTCAATCATTGAAAGATATAAATGAGTCTCATTGAAGAGAATTATTTTAAAGTTATATATCAATTCTTTATGAAACCCATAAGGCTCAAATTTCAATCATTGAAAGACACAAATTAACTTCATTGAAGAGCATTACTTTAGTTGTGCCATTGGTTGAATAATATAGTTAATATCAATGGCAGGTTTTGATAACTTTTAATAAGTCTTGGGGCTATTGTTTAAGGTTTTAAAGTTAGTATTGGTAGGATTTAGGTATTGCACTATTGATTAGAAGGAATTGAGCTAACAAAGGTGGGCCCCTGTGTTTAAGTTAGTTAAATGTAATCTTGTATTAAGTAGAATTGTTGATCATTTTCTTGAATCAATGTCGTTTGAAACATGTGAATGTTGTTAGTTTGACAATTTTATAGCATTGTACTATTGGTTATAGGGTCCAAGTCAACTTTTCAAGTGGATCCACAATAGGATAAATGGTTGTGCTTCCCAATGCCATGTGGTGGCATTGTGCTCCTTAGGAAATGTGATAGTCTAACAACTCTTTTCTATTGTGCCATTGGCCAAATATCAACACATCAACAAATGATGGAGCCCATGTCAAAGAGGAAAGGCATTCAAAATATTTGATTATGCAAGGAATATGTGACTTGTTGGCACTTCATAAGGATATCACCAATTTGATAGCTCAAGGTTGTTGCACTATTGATTGAAAGGAATCCAATATTTGGTAGGTTTTTAGGCAAAAAGGATGGTTTCTACAACATGTGAAGTCGTTATTACTACAGTAGGTGCAAGAATTACTTCAAGGAGCTATAGAATGTTATTTATTGCTTTATTTTATACTCTTTTTATATTGAAAAAAACAATATAGACAATAACTCCTCAATTCAACCACAAGAACTACTACAATCTAATAACTATTATGTTTATTTTGCATTTATTATTGAAATTCTATGTTGAGATTTTATAAAAAAAGTTTGATCAACGTCTATGATTAGAAATATTGTGCATACAATACAAATCAATAATAAAGACAATGGACAGTCTTTCCAAATTTTCCATTATCACAAAAAACCACCCTCGAACACATACAAGTATGAATAAAAACATGGAAAATGGTTTTACACATTGCATAAATCAAACAAAAGCTACATAGGCAAAAATAGAAATACCTAAAACAAAACTCAATAACTAGCAATTAAGCAATCCTAACAATTAAACATCCAAAATATAGAACATTTATATATCATTCTAATCTGCATATTATGAAAATAATTGGTCTCTATTAACCATATTTTTAAGATATGTACAATTCTTTAATTATCTTTCATTACTAATAAATTTTTTACTTAATACTTAAACAAAATCTAAAAAAAACATTAATTTAATCTTGCATTCATACAGCCTTACAATGGTGTATTCTAGAAAATATTCTTAATTGTTTCTTTCATTTTTTATAAATTTATTTCTATACAATTTTATCAGTTTTTTAATAAATATTTTAGCAAAAAAAAAAATCAAAATTTGAAAATATTCATAAAATATTTCATTTATAAATATTCAAGAAACTTAAAATCTTTTAAATTATCTGAATTCTTTATAAAACAAACTTATATACCATATCAAGGATTTGTCCTGATGACAAATTCCATTTAAAGAAAAAACTTATACAAAACAAAAGTACCTCCTCGCCTATTGCAAAGACTCATCCCTAATGATATATATAAATTTGGGTCTTGCCTAAGGAGGGGGCCACTTCATGGTTGAATGGGTGTTGACTTGAATTTTCAAGACACTCCAAGTTAGGGACAATTTATGATTGAATGCATTTGTTTAATACTTGTCCTCCTTCAAAAACAATAAAAATTAAGCTCTGGAATGCACAATTTGGCAAATTAGAAGCTTAATTAAGTCCAATAAATTAGGAGGGGAAAACATAATGTGAAATTGTGAGTGTATACAATTTCTAGGTTACACTACATTATTCAACCGATCACACAACTATATAACTTAAGTAATGCTCTTCAATTAAGCCAATTGCATCTTTCAATGATTAAAATTTGAGCCTTATGGATTTCATAGAGAATTGATATATAACTCTAAAATAATGCTCTTTCATCGAGACTCATTTATGTCTTTCATGATGCAGAGTGGAGGGGGAAACATAATGTGAAATTGTGAGTGTATACAATTTTCTAGGTTACACTACATTATTCAACCGATCACACAACTATATAACTTATAAGTAATGCTCTTCAATGAAGTCAATTTGCATCTTTCAATGATTAAAATTTGAGCCTTATGGATTTCATAGAGAATTGATATATAACTCTAAAATAATGCTCTTCACTGAGACTCATTTATGTCTTTCAATGACTAAAATTAACTATGATGATACCTCTTTACAACCTTATACAAAAGAAAAACACTATAACATTAACATGTGTGCAAAATAGTTTATTTAAAAGTTACACTAAAAAATATAAAGATCTAAGTGAAATAAATAAAATATATGAAGAGGCTCATTTGTGTCTTTCAACAACTGAAATTAACTAAGATGATATCCATAAAAATACAACCTTAGCACACAAGAAAAATGCTGATTTTTTTTGGAACATAAACATGTGTGCAAAATAGTCAACTTTAAAAGTTGTCCTCTAAAACTCATAAAATCTAACTGAAATAAAAATAAAATAAAGGAGCAAGGAATGCACTTTTCTCTTCTACAATTATTATTCATATATTTAATGCATAAACTTTGACATGATATTGGATCTTGAAATGTTGTAATAAGACTCTGAAATGCTACTCTTAACTTGCTCTTTAATGCTCTTGAAGTTCACCTCTAACTTGTTAATAGTCCTTAGATTTCAAATGGTGAAATGACTAGGTATTTATAGGTGTTTATCCTATTTCCCAAAAAATAGATTCCAAAAGTTTACACTTCATATTTGAATTTTTTATGTTAAAATACCACTAACATATATAAATTTGGGTCTTGCCTAAGGAGGGGGGCCCAGTCGCCTATGGTTGAATGGGTGTTGACCTGAATTTTCAAGACACTCCAAGTCAGGGACAATTTAATGATTGAATGCATTTGTTTAATACTTGTCCTCCTTCAAAAAACAATAAAAATTAAGCTTTGGAATGCACAATTTGGCAAATTGGAAGCTTAATTAAGTCCAATAAATTAGGGGGGGAGGGGGGAAACATAATGTGAAATTGTGAGTGTATACAATTTTCTAGGTTACACTACATTATTCAACCGATCGCACAACTATATAACTTATAAGTAATGCTCTTCAATGAAGTCAATTTGCATCTTTCAATGATTAAAATTTGAGCCTTATGGATTTCATAGAGAATTGATATATAACTCTAAAATAATGCTCTTCACTAAGACTCATTTATGTCTTTCAATGACTAAAATTAACTATGATGATACCTCTTTACAACCTTATACAAAAGAAAAAACACTATAACATTAACATGTGTGCAAAATAGTTTATTTAAAAGTTACACTAAAAACTATAAAGATCTAAGTGAAATAAATAAAATATATGAAGAGGCTCATTTGTGTCTTTCAACAACTGAAATTAACTAAGATGATATCCATAAAAATACAACCTTAGACACACAAGAAAAAATCTGATTTTTTTTGGAACATAAACATGTGTGCAAAATAGTCAACTTTAAAAGTTATCCTCTAAAAATCATAAAGATCTAACTGAAATAAAAAATAAATAAAGGAGCAAGGAATGCACTTTTCTCTTCTACAATTATTATTCATATATTTAACTTAATTCTCTACTTGTTTTTAAGAAAAATAACCCTAATATTTCATCTAAATTTACACTAAAAAGTCTTAAACTTTTTCTTAGATATGTTCTATTTTTTTGGCTTTGATTTAATTAAAAGTAATTTTTTACCAATCATTAAAATTAGTATTTATAAATTTTAATGGAACTCTTTATTTATACTCTTTTTATATTGAAAAAAACAATATAGACAATAACTCCTCAATTCAACCACAAGAACTACTACAATCTAATAACTATTATGTTTATTTTGCATTTATTATTGAAATTCTATGTCAAGATTTTTAAAAAAAGTTTGATAAGCGTCTATGATTAGAAATATTGTGCATACAATACAAATCAATAATAAAGACAATAGTCAGTCTTTTCAAATTTTCCATTATCACAAAAAACCACCCTCAAACACATACAAGTATGAATAAAAACATGGAAAATGGTTTTACACATTGCATAAATTAAACAAAAGCTACATAGGCAAAATTAGAAATACCTAAAACAAAACTCAATAACTAGCAATTAAGCAATCCTAACAATTAAACATCTAAAATATAGAACATTTATCTATCATTCTAATCTGCATATTATGAAAATAATTGATCTCTATTAACCATATTTTTAAGATATGTACAATTCTTTAATTGTCTTTCATCACTAATAATTTTTTTGCTTAATACTTAAACAAAATTTCTGAAGAAACATTAATTTAATCTTGCATTCATACAGCCTTACAATAGTGTATTCTAGAAAATATTCTTAATTGTTTCTTTTCATTTTTTATAAATTTATTTCTAAACAATTTTATCAGTTTTTTAATAAATATCTTAGCAAAAAAATCAAAATTTGAAAATATCCATAAAATATTTCATTTATAAATATTCAAGAAACTTAAAATCTTTTTAATTATCTTAATTCTTTATAAAAGAAACTTATATACCATATCAAGGATTTGTCCTGTATGACAAATTCCATTTAAAGAAAACCCTACACAAAAACAAAAGTATCTCCTCAGCTATTGCAAAGACTCATCCCTAATTATATGCATATTATTCTAAATTACTCTGGAGAGTACTCAGAGTATGGCTTTTAAACCTCCTATATTGTCAAACTTCAAAGTGATGCATCCCTTATATAGTATATTGTCACCTTCCATTCTTAGTCAGACATACTGGTTAAGTAACTCTTCAACAGTGGTGTACTTCACATCTGGGTAGAGTTGGCTGGCCTCCGCACCATCAGGTCCAATTTCAAAATTGGTTTGGTCCCCTTTCACAAAAGTAGAGTAACCAATTGAAATAACAATATTGCCTGGGAATGGTGTCTCTGCATACCATTTTACAAAAAGCCATGTCACTAATTTATCAGCAAAAGAATCATCAAATATAAAAACACTGATCAAATATGCATAATCTGCAATCTTAATTTACTTTGTTCTTCTTTTCGATGATAGATCACTGAGTGTGATTCAAACATCAATTGAAAAACATACACAGTTGAATCCAAAAGCTTGCAATACAATTTCATGAACTGTGAAAAACTCATACCAACTAACATAAGCATAATCTAATGTCCATAGACCACACAATATTTGAAATGAAGCTGATACTACCAACCTTCAATTGTTTTCAGGACAGCTTCCTCAGGGACATAGACCTTCTCCAGAGTCTTTCCTATCTTCTTCTCCCACAAGGCTACCAGCTCATCGAAAGAAAAGGTATTGGCAGGAAGCCTCAAATACAGGGTCTTGTTCAGAGTTCTTGGGTCATCGACTGCCTTGATGGTAAAAGTGCCAATATCCTCCTCATGTACATACACAACTGGACATTCATTCTAGCAATGTTTTAGGGGAAAGATTATGACAGAGAGAATGCTAATTAGAACTATAAAGTATAAATAGTACAAAAAGAAGCTTGGTAAATTCTTAGTAAGGACATTTACACACCTTTGGCAGTGCCATCCCCTAAAATAACAACTTTATCCCTTGGAGGGGCAGAGAGGCCTGGTTGCCCCAAACTTGGCAAAAAATAACCTGCAAATAAATTGCTGGAAACATATGTGTAGGGAATGCCCTCTGCCTCAATGGCCCTACGGATTTTGGCCTTTTGACCAAACATGGTCTTAGCAGGCTCCACTGCATGGACTTTGTCAACATCATTTCCGAACTCCGATGGCAAAAATCTCTGAAAAATCATCAACAATGGTCATGCAAATATATTCATTTCTAACCAAAATAGTCTATGAATCTTGAAGAACTATTGCTTACCTTAATGGTTCCAACCTCTTTGATTGCCTTGACAATATTTAACTGATCCATTATCTGTGCTCCTCCCACTGTGGAGATAACCACATCCACCTTCTTGATTGCCTCCACAAGACTTGTATGATCATCAAGAGATCCCTGCCATGAGATATCAATTAGATCGGGCATTCGGCACATAGAGGTAAAATGATAAAAGCTCAATCTTTTTGGAGTTCATGTCTAAGCCAAGCCACAAAGTAAGATGATCCCTGCCATGAGATATCTATTAGGTCAGGTATTCGGCACATACAAGCAAAACGATACAAGATCAATCTCTTTGGAATTCATGTCTAAGCCAGTATAATCTTGGCCACAAAGTAAAATGATCAATACAGAGCAGAGACCAAGTACTTCATCCAAGGGCCAAGGCCATGTTTGGTGTTCGCCTGACAAGGAAAATGAAATAAGTTTGTATCCAATGCTAACAGCCTTGGTTCGGTGTTGAGTAGAATATTTGATCTTTAGTAGATTTAAGTTGATTTGAAATTGAGTAAAATATCAACACCACAAACTCCTGACATTACTCCAAACCAACAAATCTAGAGAAGTATGACAGCAAAATCATTGTTTTGAACAATTAATCAACCAAGAAAAATAGCCATTTAAATAATGCCCAGTAGATCTTCCAAAACATACAGATTAAGACCAATTTCCATAAACATTTAGAATAAAAATTCTAATAAGCTCATAGCACTAACTGAACATGCAAAAGATGAGAAAAGACAATCCATTCTCACAATGGAAAGCCGGCCAGAACAGGAAATCAATATAAAGATGAGATCAGACGCATTTTTAAACTGTGTATATTTGTTTAAATGATTATCAGTTGCCCAGACTCCACATTTAAGATATATTTTAAAATTATTCCATCCAGAATTAAAGTGCACTTAATTGCTTAGATCATTTTATCTAAATACAAGTGTGCTTACAACAATATCATCGTTATATTTGCTCTGGGCAACAGCGGCCAGTCAACCACTACATCCGATAATCACAAATTTGGCTGTATCTTACATTGAACATATTGGGAGACCTGACAAATTCACAGTGCTATTTGGCCTAGTGATATATATACATTTCAAATACATAAGCACTTAGCTTGTCAAATATTTAATGTGTATTGCTTTTTGATCTGGTATAGATTCACTCCAAATACTTAAGCACTTGTCTTCCCAGATACTTAATGTGTATTGCTATTTGGCCTGCGATATACTTTCACTCCAAATACTTAGGCACCTATCTTGCCAAATACTTAATGTGTATTTTTAAACCTTCGACAACAAAGGGTGTCGTATTATTTTTCAAAAATACAAATTGGCCTGGAAATTAATGGTCTGTACTCTGTAGAACGTCAAATACTTTTTGTTTAGAAACTTACCGTTGATTAAAAATATTGAATTTCAAAATAAGCAAGTTGCTGCTTCAAAGCTGTGAGGCCTTGGATCTTAACCTCTAAATGGCTTGCATTTACAGGTCCAACACAGGCCTCGTGGCCAGGACAGGTGTGCCAGTTACAGTGATGAGTGAACAGTGACAAAAATAAGCAGAACTTATAAAATACAGCTCATGCTGTACATAGGAAAATAAAATAAGAATTGATGCGTACACTTTGATTAGTCCTAGACCCGTTGATATATTGGTACCCATCAAGAATATGAATATATGAAGAAAATAGAGAAGAATTTTATGCTCTGCTAAATGTACAGGGAGAGTTTTCTGGAACAGAGGATTCTCCAAGGCAGAGGAGAGTTAGAGAGAGTCTGATGAGGTTAAGTGAGTTGGTTGACGGAGGAGATAGGATGGATGCAGTGACAGCTGGGTGTGTCAAAAGACTGCAAATGGACCTGCAAACAACTGATTGTAGATTGTCTATCTGTGTGTCATGTACCTTTCCTCTTAAAGTCGGCACCCCAATGCAATCTTAATTATGGGTGTTTAACACCACCTAAATATATTAATTAATACAATATTTAATATGAAATATAAATATTAAAAATAAAGTGAAATAAAGTTGAATTTCAAATTTAAAATTTTGACGGCCGACCTAATCATGAAATGAGGTATTTATACTGCATGGGCGCCATTTGGAAGATATCTGAAGAATAGTATGAAATTTGAGAGTTATCTCAGGTGACGCTGCTGGACGCCAACCCAATGCATCTCCCAGGTCGGGACGAAAACCCTGATTCTGGTTTCCTACTGTTTTCCTTTGTTTACTATCTGTTATCTGAGATTTGCCATTTTCATTCAGGAAAAAACCGCTGCAAGCTTGAGGCGCCATGAGGAAGCTAAAGAATTTCTTGCCCAGCCTGACCGCAGGCCCTTAAGGGGCTTACTGGGCATGCTGATCAGCTATTCTAGCACATAGATGTTCGCCATCAATTGAGCCTAGAGGAGTTAGTCGATAATCAAGCTGCCAGAACATCCAAACCACCTTTCAGGTTGCTGTCATTCCATCCACAGCCCAGGCAACATTTGCTGCAGACTTGGAATCATCCCCAGACCTTGGATTGGGGCAGATAAAAGCGAGAAACATTCAGCAGGGGATAAAGACAGGTTATTCATGCCCAGATCTGCAGACGCCCAGCACAAACACCGCTAGCCCTAACTGCAGACCAGGCGAATGCTACTGGGATTCGAGTCTAACAGGTTATTGGGAGCTGCCATAACCAGATCGCTAATATCAAACCCTTGGACTAGTCCATTGGCACTTATACAACAGGCCAAATTGTTGACAGTATCATGATTGGTCATCTTGTAGACCACGCCTTGCTGTTATGAATTCATCCCTTCAGGTGGTCAGATTCCTTTGAAAAATTTCATGAATTATATGATCTGTTTTAACATTAATTTCCAGCTGTTATTCCAATTGCAATCTATATTATTATGTTGACTATTTGCAACCTGGAAGGCTTGATTATAGATCTGGATGTTAATTACTGAATTAAGTCTACCTAAGGTTCCTATTTAAAATTAAGTTCTCTCTAAGGCTGTGAGTTACTGGGTGATGTTGTATGTGGAGTTATCGCTATGTTTTGAGAATCCACTTGAAATCTTAGCTTGATATTGGTTAATCATTAATATAATAACCCCAGGGGTTATTACACTGTGAGACATGGACTCTGTGGATCTAGTTATTCTTGGCTGCATTGTTGCTAAGCCGTTCTACTTGCTGGGTTCACCAACTGATTGGTGGAATTCGCATTGGATTGTATGATTTTCTTTTCTATTTTAATAATGTTCTTTCTTCCAATTAAAAAAATAATATTTTGGACTAAAATTCGTCACACTCATTATAAGAAAATCACAAGAGGTTACCCATCCCAATACATGGGTGAAACATTGAGACATTACAAGAGGTTACCCATCCCAATACTACTCTGACTCAAACACACTTAACCACAGAGTTTCCACCAAAATCAAGCCTACTTAACTTGCTATCCTATTTGAAAAACCTTAAACAAATATTATACCTTATGAACCATTCCTCATAACTCTTTAACTCATTAATTAACCTCTTAAAATAATCATTTTTATTTTAAAATGTTACAACTAAGTTTAACAGAACTACATACTCATAAAACAATCCTTTTTAAATTTTCATATAATACTAAAAATATTTTGACACTCAATAAATTTCCCCAAAACTAAAAATGTTGACGAACTTAGAAGCACAAGCCCGTCATCAAAATTCAATTTAACAGGCAGGGCATCTGATTGCGTTCAAAATAAACCCACGCCTACAACCCTTCTAATCTCATTACAATGCGTATTGACAGGTCCAACACAGGCCCCATTGCCAGAATAAGTGAGCTAGTTATACAGTAACGAAAATAAGCTGTATTTACAAAATACAGTACATGTTGTACAAAGAAAGAAAAATGGGATATGATGCTTACACTAAAATTAGTGCAAGACCTATTCAAAGAATCTATTGGATAGCGTCAAGAAAATGAATATTTTATTATTTATAAGCCAGCTTTGTTCAATATTAAAAAATAATATTATTTTGGAATCCACTGACATGACCCATGTTTTCCTCTGACTCAGTTGGCATTTACTTTTATGACATTAAGCGAACTAATAAAAACATGTTCTCTATTCGACAGAACTGATGGAGTCAGTAAGATTTATTATTTCTTCACAGAATATTAGCTTCCTCCTCTGACTCAGTTGGCATCTACTTTATGACCTTAAGCGAACTAATAAAAACATGTTCTCTATTCCACAGAGCTGACGGAGTCAGTAATATTTAATACTTCTTCACAGACTGTTAGCTTCACAAGTTCTAGTTAAGTCAATACTACTCAATAATGATTGGGCTGCAAAATTCACACACAAAAATTTCCCTCACATATCTCACAAACCATTACAGAAATGGCCAAACCAGTAAAAAGAATTCAGTATACCATTACATAATGATCAAACAGTGTACCATAAGAATTTCAGAGAGAAAGTAAGTATCTGGTCACTTTTGGTCACTTCTAACAGTCTAGCAAACAAGAACTATTCCAAAACTACCATATGAACAATACCCACATCAAAAATTCTATTATAATCTCAAAAACCATAATAAATATATAATTAAATGTTAAATTAGTTCTGTTTTATAAAAAAAAAAACACATCAAAATCATCTGTATGTTAATCATATCTCATCTCACAATCCAATAAACAGGATCTACCATATAAACAATTCCCCACACCAAACAACCCAAAAAATTCATAACCAGAAGTTAATCACAAGCAATACCCAAATCAGAAACATGTGCATTTTGATCGCTTTACACAATGATATGGGCAAAACCAAATCAGAACCATAACTACATGTTGATCACTTCTCATGATGTAGTACCTACAAGAACTCACATATGGGCAAATACCCATCTCAAAAATACCAATTCAGAAGATCAGTTTAAAACACTTACATGCAATATTTGAGCACCTGATGCCTTGAAGGACTCCAGAAGTGCAGCTTTATCAGGATTCGAAGCTGTGGACTCTCTGACAAGAACGTAAGTGGGATGGCCAAGAGCAATGCTGGCTTTTGCCACATGGCGACCAATGTATCCAGTTCCCCCAATTAACAGAATTCTGCTGCTTGCCATTTCTCCCGAATCACTTCCCTTCTTCTGATAAATGAAGTAAACAACAAGTATAGAGATAACAACGGGGGCAATAATATGTAAGTAATTGCTCCTTCCGATCCTAGGATTCCCTGCACCTGGACGGTTTTCCCTCATCCTAGGTACTTAAATATTTCTGTGCGCAAACGTAAATGGAAACAGACAGAAATTTGCTCGTGAAGGGCAGGTACGGGTATTCTTCATATAGTGGGCATTTTATTGGGTAGATCTCAACGGTTACAAGATTGGCAAAATGTTTCACAGAGTCCTGAAACCGTTGGATGTGAATAATAGAAAAAGATATTTATAAACGAACTTATCTGTTCTGTTCTAGGTATAAATAGATTACATAACATTAATTATCATAAAATCTAATTGAATTTTTTTCTAAATCAATTGGTTGAAGTTCTAGAGTCTACCATTCCCACTCTGTATCTCATCTACCACCGAAAGGTACAGGTAATAATTAATCCAGAAATAAATAATAAAAATATATCTGTACACATAGCCCTACAGTACGATGGTACGCATAAAATAAAACCAGTTTGACAATAAATTACGTGGCGGGACCTCTGACATTAAATAGTCAGGTCCAAAACACGTTTTAAGAGAAAAAAAAAATCCCTCTGTATTATTGGGAATCTCACGCCAGGCCTACCTAGGGAACTTTATTCTGAGCATGACAGCTGAAGAATAAGTCCTTGAAATGGCGCAGATTTTAGAACGTGAAAGTTGCAGATTTAATCCAAAGAGCTTGGAGGTCTATAGAGCTCCGAGCACGTGCACCGGCCCTTGAAAAAAATAAACTACTTACCTACTCAATGTTGTCTCATCTTATGACTGACTAGTTGATAAGGAGGTCATTTTCACAATATGTTACATTGTGACAGCAAATTGTTATCAGGTTTTCAAGAGTGTAGTTTAACGGTCAAACTCGAACTCTTCAATAATGTAGTTTTAGGGGTCAAACTCATTGACCGTTCATGAGTTTGAGTTTGACCGTAAAACTACACTCTTGAATCTTGATAGTGATATCACATTATCACTAGTTGATATTTGTGACTAAATTTCTTTCATTTAAAGACATAAAAATTATATTTTCTTATTAGTTCTTGTCAGGGTAGGAATACTTATGCATCGGCATTCAATTTCTTTCATCACTGTAGTCAATCATCACAGAATTAAAAAAATTGACCAAAAATTCTATAGTCTATATTTAATTTTTTATTTTAAATAATTGTAAAAAATTCACTTATCTTTTTTTATAGGGAGTACAAAATTTAATTTTTTAAAAAATTATATCTATATTATCGTAACTCATTGAATCAAATGTTAACTATTAGTGATATCATAGCACTATTAACTATATTAATTGCTTGAATGACATGAGCACTATTAGTGATATCATAGCAATGTTAACTATATTAATTGCTTGAATGCAATGAGCAATGGGCACTATTGTATATGTCATATATTTTGACATTATTGTGTATTTTGGTTAAGTTATCAACCCTATTAATGTTTTGAATGAAAAGGAATAGTGTTATAGATATTTTGAGTGACAAGGAATACTCTGATAGGTTGCAAAAAAGAAAAAATTGAAAAGTATTTTTACTTACAATGAAAATAAATTATCATTCAATTATTGAAAAAAAATTGTAATGCATTAAATTTTTTTGTTAAATTGTCAATCCTATTAATGCTTTGAGTGACAAGGAATAGTCTTATATAGATAGGATAGGTGGCAAAATACATTAATTTGAAAGGTCTTTCTACTTGCAATGAAAAATATTTGGAATTAGTTTATAGGCATGATCGATGGCAAAATATTTCCATTGGATTTAGAATACATTGTTTTTATGGTTGAATTTCAATCGTATTAATGTCTTGAGTAATATTAAATAATGTTGTATATATCATGATATTGAAAAGACATATAAATCTAAAAATATGTGCAGATCTATGGTGAGATATGTCACCCAACAAATTCATTCAATGTTAACTTTATTGATAAGATATATACAATGTTATCTTAAACAAAATCTAGAAAAATCTTGTTGCATAGCTTCTAGAAAAACTCAATAATTGTTTTAAATAATATGAAATAATACTTTGTCTGTAATGTTTGTTGTAAACCCAATTTTAAAAAACGTATATAATTTACCTGTGGTGTATTCATACATTATAATAGACACATGATTATTTGAAATCAAATCATGCAACAACTACTCTATCTAGCAATAACTATTGGCAGGAACTTGACACAATATCTCTCTTGTTTTTTATTGACATGGTTTTTAATAAAATTGTTTTATATTTTATTTGTTCGAGCATAACTTATTTTAGATCAAGATTACAAGAATAGCATTGACTCATTTTTCTATATTTAAATTTAATTATGGATTCAAAACAACTTAATCACAATTAGTCAGTATTTGTGTATTTATTTGTATAAATGTTTTTGAATGTAAAGGCATTGGATGGAAGGGAAAAGTCTTCAATCATTTAGAAAGACAAAAAAATCATGTCATTAGAAGACATAGAATCAAACATTGAAAAGATCCACACATGTACTAATAGTCAATAAAGCATTGTGGAAGATAGATTGCATATAATGTGAAAGATGTTTATGGGTCAAGATGTCATAATATACAATATATGTAAAAATAAAACAAACCCTTGAAATAAGGTAAAACTATACAATACTCATTATGGAAGAAGTCATTTCATACTCATTGCATATCCTTACAATGATAATCACCTCTTTTATATATACTTTTGACTAATAACATAATGGATAGGTAAACCATGATCCACATGAAGACCTACACATCACCTAATATAATTGATTACTCAATATAAAGAACTTAAGGGATATGTGGCGTAAACACACAAAGTTGTGTCACACTTTCGATCAACTAAGTAGTTTCGAACAAAATAGTTTTATCCTAAACAATTTCACTTGAAACCGTGTGGCCTATACGTGGTGCATATAGTTTCAAGAAAACTAAAAAGTAAAATAAAAATCCCATTCAAATTTTGAAATGTGATTCAATTATGTGTACTTTTTTTAGCGAAAACATTTTGGTTGAAAGTGTTTCAAGCAAAACCATTTCAACCAAAAATTATCTATGTAGCTACTTATGTGGCAACTTCACTCCTCTTTTGGGGTAAATTTAGAAAAATTTCAACTTCAACTTCAACTCTAAATTTCTCCACCTAGAGGTAATTTCATGAAAATCTAAAAATACCCTTTTATAGAGTTCAAAATCGAGAATCCCAAAACAAAATGATATTTTGATTTGTTTTATTATGATTTTTTTAAAATTTTAAATTAAACATGAGGTTGATTATAAATTAAAAAATATATATTAAAACATATATGTATATAGTGCACTAGATAAAAGAATCATCTTCAAAAGGTATTTTTTTAAAATGATAAAAAATTTAGACAAAAGTTGGTGTCTCGTGAAAACTATGACATTCTAGTGAAATTTTACTTTAAAATGTTATTACCAAAAAAATATTTATCAAAAATTAAATTTTTTTATCTGTATACTAAATATTAAAGTTACCTATTCATGGAAAAAAATAGGAGAAAAAAATTATTTGTTTCTTTTTTATGATGTTCGATCGACCTCTTTTTTTCTAAAATTTTTAACAATTCAAATTTTGCTCTAAAACTTATAAAAAATATAGCAAACTAAGTTTTTAAAATAATTTAACTTCATCAAGAGTTCTACATTTCATTAGTTTACATCCTTTTGAAATTCAAAATATAAATGTCACTTTTATGCGATCAAAGCTGAAATTTTTAATTTGTGTTGGTCATTTCTTTTAAAAAGTGTGACATGGGTTTGTGCTTTTATCCTGTACAATATGTCGACATCCCCATCCACTTAAATACATTCTAATATCATATTCATAATATATAACAAGTATTATATAGAATATTACATCTACATACATAACCTATAAATACATAAGCATTTACATTTTGTCTGGTATGTCTTCAATCTTGTTCATAATGTTAAATTAATAATCATGGCTAGTAGTGCTTTTAAGCACCACGTAGTCTAAATATACACAAGTGAACAAGTTTCTAAATTATTGAAAATGCAAACATTACAAGTAACATTGGATAATTTACATTTTACAAGTATTGAAAATGCAAATATATACTTGCTAGATATGGTTGGCGTTGTCACTTTGTGTCTCCCCTTTTATTTATCATTAGCTATAACTAATTTGAGAAACCTTAATGGGCTTATCATGCTCAAATATGCCTCTAATAGTTGTAGTTTCCTTTTCTCAGACTCTAATTAAATAGCCATTTGAAAAAAAATCCCAAAAATGGCTAAGTTTGGGGCCTCTTTCTTCTTTTGGTCCAATCAAAACTTCATGTCCAGGAGGGATTTTTGGACCAAGTCCTTGGTTCAAAGTACCTTACCTTTCCTTGCTCCATCTTTCTACCTTTGGTTTCGTCAAAGCTTTGGACCCCAAAGAGATTTTTGGACCAATTCATTGGTTCCAAGTTCCTTCCCTTTCCCCACTCCCTCTTTCTTCCTTTGGTCTTGTTGGAAATTCGTGTCCTAGAGGGATTTTTAGACCAAGTCCTTGGTTCCAAGTTCCTTCCCTTCTCCCCTCCCTCTTTCTTCCTTTGGTCCCATTAAAACTTCAAGTCCCAGAGGGATTTTTGGACCAAGTCCTTGGTTCCAATTTCCTTCTACCTCCCCAACTCTCACCGCTCACCAAAATTTTCTTTCAACCCAAAAAGCACCATTAATGTTGCAGTGACTCCCGTAACTACCAAATCTTGATTTGTGAAGCTCCAAAAAAAATGTTTAAAGTATATTTTTTGTAGATTCCAAGGGGAAAAGGACACACATCCTTTATTTATTGAGTGCAGACTACTTTTATGTTAGAGGACCATCCCTAGCCACATTTTTATAGTGGGTTTTGTGGGAGTTTCTACTCTTTATCCATGGATTCATCAACATGGAAGCAAGGTGTAGATGTCAAGGCCTTTTTTCATACTTTCAACTCAAATTTTGGGGTGGACACATGTCTACAAATTATTTGTAGAGTTGTGGCTAGGGCCACATGTTCCCTCTTTCTCCTACAACCTTCAGATGAATAAAAGGCACTTGTGTGCTCATTGTAAAGGTTTTTCCTTAGGTTTTCTCTAGAAAATTATGCAAACTCTACATTTTGCAACTATAAAATTAGATTTTACACCTTTGTGTTGATAAAAACACTTTTTTACCACTTCTTAATGATTGTATAATGTGTAATGTTTGATACCTTTGTGCATGCATAAACTCATCATCTTTTTTGGGTTGTATTATTGTGCTAATTTGTTGTAAGTGTCAATTGTGGGTGTAGCGTCCAAAAATGTCACCCTTGACAATTTTACACTATGTTTTGCTCTCCCTAAATTATTGAGCCTAATTGACCTCCTAAATTTCTAAATTATGCATTATGAGGCTTATTTTATTGTTTTTCAATAAATTGCAAGCATAGAACAAATGCATAATTTATTTAATGTTTTTCCCTAGCACCTAAATCCTCAAAAAATAGGGTCAAGATAGGGATTCCCTTGGGTGGCTCTATCCCCCTATTTTGTTGGGCTCAAAATTCAAATATATCAGTGTCAACATTTTAACATTTGAAATTCAATTTGTAAAGGTTGACTATCAGGATCTAATTTGAAGAAATTGAATATAAGCCTATAAATACCTAGTTATTGCATCATTTGAAATCTAACAATTTGAGAGCAAGAATTATTGTCAAGAGCACTATCAAGCAAGTCAAGAGCAACATTTCAAAGCTTTATTGTAGCAATTCAAGATCCAAACATCATTTCAAATCATATGTGAGTTTATGCATGTTCATTTAATCATTGTTTGTGAAGGCTAACCCTTGTTGTAGGTCTTCAAGAAATTCAAACATCAAGCAAGCAAGATCCAAGACCTTGAAGTGATGTGTATGACTTCAGTCCTTCAAGGAAGCCATTGAAGGCAGTTAGTTGTAGCACTCTATGGATTCAACATTCCTTCCTATCACTTATCTTTCCTATCATTGACATTGTCATTGTGGAAGTGGAAACACTAATGTGGGGTTTGACTAAGGCAAGCCCCAAAATGGCACAACCCTTTCTCTCTAGTTGAATGTGCAAGTTTCAGGTTTGGAGAAGATTGAAGGAAGTTTGAAGATCATTTATCTTTTGTTGCATTCAAAACCCTTCACCTTGTCAATTCATAGAAACTCACCTACATAATTATCCAACAATGATTTGACAAGTTTGCAGGTGGGAATCGGGAACTCAGATTCGTCATTAAAGGACTACAAAAAAAAATCCAGAATATCCCTACAAGGACAAAGACACCCTTGGGCGGCTATCTCCTCCTACAGTGACTAAATTCAAATTTACAAGACAAGTGCATAGTATTCCACCCTTCTCAGATCTTCCTACAAATCTCTGTTATAGTGTAACAGTTGTCGAAATCTTGTATTTTTCATACTAGGACACGTAGTCTAATTAGGTTAATCAAGGAAAGTCAATTCCAATTCATATCCAACACCCATAAGGATGCAAATCTAGGTATTATTGACTCACCTACATGGTTGAATGTTAATCTAAACACCTTGTTGATTTGCATCCTAATGAAACCCAGGAAAAAGGAATTTAACTAATCTTAGGTTATATGTACATTTAGACTTAGGGTTTCTTTTTTCTTTGTTTCAATGGGTAATTTCTACCCTTTTATGATCTTTTAGACCTTAGCCTTCATACTTTCTTGTAAAACTAATAAAATAGAGAATTGTGCAAGTTTCTTTAGTGACTATAATTTTTTTGACTCCCTATGCAAAATATAAGGCAAGAAGAAACATGTTATGATCTTGGTGCATCACTACCCCTTTAATTTATTGTATTCTGACCCCCTTTCCTCCTACAAGTTAATAGAATATGATTAGCTTAGATTTGTTTAGTGCTAAGTAGGATTATCACCCCTGCATCTAGATTAGAGAGGAAGTTGGCCTTCTTCAAAGATCTGACCTCATTTTCAAGGTCCCACACCTCGAGATCAATTCCATTGTATCATTGAATGTTGGACCTATCTCCAATAGGGTGCAATTTTATGTGACAATATTTTTTGGCACACCTAGTTGGACTAGTTCAATGATATTTACATCATCCTTCTATGAAAATGGTGTTTCTCTCAGCATATTCAACCTTAAAGAGGCAATCTGCAAGTACCTGACAACTCTGCAAGATAACTCAATAAATCTTAGTTCCAAATCAAGCATTGAATTCCATGCCAAGGATTCATACTAGAGCATATTAAAGAGGTAATTTCTAGTACACTCAATTACCATTATTTAGTTCAAGAAGAAGGAATAGACAATCCTTATCTCCACCAGGGAGAAGGGATAGAAGTTATACAACATCATTTCAAAGGGCCTAATCTACACCTCCATTCAATAAATAATCACACCCTAGGACACCTATTGTCCATATAAATAGAGAATTATTTTAAATGGTCACGCCTAGAATTCAAGTGTTTGTCACCTTTAATGGTGAAATCCCTCTTGTATTAATGTAAATGGATGACATACCACTGAATTCCTTGAAAAAAATTCCTTATTTTATTAGTGAGACAACCACGATCCCAATAGAACACATTCAAGACATTGCTAACATTTTCTATATCCATAGCATCATAGAGGACAATGTGGTTGTGAAACTCTTACTCACATCCTTGAAAGGTAAAGCATTACAATGGTATAGGGATCTAAGGCCTAATTGTATTCACAAATGGGATGAGTAGGATAAAAATATTTGTGAATAGTTTGAAGAAAAAAGTGATCACTTATCACTTGTGGAGAAACTGGCAACAATTAAGAAAGTTCCCCATATGAATTCACAAGATACTTTGACTTCATATTCCAAAAAAAAATGATAGAATCCCTACCTTAATAAAAACATCTCCCAAACATACATTTTTGTATTACCAAAGGGCTCTTAATAGTGATGTAATATAGTAATTGTACAATCCATGAGAGGGACAACCCTTCCAAATTCATATGGCATTCCCATTAGTCTAGAAAATTATTTAATACAACCTAGTAAACTAGCCCCAAGGCCGTCAATGTCTCTATTCCTAGAATGTTCACCTCAGTAGCCCACATTGGTACCTCTCCCCATTACATTAGTTAGCCATCCATCTACTTATTTCACACCTTCAAATGAGTTGCATGACATCAAAACCCTCTTGCAAAATTTTGGCAAATGAATTAGTGGGGCCCCGAAAAAGGAAAAAAGTTCAAAGAAACAAACCCTACCAAACCATAATTATAATTACCAACAAAATAAGCAGCTGTATCAAGGGAATAATCAATGGAATTATGCTAAGCCCTTGAATATTGTCAATTCTAATGTCATAGGCACGTCAAAAGCTCTTGTCTTGATGCAAAATAATTTAGCTCAAGAGCATGAATGGTGCTACCCATGCAATCAACCACATAATCAAAATGCATGTCAAAATGGAGAGATTATGTAAACTCTAATGATTCAAATTGAACTAGCTCTAATGATTCAAATTGAACTAGCAACTTTGAGATAAGAACCTAATGCAAATCAAGTAGATCCTAGTAGACAAGATCACATGCCAGGAGACATGGCATTTGTAAATTGGCATGAAGCTAATTTTTGTGGCCTAAATCAACCAAGTGTCGATGTAGTAGCTCAAAACACAAGGTCAAAGAAGAGGGTAGTGGAGAGTGGAATTCCTTCCACAATGGATCAAGCATCAACTTCACAAACATCCCAATAGGCTACATAAGAAGGTGCAATAGGTAAGACAACTATGTTACAATCAAATTAGACTACTAATAATTTTAATAAGGCACAAGATCAACCTTAGATTAGTCAATCAACAAAGTTAGACTTTAGTATCTCAAAGGCTTCTTCCAAGATTGGTAATGTCCATTTCAATATTGTGGATCAAATGAAGAAGGCTAACCTGAGTGTCACCATGTGGAAGGCTCTATCCATCCCATATCAAAGGTATTTTTTGCAAGAGGCCTTGGAAGGACTTAATCATTCAATTTCTATGTCAGCAAAAGAAGGAACAACAACTCCAACCAACCTAGTGCAATCCAAAGAACAAGGGAATTCAAATAAAATCAATAAACCACCTCCCTTTTATATGTCATTAATTATTGGAAATTATTTGGTTCATAATTGTATTACAGACTCAAGGGCTAGCAATTATGTTATGTCAAAGAAGGTAATTGATCTTCTAGGTATTAAATATGATCCAATGACTAAAGGAGTTGTGCAATTGGATGACATTGTTGTTAAGATAGTGGGGGTTATCAAAAATTTAAAATTAACCTTGCATGCATGCCTTGACTATATGGTATTGCAAGATCTATCAATCATAGTCATCCCTACCTTTTTTACTACTCATCCAAAGAATTCACTGTCAAGATTTTTTGGTACCTATCCTCCAATTTGTCCTACATTCTATTCAAGACAAGGTATGGTATAAAGGTGACCATAAAAGAAAAACCTATTAACAAATATTGCATTGAACCCTATACTTCTAGTCCCCTAAAGATGAATTGCACATTGCATGATCAAGGGGAGGAATGTACCATTCATGAGGTTGTAACTCCTTTGGAGGAGGTACTAGACTGCTTATTGGATGAATGGAGAAATTCCATTGAGTTTTATCCTTATACCAAGGCAGAGGCAACTGGATTGGGAACCAATTGCATTCATGAGGAGGATACTCCTATCCCTAATCTCATGAAAGTTCAAGAAAATACAAGTGGATTGTGGAATTTTTTTTTTGATGGCTCAAGAAATAAAAATGGTGTTGGTGAGCTAGTGTAATGCTAGTATCTCCAAGTCATTCAAACTTGAGTTTAGTTGCACCAACAATGTGGTTGAGTATGAATCCCTAGATCAAGGCCTTCAACTTGCATGAGGAAGAGGAATTTAGTCCATGTAGGTCATTTTGGATATTGAATTAGTTGTGCATCAATTCAAAAATCAAAGCATAAACAAGAATAACATGCTCAAATCCTATAAACATAGGGTTTGGTACTTTATTAAGGATTTTGAGAGCTTTGCTATCAAGACTATCCCTAAAAGGAAGAATAAACATGCTTACAATGTTGTAGAAGTTAGTGCTCGGTTTGAAATACCAACACATATTGCAAACAAGAAGGAAAAATATATCAAGCTAATTATAAGGCTTACTATTCCAAACAACCAAGTAAATTGATAGGACTTTGAAAATGATTAATATATTGTCAAGTTCCTATACAATGAAGCAATTTTTTTGTTAAGAATCAGTCTATGTTGCAAGACCAAGGTGGAGACCGAATCATGCGGCTAGTGACATAATGTAGTAAAACCCAAACTTCAATCATAAACTCCCAACAACATAAGATTCAACTAAAAAATTGTTTGAAATAACACAAAAATCTGCAAACAATTTGATTCATTAACTTTTCGACTATTCTCTGTATTACATGGAATTCATTACCAAAATGAAAATACATCATATAAAGCCATATGGGCTATTAGAAAACCTAAAAAGTTAGATATTTCTAAGGCTTGATACAATAGAAAATAACAGCCACAAATCATAACTCTTCAATCCACCTTCTTCTTGTAGCATCAACCCCTTAAATCTGCAATCTTCAATTGAGAACCACTGAAGAATGAACTTGTAGTCTTCAAATTTCTTGTTGTTGTAGAAACATTCTCAAACTTGCAATAAAATATTTGTGATGGACATCTTCATCACATACTAATCCCTTCTGAGTCACTTCTACCCAAATCCCTGTTGAGTGACTAGTTCCAAAAATTGTCAAGTCTTCCCTTTTATGCTAAATCTCCATTTTTTTTTGTAGCTTCCATTTGAAACATCCCAACATGATAAAAATTTCATTAATAACATTAAAATAAAATAATAAATGCTAAAAAGCATTATCAAATCCACCTCCTTTAAATTTCCAAGAATAACAAACTTGCAATATTCCAACTCCTATAAAATAGGGACCCAATTAGAAAAGTAACTGCCAAATCAACTTGGTCACTCAAGATCTCCATTATTACAATTTAGGAGGATTTAATTGAGTTTTCAAAAATTTGTAACTCCCCCAAAAATCCATTCCAAGATTGTCTTTTTAAAGCTCAAGTTCAACACTGCCACCTAGACTATCTCCGCTTCAAAATTTAGCAATATTAAAATAAAAGACCAATTATTTATTACAATTTTTGGCCTAATATTTTAATTTATTAGTCCAACTAAATAATTATCAAACCTTAGGAATATATAAAATCAGAATATTTATTTTTGTTTGATGTTGATTGCATGTGCCCTGATACTCCTACAACATGATAACTTTAAGAAACCCCCTAAAAATGATATACAATCTTGGTGAATGTTTCATTTTAAAAAAAAGATAAATTTTTATTGATGAATCTTTCCTTTTTTTTTAAAGAATATTAATTTTAGTGGCAAATTTTCTTAAATTGCTAAAAATTTGTAGAAATTTTTGGTGAATCTTGATGAAAAATAGGAAAATATATTAATTGTTGAAAATTGAGGTGTTTATGTAGCTTAATAATTTGTAAAACTTTATGATTGCTGATCTAAATATGTATTCTTTGTTACAAATTCTTTGTGGGTGATTAATCTGATTAATTCATTTTATCATTTGTAGAATGAAGATAGAAGATTGTAGAAGAATTAGACAAAAGAATAGAAGATACACAACATATACAATGGAGAAACCCTTTTAGGAAAAAGCTCCACCAAGAATCAATGTATTATTTAATCTCAGAATAAGATTACAATAATTCCAATCCTTGCTTGAGATGCTTCTTTTTCCTTCAACAAATCTTTTAAACAACCTACAATAAAAACTGAGACAAACTCTCTTCAACTTGCTTGAGATAAATAGGCAATAATCAACCTTGTAAACTCCAAAGAGTTACAATTACAAAGCTCAAAGCTTATCACCAAAAACATATGCCTATCTTTTCTAGGTAGAGTTCAACCATGAAGAACAATGTCAAATGAACTCCTTCATCCATTTGGGCATCCCAAACTAAATTCATAACTCAACCTTTATTCTGAAGATATCTTAAAAGCTTATCCTCAAAGTTGGCGCCTAAGAATGGGCCCACTTAACTCAGCCTTCTGAAATATCTTACCATGCAAAAGTGTTAACTCCAAAAAGCCAACTTGGGCACCCAGCGTGGGTCCAAGTTATTCTTTGTTAACTGAAACATATCTCTCCACCATTCATGCAAGAATGATCATCCCGTGTTAACTAAAAGTAGTCACCTGTTATCTGCCATGCAACTCAAGTCATTAGTCGTGCATTCCAAGTCAACTAAAGTCAACTAGCATTCAACTAAAACTAACTACATGCAATTGAAGATAATTGAACCATAACTGAATTGAACTGAACTGATACTAAACTGGACTGAACTAAACTAAACTAATCTGAACTGAATTGAACTGAACTTCATGCATGTAAACATCAATCCCTAACTTCTAGGATCTTTACATGCATTAAATAAGTGTTATATTTTACTCTAAACAATTAACTTAACTCGAGGTGGGTTCCACCTTCCATGTGGGTGCCCCATGTGCCCCTATTATTTAGGAACTCATATTGGACGCCCTCACATGCTCCTAACATTTAGAATTAATTACAAATGTCAATTAACATGATTATTTCATTCAATATTAATCTCTTTCTAATCCTAGTGTTTGAAAACACTTTCCAAGGACTTAGAAGATACATGAAATAAATAATGTTTAGGATTGCAATTAAATGGCATCCTATTTCCAACATTCTCCCACTTGACATTATATATTGAAATTATTCTAAACAAGGAATAATTATTATAAATTGAGTACAAGACTTAAGGCCAATGGCCTTCCTGCACCACCTAATCAAGCCATGCCAACTTCAAATGCAACCTGCATAATCATGAAGCTCCAAGAAAATGATTAAAACCAAGAGAACTTATCTGTAGGAACTGGTTTCATAAGATAATCTATAACATTAATTAAAGTGTCAACTTTCTCAATTAATACCTTCCCACTCTCAACCATTTCTCGCACAAAGTGATACTGAATATCAACATGCTTAGTACGAGCATGATACACATGATTTTTGGCTAAACACATAGCACTCTGACTATCACATTCAAGTTTAACTTACTTGCAAATAAAACCAATACCTTTCCCAAGTCTCTATAACCAAACTGCCTCTTCGGAGGCATGTGTAACCGCCAAGTGTGTTGAACTCATGTTCAACCAAGGTGTAGGCTCCTCAGTCTTTTCTATTGAAAAATATTTCCTTGCTAGTAACCATTCCAACACATGTCTCTAACCATAAGAGAACTCAAGCCTCACCTATGTCTCCAAGTATCCATGAGGACCTGTATCCAACGAATCCATTCCAAACTCCAAATGCAACATAGCACTATCATGAACTAATCAAGCAAATGATTAATGTACCCAATACATAAGAGAACTACACAAGATCAATTTCAACGCTCCAATATTGAACATAAACATGACATCCATGATCTAACCATCTCCTCCTTGGAGATCACATGCACCATAACATACATCCTGGTCTCAAGAGAACATTTAATATGCCAAAATCTAATCTAGAATCAAGAGTAAACCATGACATAATAGCAACCAATCTAAACCAAGAAAAAACCATATCCCCAATCACATGAAGATAACCTTACCAATGATGCATCCACATCACTTCCAACAACTCCCACTAAACGGCGGTATTGAGTCACACATGGCATCATGGCTACCATCCTCTCCATGAAGATCACTCTATAACATCAAGCAAAGAGTTATCACAAACAATATTAGCTAAAATAACCAATGCATCATTACTATCATCCAAGGATTCCACTGTAGAAGAATCAGAACTCTCTTTCTTGTTCTTACAATCCTTCTTCACATGTCCTGGTTTCCCATAGTTCCAACACTTTACCTTACTCTGTCCTTCAAACTTACCCTTTCCTTCCTTGTCTCCCTTAGGTTCCTTTTTCTCAGGCCTACCTTTTACAAACAAGGCATCTTGGATTCCCTCTTTAGAATTCCTTCTCATCTCCTTTGATAGGAGAGTAGGAATTATATTGTCCATCTTAGGATCTGCACCACGACCACTGATAGCAACAATTAGATTTTCCCAAGACTCTAGTAAAGAACAAAGTAAAAAAATGCATTTATCTTCATCTTCTAGCTTTACATCTACAGATGCTAATTGGCTTAGAATCAAATTAAAACCATTCAAATGATTTGCTATATAATCACCATCTTTCATCTTTAAAGAATACAACTACCTTTTCAGATACAACTTATTAGTAAGACTTTTAGTTTGATAAATATCACCTATTCTCTTCCATAGCTTATATGCAGTAGTTTCTTCTGAAACATTCAAGAGACCAACATCAGCAAGACATAATCTTATGGTCCCTCTTGCCTTCTTATCAAGCTTAGCTCAATCCTCATCTGACATCGTTGTAGGTGACTTTGTCTCATTTCCTACAACTAACCACTGATCTCTCTCTTCAAGGAGATCCTCCATTTTTAATTTCCACATCTCATAATTAGATCCATTGAACCTTTCTATATCTAAATGAGAATTCATTGTAACAAACTTATTTTCCAAAATCAACAATAACCAAAAATAGGAAAATCTCCCACTACAACCAAAAAACCTTCAATATTTTAAGAGAAAGGCATCCCAATACTCTACCCAACCTCGGCTCTAATACCAAATGTTGAAAATTGAGGTGTTTATGTAGCTTAATACTTTGTAAAACTTTATTATTTTTTATCTAAATATGTATTCTTTGTTACAGATTCTTTGTGAGTGATTAATCTGATTAATTCATTTTATCATTTGTAGAATGAAGATAGAAGGTTGTATAAGAATTAGATAGAATAATAGAAGATACACAACATATAGCATGGAGAAACCCTTTCGGAAAAAAACTCCACCAAGAATCAATGTATTATTTAATCTCAGAATAAGATTACAATAATTCCAATCCTTGCTTGAGATCCTTCTTTTTCCTTCAACAAATCTTCTTCACAACCTACAATAAAAATTGATACAAACTCTCTTCAACTTTCTTGAGATAAATAGGCAATAATCAACCTTGTAAACTCCAAAGAGTTACAATTACAAAGCTCAAATATTATCACCAAAAACCTATGCCTATCTCTTGCAAGTAGAGTTCAATCATGACGAACAATGTCAAATCAACTCCATCCATTTGGGCGTCCCAAAATGAAACCTTTATTCTAAAGATATCTTCAAATCTTATCCTCAAAGTTGGCACCCAAGAATGGGCCCACTTAATTCATCCTTCTGAAATATCTTAGCATGCAAAAGTCTTAACTCTAAGAAGCCAACTTGGGCACCCAAGTTGGGTCCAAGTCATTCTTTGTTAACTATAACATATATCTCCACCATTCATGCAAGAATGATCATCCCATGTTAACTGAAATTAGTCACATGTTATCTATCATGCAACTCAAGTCATTGGTCATACATTCCAAGTCAACTGAAGTCAACTAGCATTCAACTAAAACTAACTATATGCAACTGAAGATAATTGAACCATAACTAAATTGAAGTAAACTGAACTAAATTGAACTAAACTGAACTTAATTGAATTGAATTGAACTGATCTATATTGAATTGAACTGAACTTAATGCATGTAAACATCAATCCCTAACTTCCTAGATCTTTACATGCATTACATAAGTGTTATCTTTTACTCCAAACAGTTAACTTAACTCAAGGTGGGTTCCACCTTCCATGTGGTGGCCCCATGTGCCCTTGTTATTTAGGAACTCATATTGGATGCCCTCACATGCTCCTAACATTTAGAATTAATTGCAAATGTCAATTAACATGATTATTTCATTCAATATTAATCTCTTTCTAATCCTAGTGTTTGAGAACACTTTCCAAGGACTTAAGAGATACAAGAAATAAATAATGTTTAGGATTGCAATTAAATGGCATCCTATTTCCAACATTCTCCCACTTGACATTATACATTGCAATTATTCTAAACAAGGAATAATTATTATAAATCAAGCATAGGACTTAAGGCCAATGGCCTTCCTGCACTACCTAATCAATCCATGCCAACTTCAAATGCAACTTGCATAATCATGAAGCTCCAAGCAAATGATTAAAACCAAGAGAACTTATCTGTAGGAACTGGTTTCATAAGATAATCTGTAACATTAACTAAAGTGTCAACTTTCTCAATTAATACCTTCCCACCCTCAACCATTTCTCGCACAAAGTGATACTGAATATCAACATGCTTAGTACGAGCATGATACATAGGATTTTTGGCTAAACACATAGCACTATGACTATCACATTCAAGTTTAAATTACTTGCAATTAAAACCAATACCTTTCCCAAGTCTCTGTAACCAAACTACCTCTTCGGAGGCATGTGTAACCGCCGAGTGTATTGAACTCATGTTCAACCAAGGTCCGTCACAAATTCCATAATAAAGTCCATCATATAATCAACATACATGTCTGTCACAAAGTCTATAATAAAGTTCATCATATAATCAACATACATGTCCATCATATACATCAATGCTCATCGAATAAAATACACATACAAGGCTCTAAATCAAATGTGATCTTTGTCCCTCTATACTGCACATCCACCCTGCACCTATCAAAATATGTATCCTGTCATATGTCCTCTGTCCTCTCTACCCTGAGTTTCCCTCATCTGACCTCTATGGTGAATCTGGCACTTGGCCTCTGCGTGGGGGTGTCTCTTGATAGATTCTATATTGATGTGTATGTGTCCCTAGTGATCATGAAGGTGTAGGCATTTGTGGCACCACTCTGACATAGGTAGGTACATGTCGTGAAGCATCTGGAACCTCTCTAAAGTAGGCCCCCATGTAATAGCTAGAATACCTCATGTACCCATCCCTCTCTAGCGCCCATATCCTAGTTGCATTCCGCTCCATCCTATACCTGTATCGTGACCTAGTTAAATGTCTCCTCTCCTACTTCTAGGCATCTGTGCCAGCATCAGCTGGTCAATCTGTGTTTGCATTTGTGTCATCTAATCTACCATTGTGTCTCTCTCACTCTACAAAGCCTATACCTGTGCCTCTATTGCATCCCTCTCCCTTTATAGTGCTCCCATCTGCTTTGATATCATATACCTCTCATCCTGTAGAGCATGTACCTATGCCTCTGTTGCATCCCTCTCACCCTGCAAGGTCTGCATCTATGCCATCGTCATCTCTGCTCTCTCTAGGACCAACCTTGTGTCCCTCGTTGTCTGCTCTACCACTTTTGCTCTATCTCGAAGCTCATCTCGCTCCCTCAGCTCAATCCTCTTCCGCTGCAACTCTGCTAGCTGTCTCACCAGGTCCTCTCTCTCCCTCTCGGCATCATGTACCTATATGGATACTTGGTATGCTAACTCCCAATAGTGCCTTTGACCCTCTACCTCCAGTCTAGTCACCTCAGCCTACAATTTGTCCCTCTCTGTCTCTAGCTCATACACATGTTGTCCTACCTTGTATTCCAAGGTCCTGTAATCCCTCTCTCCCTCTTTCTGCACCTTGTCCACCTCAGCCTATAGTCTCTCCCTGTTAGCCTTTGACTCCCTGAATTTGTGCTCTACAATCTGCAACCTCACTAGAGCCCCTGTCAATAGTACGGTTGGATCCTCTGGTGGCAGTGGTACATATGGTACTATGGCCAATGGATGTACCTCTGGGGCATCTACTTCCATCACCTCCTCCTGTGCTCTCCTCGTCACCTTCTTCCTATTCTCTCTCTCACTCAACTGTCAGGTGTGCAAATGATGAATAGTAATTTCTAAAATTACTATATGTAACCATTTCCCTCTCTTTTTACCCCTTTTAAGTTTTGGGTATTTTTACCCATTATTTAAAACTCATTTTAATTAATTAATCCTCTTTCTTCCGCAGGCTGCCATTGGCACATCGTGTGTCCATTTTCCTCCATTCAAAATTCATTCTTCATGGTTTTTCTAGCTCTACCGCGTGGTACCCTTCGTTTCCTCATATCAAGAAGTCACCCGGGGCCCCTTTTTCTTCCCCATCCGCCCTCTCGAGGGGGCATACCTATTATTTTCCTCCATTCCTCTGTCATGTCCACTCCCTTGCAAGACCGAGACATCTACTTTCATTTTCCATCACTGGACAAATTACGCAGCTTTTCTCATGTTAGGGCATCATCCTTCTAGTCATTTCCTCTATCAAGTCATCTGCATTTTATTTTTCTTTGAAACACTATTATTCTAACAATATTTTGAAGAGGAGCAAAATGTAGATATCTGAATTTGACCACTCCCATATGGTTAAATTCATCCCCTTTATTCATCTATTTCGTATACCCCATTGACATTAATTAAATGATTTATTTAATTTATATTTCCCCTTTTTTTTTAATGTCCTAAGGTATTTAATTTAATAATTAAATACTTTACCTTTTGTCCCCTTCCTCTCTAAATTAAATAAATGCTTTAATTTATCTAATTTAGTCATTTGGCATTTTGAATTTAAATGAATTTTTAAATTCATCTTTTTCTCGCTCCTTGTCTCATCCTCCATAATCTCCCTTTAATCTGGATTCGTTTAATTAATCCATGATTAGGATGTGCACACCTTTAATCAGGATTAATATCACATCCTCCATGATTTGCAACTTGCTCTATTCCTTCATTATTTAGTCTAATCATCTGTTTGCACAACCTTAATTACATGATTAGGTTAACCTAATCCTTATGCCATTTATGGCATACCCCCAAGTCAACTATCATTAATGCTTTCTCCATTTAGACAAGGCAGCCCACTCCCCCATGTGAATTAAAAATTCACATTTATTCTTCCCATGCATTTTAGGAAGTTTAAATTCCTCTCCTCTTCCCCATGAAGATATTTGAGGATTTTTTAATTCCTCATGTGTCACATCTACCACATGGGGACAAGGACCTGGGTGCTGGCAAGAAGTTGAGTCTACTTTTTGGCCAAAAAGTGGAAGTGTTTTCCCTTATTTTTAGAATTTGACACATTTGACCTTAAAATTTGAAGCACTTAGAGATGGAATCTTCAAAAAAGTCCCTATTCATAAAATGTAGTACTCGGAGTCTAGTTTCCAAATATGTAATTTATTTCAATACCTAGATGGTACAAATTGAGTTTCAATAGATGTTTCTAAAAACCACTATTTAAAAGTCACCTTTTTTTACCATACCATGCACGTGTATGGTATCCATATTTTTACTTAAATTATTGTATTTTTCTAAATCCTTTTGGGAAAAGATTTGTGACTCACTAAAGCACGTTTTCGATATTTTTTGTTAAATTTTTATTAGCCATATTTGTCGTTTTGAAAAATCACCGTGTACGACACGTATAAGATGACCTAAACTTATCATTTTTTGAATTTTTTTTAAATTGAAAAGAATTGTCTAAAGTACGTTCTCGTGCAATATGTTCATCAAAATGTTATGTTGATCAAAAGTTATTAAAATAGTAAAAAACCTTGATATTTAAAGTTTATGGACCAGTTTCATCATAAATTAATTGAAAAATAGAAAAAATAATCCAATTGTAAAAAAAATTACATATTTGGAATCTGCACTGCTTCATCTAAAATGGGTTTTAATTTTGTCAAAATATTCTACAAAAAAAGTCGTAAGCCATATGTCCAAACTCAGTACTTTTCTCTAACATTGTTAGGACCTTCAACTTGCAGGTCAAACTAGGTTGAAGGCCTAGGTTTAGATTCCCAATTCTTTTCCCAAACCAAAATACAAGCCAAAAACCCAACCACAAAGCAAAACCAATTTCTTTTTTTTAGAAACAGGATCCCGTTTTGTAAATCAGGATCTTGTTTCTTAATATTAAATGTGGTGACCGTTGACAGGGAAACAAAATCCCACTTTATAAATGGGATCTTGTTCCTTTGTTAATGGTCCCCACATTTAATAATGGGGAACGGGATCGTGATTATCAAACGAGATCCCATTTGTTTTTAACCGTTTTATTTAAATTTACTGTCAAAATTTATTGTGAAGTTTGCAACTTCACATGCACTGCCGAGAGTAGTAAAATTGGGCTATTTTTCATCAACTATTGTCTTTACAAGTGGTGAACTTGCATTTTTGATTGATTTTTTCAAAGGAGACATCATGTAAACCATTTTTGAAGTCGAATTATGTTAGTTTTGTACTTGTTTGGAGGAACAAAAGGTCTTCAACTTGCATTATGGATTGAATTTTTCAAAGGAGTCATGAAGAAAATAGTTTTTAAAGTGGAATTGTGCTAGTTTTCTACTTGTTTTGAGGAACACAAGAGGAATAATTTTGTCCTTATAGGTCTTCAACTTCCAATTTGGATTGAATTTTTTGAAGAATTTCACTATTGACATTCATTTGTGCTTGAGAATTTTATAATCATGGGTTTAAAAGCTCGTAATAAGAGGAGCAAGACATTGACTCCTCAAGAAGTTGAAGCAAATATAGAGAAGGAGAAAAAAAGACAAAGAGAAAGAAGAATGAGAATGAAATCAATGAATGATGGTGGAGCATCCAATTCCACAACTATTGAAGATGAAAACATTGAGGAGACCATGGTTGTAGATGAAGCTAATTTGCAAGAAGTCAATTTGGAGAAGAATATGATTATACAAGCAAGTCCTACTATGCCTTCAAATCCCTCTTTCAATGGTATGGATAGTGTTTCAATATGCACAAATCTAGGTACGTCTTCAAATCCACATATTAGTGAAATGGTAAATTTGTATGTAGAAGTTTTACAAGATGTTGGACTTAATGATCTTGACATTCATAATATTTAGAGAGATGAAACTTTTATAGAATTTGTTGAAAATGAAAATGAGAATGATCCTTTTGTTGAAAATGAGAATGAGAATGATCCTTTTGTTGAAAATGAAAACAAAAACCATTTTGTTGATGAAAATGAAAATGAAAACCGTTTTGTTGATGAAAATGACGATGAAAATGTAAATCGTTTTTAAGTTGAAAATGAAAATGAAAATGAAGATGAAGATGAAAATCTAGAATATGATGTTGAATTTAATGAAAATACTTTTTTTAAAATTGAAAGTGGTGTTTTCGATAATCTTCTTGGTCAAATTTCTTGGAGGAAAATAAGAACACATGCGAATAGAATATACAACAAATTATTTTATTGTAAAAAATTTACATTTCAATGTCAACTAGAATGATGCAATTGATGAGAATGCAAAAAATGAGGAAAATAATGAAAAGGTTAGGATTTTTTGTTAAACCAAAAAGAAAAGATCAATCATTAAAACATGTTATATCTATTGTTGCTAGTGCCATTCAATCTATTGGGAAAAATAGTCGATCTAAAGATAAAAATAAACAAGAAGAGCTATAACAACTGCTATAGTTAATAAAGCAACTTTGAATAAAAGAATGGTAAGCAATATTAGTGAAGTTTTAAAAATACATCCTAAAACATTGCTAAGAAAAAAGAAGAGAAAGTATAGAAAATGATCCTATCAACCAATGTTGGAGTTTTAGTGGTTGACTCCCGAGGTCTGATATGAAATTGAATGTTGAAATTAAATCTTTGATCAAAAAATATTGGCATGATAATACTAGGGTTTCATCTAATGCTAGAGATGTTTTAAAATTAAGGGTGGGGTCCAAAGTTCGCGATCCTCACCCAAAACACCTATTAGATACAACACAAACTGAATTTTATAGAAAATTTTGTGGTGATTTAATGTTATCTAGTAATATGAAAATAAGTCAAAGGTCTTTTGAAAAATGTAAATCCTAGTATGCAAAAATTAATAAGCAACAAATATCTTGTTGTTGTAAAATGCATGTTCAATTTCGTTATTTTTATGATGAATCAATTTTTATGATATCTCTTATTTTTATGATGTTTTTCGATATATATGTTGTACCTTGCATACTAACATGATTATAGAGGAATGTAGTATTAATATGCCACCTGAAGCAATAAGGGAGTTTATTTCAGGTTTGTTTTGTGAAAGATCTAATGGTAAATTGTTTTATTTATGTTCTTGTATTTTTGGACAATGCATTAACTGTGGAAATCTTTCATTCTTAAGAATTTGTATGCATGAAAGTGTTGATAATGATTTTGGAAAATAATTAGTAGATGTTAAAAGATTTAAGAATGTTCACTATTCTTTAAAAGATGGAAAAATAGGAAATCATTGTGATTTAGTTATAGAAAAAGTTAGTGTGCATGCATTCATGAGTGAATTTAAGAATAAGATTGTACCAAAATATGTCATGCACTCTCAACATGCTTTATGGCTTGATGGCCAATTTTGCACATGTAGAAACACATTTCCAATTGGTACTATATTTTTAGTAGTTGACTTTGTGAAAAATTATACTCTAGCTCTGTAAGAGGAAATTCGATCACAGTATTATAATTCAGTGCAAGTAGCTATGTTTATCCATATTGTTTATAGACATGTAGATGATAGCACTGAGGATGATAGAAATTTTTTGAGGGAGTATCATTTTTATTTGAGTGACAACCAATTACACTCGTCAGAGTTTGTTCAATACTATTTCAATATATTTTATAGAAATTTAAGAGAAAGAGGAATCTAGATGAAAGAACACCTCATATGGTCATATAATTGTACGGGGCAGTTCAAGAATGCTCGAATGTTCTATTGGTTAAGTAGGGTTCACAAGGAACTTAATGTCCAGCATATATGGAGTTTTTTTGAAGCTGGGCATGGTAAAGGAGAACATGATGGAGCTGGTGTGTGTGTCAAAAGAATTCTTGTTAGAGAACAATTAAAATTTGATGATGCAGTAAACTTTAAAGATGCATTTGGGATTGTGGATTCGTGTAATACAAGATTATCCACACCTGGTTCGAGTGAGTACTCTACAGTTCATTGATTCTTTTGGTTGGTTGAAGAAGAGAACATTGTACCTAGAGTTGACTGTGAGACAATCAGTGGATCTACTAAATGGAATTCATTTAGGAGTTCGACAACAAGCACATGGACTATCTGGACAAGGGAGCTTGCATGTTTTTTCTAGTTTTGTATCTCGTGAGATTGGGAAGCATGTGAAAATACAAAATGGGTTGAATAGTGGGAGCAAAGATCGTTGACACCTGCACAAGCACATGATCAATGTGAAAGACCTATTGAAGAAAATGATCAAGTGTTTGCATCTAAAGACTATGACTGTGTTTGAGACCTTGTACAAGAAGGTAATTTAATTCAATTTATTTTACTTTATTAAGTTATTTTGTAATACTAAATTATTTATATGGATATGCACAAGTTATTAAATCAAAATTTATTTGCAGGACATGTGTATGTTGTTGTTGCACCTGAGGGGAATGAAGAGAAAACAAAATATTGGTTGGCTTGTTGTGTGGGGACTAAACATAAGTTAATAGCACCTCAAGAAGATGATGATTGCTATCATTATCCAATAGGTATGGTAATCCCCTTAAGACATCCCCTTAAGCAAATTTTGATAACAAGTTTTTGATCCGCTTAAGCAATTTTTTAGAATAAGTCTTTGATCCCTTTAAGAAAATTTTGAGAACTTATTTGATGATGGTTTTCATGTTTTCCAATAGGATCGGTGGTGGTTGTTGGCACTTGGCTATGAAAATACCTAGCAAGGAAGAATGGTCTACCTGCATTCGAAGATTATGAAACGCATAAAAAGATTATACATTATTCACATTTGTTAGTGGCAACAAATATAAAAGTAGATCGGTATCATGGAAGACCTGCAAATAAATTGCTATGGAAAATTTCTATGGAAGAGCATGAGACAATCATAGATGCATTACAAAAAAGAGAGGATACAGTTGGTACAATGGAATAAGTTGTGTGTGAGAAATGTTAGTATCAAAATAAGATAATAAAAACACACCAATACAACATTAAACTAAAGAAAGTTAAATAAAATGAAAAGAGATCAAACAAAACTTATTCAGAATTGTTCCATTGTCCTCTATCTCCAGTGATTTGCTTGAAGTTGCTGCTCTCATATTGTGTAAGCAAAGCTTCTCAGAATGGCAACCTGCAGAACAAGTATGCAAAGGGAGAATACTTCTCTATCCTATATGCTAGTGGAGTGAAATGTTGGTATATGGATATGCACAGGGGTTGTAGATTATACACAGGGGCTGTGGATTATGAATGCTTCTGAAACTATGATATGAGGATGATAAGCCATGATATGGAATGCTAATATGCTAAGCTATGATATGCTAAAATCTAGAATGCTATGGATGTTGGAAGGCTGATTGACTATAGTTTTCCCGTACAAAAGCTTCTCTCTATTTCAAAGACTCGGCAATCCTTTTTATAGCTTTTTTACAGACAAGAGCCTGGCTGGCAAAGATCAATGGCTGTGAGATTGTCTGGTAAATTTGAATGGTGAGATATGGAGAGGTTGAGAGGAAGATGGAAGATGTTGGGAGGTTGGAGAGAAGAATGGAGGTTTGTCTTCAACCCACGGGAACAAGCTTGCTCAGAAACAGAGAAATTAATTTTCTGTTTTGAAGTTGTTTCACGGTTGTTGGAGATAATCCAATATTAAATAAATAAATTTATTTAATTTTGTGTGAGTTTGAGGATTTAATTTTTTTTTGAAATATTTGATGTGAATGAACATTAGAAGATTTAATTAAATATTTTGGAATATTTAATTGCAATGTGACTTTAGAAGAATTAATTAAATATTTGGAATATTTAATTGTGAATGGTTTTTAGAATAATTTTAGAATAGAAGAATATTTAATCTTTATTTGAATAAAATATTCAAGCCAAGATTATATCTGATAATTAATATAAATAAATCATAATGTTTATTTAATTAATTAAGAAATGGATAAGAAAAGTGATTAAATAAACTTATTTATTTAATCAAAATGAAAGAATGAACAATATAAATAAATTATTTAGATTTATTTATATGCAGATTGAATTAGAGATTTAATTAAATATTAAAAATATTTAATTAATTACCAAACTATTGTGATGTGACCATTTTTAGATGTATACATAAGTAAATACAAGTAAATATAGTTTTAGTTTTATATTGTCCTTTTAAATAGATTAAATACATGTTTCGATATTAGTCAAGTGTGTTATTAGTTGAAATTGATTTAAATTGTCCTTTTATAGATCCTTAAGCCATAATCACAAAAAGGATCCAGTCCATGCAAATTCAACCTATACAACATGGAATACTTGGTAAAAATAGGTAATTATTAGTTAAATTATATTTAAATACATGTTTCTATTACATACTAATATTGCTTGTACATTAATGGTTAAAATTGATTTATTATCATTTTTTGTATCCTTAAGCCATCATTTCATTGATCTCATACTTTGAAACAAAAAGGAGAGGATGTTTGGATTCAACCTACACACGTGTGGAATATTTTTAAATGCAGGTACTTGAGTTGTGTACATATAGATAGTTTAATATAAATTAAAATATGTATGTTTTGATGATTTCATTGATATTGCTTGTACCTTTTTGATATTAGGTGGTGTGAAGACCTACTACATTCCGAGCACGAGTTTGAGATGTTCTTGAGATGGCATATCCAAATTTTGTAAACATTGTTTTGAGATGACATATATGTACATACATACTTACAGAATTAAACATTTTGTAAAAATTACAAATACATGTGCATACACAATTATGTACTCTATGCACTTCTATGAATCAAAATTGATATTCTATATATTTTGTTTGTTAAATGTGCATGTTTTTCTACTTTGAAACTTTATATTTAATTGTATAATCACTAAATATCATGCATAAATTATTGTTAAATCAATTATATCCTTAAGATGTTGTATTATGACCCCTTAAGACATCCCATTAAGACCCCTTAAGATGTTGTATTATGACCCCTTAAGACATCCCCTTAAGACATTGTATTATGACCCCTTAAGACATCCTCTTAAGACATCGTATTAGGACCCCTTAAGACATCCCCTTAAGACATGTCGTATTAGCACATATCCTAAATATTATACTTAATTGTATCATTTGTTACGATGACTCACCCTAAAACTTATAATACTTGTTTATATCACTTAATATTTATACTCAATTATACTCTTCTTTGATCCCCTTAAGACTTCGTATTAGGACCCCTTAAGACATCCCCTTAAGATGTGTCGTATTAGCACATATCCTAAATATTATACTTAATTATATCATTTGTTATGATGACTCACCCTAAAACTTATAATACTTGTTAATATCACTTAATAGTTATACTCAATTATACTCTTATTTGATCCCCTTAAGACGTTGTATTAGGACCCCTTAAGACATCCCCTTAAGACAACCTATAATTAGTTTGGATGTTATTATTTGTTTTGACAGCTTATAAATTAGTATTCGATGCCATTATTTGTTTTGACAACTTATAAATTAGTATTGGATGACATTATTTGTTTTGACAACTTATAAATTAGTATTGGATGCCATTATTTGTCTTGACAGCTTATAAATTAGTATTGGATGCCATTATTTGTTTTGACAGCTTATAAATTAGTGTTGGATGCTATTATTTATAGAATTTATTAATGCTTTTGTTCTTTAATCTTATATGGTATTGTTTATTTCTTAAAATTTTATCCTTTTTGGTATATAAACGGATTGCTTTTGTTTGTAAATTATGATTTATTGACTAATTATTGATTGACGTGAATTGAATAAGTTCATTGACTAATTATCGCTAATTATTGAATGTACATATCATGTATATCATGTATGAGATTACTAAATTTGTAAAGTATAAATATTAAAATGTCCTATTAATTTCAACTTTAATTTCATATTTATATTTAATTTCACATTAATGTCCTATATTAATGTCTTGACTATGAACATAAACTGCATAAATGTACATGTGTAAATTAAAATTTCAAACACTAATATAGTCCATAATTTACAACATATTAAGTGCATGAAACCAATATATTAAGCACATGAAATAAATTCCATTAGAGTGCAACCCATGAACTAAATTCCAACTAAGTACTTGAGCCATGAAATATAAAGTCCAATAGAGTACATGAGAAACCAAAAATGTAGTCCATGAAATAAACAAATATAACCCATAAAATCATGTTTCTAGGTCATGTATTGTCTCTATAATCAACAGACCTCTTCATGCCATGTGGACTATGTGGATGACCTGAAACACTTTGTACAAGAGAAAGATGAAATTATATGTAAGACAATGAAAATTGATTTAATGACTTGATTTAATTTATAATTCATCATAAAATTAAATTACCATCATATCTGGGTCTGGATGCTTTGGTGCACCTGAAGTAACCTCTAAATTATCTAAATCAATATACATAAACAAGACAAAGAAAGTTGAAATTAGATGTAAGTCTACAATTAAAAATGATTTAATTCAATTTAATTTATAATTTATCATATTTTAATTGTGCCATATTTTGAGGTTGCGCACCCTCTTCTCTAGGACCTATTTGTACATGCTCAACTACAAGATGTGTTCATGCTATAAAAGAAAAAGAATTTAAAACATGTATTAGCTCATATTATATATATATATATATATTCAATTTGAAATTTAAAATTAAAGTTATATTCATAATATATAATTTATAATTCACTTTAAATATAATAAAAAAATAAATTACCATGATATCTGGAGCTTACTCTGCATGTCCTCTTGGAGGTGTAACTATGTCTGGGTCAAGGCTGAAAGTCGCATTAACAAAGTCCTACAAGATCAAATTTAAAGCATGTATACTTGAATTAGGTTAAAATATATATATTCAAGTCATTTTGTGTAGAATTGTTTTTAAACAACCTAAAAATCATAGACCTCACGAGTAGCCGCAACATCTAATGTTTGCTTGATGCCCATTCTCATTGAGGTATCAACCTAGACATATATGTAGACATTTAACACTTATAATATTTACAAGTGTACATGCAAATTTCATATATAGTGAATTCGAAATTCATAATTGTAACTATACTAATGTATGTTAAACAATTTACAATATAAATGTACCTTCCCCTGATCTACAATACCCGATAGTGGAGGAGTGCTCAACAACCCCTCGGGTGGAATTGACATGGAAGCCAATTGACTCGCCTAAACCAACATAAATATTTTAAACATATGTGATTCAATTATAAATTTAAAACTCAAGTTAAAAATCATTTCATGTATAATTTAAAAATTTGAAATCAAAATACCCCATAAGGGTTGTCGAGTAGGACTGGTGTCGATGTATGTCCTTGTGGAGCGGATGATTGCCCCATCGTTAGTGTCATTTGTACACCAAATAGTTTGATTTCTAAAATTTATTGTAAACATTTCTTTGATATATACATTCATCAAAATTCTTATAAAATGAACGTGTAGATGCATATTTATACCTATGTCGCAGTGTCCTCAAGGTGATGGTCTATTGTAAAAAATTCTACAAATGAACTGATGTGACCAAATGAACCACTAGAATCTCCACATCCACCTGAACTAGGTGTGGCCTGATCAGGCCCATAGCATATTTGATGGCAACTAGTACATACATGTGGGACGAGCCTCGCCACTCCTAGAGTGGTACTTGGACCATCTCCATAAAGCACTCCTCCATCATCATCATCTCTATGCTACCTACCCGCTATCGTAGAAGCATGTTGATCAAGGTTGATGGCCTCCTAAAATGATCTTAATAACTAATCCTTTACATCCATGATTCAGAGATTGTACATCTAATCTAAATAGCCATTTCAATCATCATGAAGGTGCATTTAACTTGTCAACCCAAGGACGTGAACTTGAAATGGGTCAGCACAGTATGTGCTTTAGGAACTCAAAGTAGCCATTCTATTCTATAGCTAAGGAACACACAATACTGAAAGTAAATTGCTTGAAAAGGAATGAAACAAATGTTGAACATCGATCAATGACTATGCTAAGTTGAAATGCATAACAGGAATGAAAATCTGAGCAACAAACAGGACACTACTTTGTCTGTTTTGGCTGCAGGAACAATCATAGAATGAAGTTATAGTGGTTGCAGGAATAGTTAGTGCCAAATTTCTAACTAAGTACTAAACAACAAGTAATACTAAACTAATGCTAAACTAAGAAGAGGTATTACTCACCAAGTGGGCCCCCTTGGATAAGTATCCTCTAAAACTAATGAAAACTCAGATGCTCGAACTCAAAACTGTATTTTATTCATAGTGAATCATAAGTACAAAAGAGTAATGTATTTGAAAATGTGAAACTGGAGAGTGCAAGTACAATTTCAAATCATGCAACCTCCTGAAGAAGGAGCATCAGATCATTATTTATACTAACAGCTAAATGAGGCAGTCAACTCCACGACTGGAAGGATGCCATTTAGGGAAAACATAGGAAATGGAGCGATGGAGGTTATGCATTCATGGAATCTAGTTAGACATGCAGGTCCAAACACCGATCCAACACAACAATAACACTCATGCAAGCTCGATCGTTAAATTCCACTACAAGGTGGTTACGTTTAGTTGCATGAAGAATCTTTTGTCATCAGTTTCCTTTGAATTGGAGCGATTCCTTTGCTAGACGTTATGGTGCATGCCCAGCTGGCGGTGTCTTCCTCAACTTGGCATATTAAACTTGCATGGAAAGGTCAGTACGCATAATAACTGCACATCTATAACCAAATTTAAGGGACATTCATTAACCACATGCAAAATCAATATAGATAATCCACATATTATGCCAAATGTCATTAAAGCGTGCATAGATAGGATTAAGTCCAATTTCAATGGTTTGAGGGAAACATTATGAAAATATCATCATTTAACATTAAATTCCATGACATCTATCAACAAATAAACTATAGATTCTACCCAAAATTGGACCAAAAACTAGGCTCACCACTCCCCCCAACCTAACGTCTTGTTGGTCCTCTAGCAGGGGAAGAGTTGTTCTTCTACTTGGTCAAAGCTTTGAAATTTGCAACTAATAGTTGTCCAACATCAGTGGTTGTAATGCATGAAACAGGATCCCAATAGAATCCTCCCAATCTATCAAATTTGTTCCATCTCTGCCTTTCTACAGCAATGTCAAGCTGGTAGAATCTGAAGTTTGGCATGGGCCACATGAGCATGGATGGTTGGAAAGTCAGGGGAAGCCAAGACCGCCCCTGAGTTCTCCCAATCTAAATATACCTATCAATCCTCTTTAGTGTTACAATATAATTGTGGATGGAATGAGGCTCAGCTTGCTTCAGCTCATCAGATATACTATTCCATCTTTGCGATAGACATCTTCTCATAGTTTCCTCCTTTGTTGTTGTCTTTACCTCATACTCACTGTAAACAACCTCAATCCAAGGCATAATCCTATTTCCATAACTAGGTTTGAGAAGCATTTTGTGCCATTCTTTGTAAATATCCCTTGGGTTGCTTGATTCAGCTCTAATGGGTAGAGGGATATCAGACTCCAACTACTTATAAGCTCCATGTTGTTGTCCCAAACTAATATCATTTTGTACCCAAGACATAAATGCCCTCAATTGGACATCCCCAACATATAACAGTGGGTTCCAATCATGGTCTTAAGTTACAACAAAATTATGCAAATAAAACTCACATAGCAAATTCTTCATTTCAAGGGAGGCAATCCTATAAGCATTGAAAAATTACATAGGGGTTTCAATAGAAGGATTCAAACCTAAGGCAATCCTTGACAGCTTAAAAGAGAGATATTTCTCTTTCGGAAGCAGAGCATAGATCCTAGGAGGGGTCCTACATTCCAAAATTTGTGGTGTCAAAGCTGTCATATCATCCACCCTTTGCTTTAGGGTGGCAATTTATGTATCTTTATCTTCTATCTCCTAATCCTTCTTTTGAATTTCCTCCTTCAATTTTCGTTTTTCCTTTCTCCCTTCTTTGTATTTCTCTCCATAAATTCAAAATTGTTGCATGTACTATAAAACTAGGAGGATTATGAATTCCTACCAATATTTTTGTCGATGGCAGCTCCTCATATGGCACTATCTACATGGACTTAGGTTGTCCAGTTATCTCTAGATGCAGGGGTAATGTTTTTTCTTTCGCCTTTTGTTGCACAAACTCTCATTGTTGTTCTTGTTGTGGCTACAGGAACACCTGCTCTAGTTCTGGATGTTGCTGCAAGACTTCTCACTGTAGAACTTCTTGCTCGTGCTGCAGGAAATCCTAATTTTCCTCAAACTCTTCTGCAATGTTAGCAAGATCGGCCAGTGTTATATTTGTTGCTCTCTCAAATATATCTTCTTCTTCGACATTCTCCTGCCCCATTAGAGCTTCAGGATTCTTGTATGATGTCTCACTAGACATAGGGCTTTCCTGTAGAGGCCTACCAATCATAGGCCCAGTTGGTCTTGATTTCCTGGGAGGTTTCTCATGCTTTCCTTTGGCTGCAGGATGAACAGTGTCAACCTTTCTCTTTTTAGAACTTGGCACCTTTAGGCTGTGTTTTTTCCTTTCCTTTTCTCATTTCTATTTCTTTCTTCTATGCTCTAGTTTTCATCAAGGTTTCAAGTGGAATGTCATCATCAAAATCAAAGGAAGAACTTTCTTTTTATGGGTGCTTTATTCCAGAAGAACTAATTTCTATGGTTTCTTCTGTTGTAGGAGGATTCACACAAAAGGCAGCACCAGAGGTTGAAGCACCAAGAGGGGCTTCAACCATGCTCAATCTCCTGCTAGACCTACAGGGTTGAGGTAAAGCCCTAGGTTGCAAGCGTTCACGTCTAATTTGATCAACATTTATAAATTCTTCCCAGGTTATTGTAGATACATCATGCAAAGACTTTTCAACCAGTAATTTAATCAGACAATGGTGGGAAACAAAATTATCCCTACCTATTTGGGTCTCAGCCACCATGATTGAGAGAAGATTGTATAACACATTGGGCACATTCATCCTCCTTCCGTGTCTCATGTGATTCAAAAGCTTGAAGTGTACGAAATGAAAGCTTGACTAGCAACCCTCATAGGTGATGTATTTGATAACATAAATGACTAGTTGCTTCCATGGCTTGGGCAAAGACAATCTCTTTGCACCTTGTTTATCAATGCTCAATGGGGGGTCGTTTGGCTCTGTAAATTTGTCCCTAGCTGATCTGGCGTCTCTGGAGGCAAGGTAATTTTTTCCATCAGTTGGTAACCCTGTGACCTCTACAATTCTTTCCTCAGTTTCCACAACTTTCAACCCTTTTACTATGGCTTTCCCTTCTAAAAATGTTTGGGTGAATTCAAGGGCAATTCTTTCATGAAAGCCATCAAGTTTTAGGAAGTAATATGTCCATCTGTAGTTTCTAAATTCAGCCAGGCATTGTGCATCCTGCAATAGAATGTCATGCACAATGGATTCATTTTGAATTAACCCACCTCCCATTGTCTGCAATCAAACAAATGCTCTACAACTTCTTTCCTGCAATTCCCATCTGAAAATCAAGCTCACTTTCCTACAGTACCTGCTAAATTTCCAGTGCCAATATCAACTGAATTTTATTTTCTTTCCTTCACCTTTTTTCTTGCAACTTAAGATTACGATAAGGAAATAATGGCAAGAAAAGGAGTGATAAAGGGAAATTATGATGGGAAGAAATGATGGCTGCAGTTAATGTCATTTCACACATGCAAGTTGTCCTCTCACTCAGATTTCAAATCAACTCATTTTAAATTTGCTGACGCAGTGTAGCATAAATTGACACATGGGAAATATATTAACATCATTTTCCTTCGCCTCCCCCCAACCTAAATTTGGACATGTGTCCACACATGCGAGATGGGAGTGGTGATTTGATAACGAATGATGGCATTTTATGTAAATTTCTATACTAACGTACAATGATTAAATGAACACACTTAAAAGATGATTAAAGATATCAATTAATGTGCACATACCTGAATGTGTGGAAAATTTACTGCAAAGATCGTGGAGAAAGTACCGCTCGGCTTGTGGGAATAAATTGAGTAATTAATGAAAATGAAGTGAAGTGAGGTGAGGTGGAATGAAGTGATGGAAGAAAGATAAAGGTGGTGATGGATGGGTGGATGGGTGAAGAAATGGACTTCTACATAAGAGAAATTCTTTATTATGGGAGAGTGTGTACCTTAATTAGCTAGAAGGAGGGACACTAGGTCCATTTCCTTCGGCTGCAAGAAGCTCGGGTGTTGAATGTTGGGTGAATTGTTGTAGGAACTCTTCTTTTGAAACTAGCTTGTGATATAATCTGAGGCAATGATGATTGAAAAGTAATTTGAACTTGACAGGGTCAATGGTAGTAAGCTAAAAAACTCCATTAGGTAAGACCTCAACAACTTCATATGGTCCTAGCCACCTTGTTTGCAATTTTCCTGCATTGTCCTGGTATCTGGAGTCATAGAGTAGGGCCCAATCTCCTAGTTGGAATTTCTTGTCCTTGATAATTTTTTCATGCCACTTGATTCTCTGATTTTGCACCACTTTTGTATGCTATAGGGTTTCTCTTCTTATCTCATCCAAAGAATTTAGCTGCATGATCCTTTCTCTTTGTGCCTAAAAAATATCCATCCCCAAATCCACTATAGTTCACAAAGTATTATATTCAAATTCAACTGGCATCATAGTTGTCTTTCCATACAACAATTCAAATGGGGTGAAGCCTATAGTCATTTTCCAAGTTGTCCTATAGGCCCAAACAACTTCTGGTAATCTATTTTCCCAATCCTTTCTATGAATAGCTACTGTTTTAGTCATAATGGCTTCAATCTCTCTGTTGATCACCTCAACTTGGCCATTAGCTTGTGGGTGATAAGAAGTAGACTTCCTATGCCTTACATTGTACTCATTAACTAGTGTTGCAACAAGGGTTGATGTGAATTGTGCCCCTTGATCAATCACTATTTCTCTTGGGACTCCATATCTTGTGAAAATATCCTCATAAAGAAATTATGCAACCTTGTTATCCCTTGCATGCTTCATGGCCTTAACTTCTATCCATTTTGTCACATAATCAATGCATACCAATATATAAGACTTACCATTTGATGGAGGCTCAATGGGTCCCACAAAATCCAATCCCCACTTCTCAAAGGGGGTTATTACTACCTAAGGGCACCATGGCATCTCATCAGACCTAGTTGGCCTGCCCATTCTTTGACATCTATCACATTTTCTGGTATACCTTCCTGCATCCTTGTGGAGTGTTCGCAAGTAATATCCTATGTTCAAAACCTTCATTGTTGTCCTCTTGGCTGCAAAGTGTCCTCCACATGGTTCGTTGTGACATGCATGAAAAATGTCATGTGTCTCATCTTCTCTCACACACCTCCTCATGACATGGTCAGGTCTAGTATAAAACAAACATCCAGCAATCCAAAAGAAAGGAAAATATTTTTCAATGAGTGCCCTTTTCTCCCTTGGAGAGAAGTGAGAAGGAATTCTACATGTGACCAAGTAATTGGCTATGTTAGCATACCAAGGTGTTTGTACACTAAGGGAGAATAGATGCTCATCAGGGAAAGAGTCATCTATGGGATAGTTATCTTATGATGTAGTTAGCCTTGAAAGAAAATCTGCAACAACATTGGCCTTCCCTGGCTTATCCACAATGGTTATATCAAACTCTTGCATCAACAATGACCAACTTGCCAATCTAGCTATGATCAAAGTTTTATTCATGAGATATCTAATGGTTGTATGATCAGTGTGCACAAAGATTTGGTAGCCTATTATGTAATGTCTAAATTTGTTCAATGCATAGATTATTGCCAACATTTTTTTTTCTATCACTGTACAATTGAATTTAGCTCCTTGTAATTTTTTGTTGACAAAGTAAATGGCATTTTCAACAGCTCATTCTTTATGTCCTAAGACTGCTCCTATGGCATAATTTGATACATAAGTATTGATGTGGAAAGGAAGCTCCCAATTAGGCCCTTTGAGTATAGGAGCATGAGTCAAAGTTGCCTTCAAGTCAGAAAATGCCTTGTCATAGGCTTCAATCCACTAAATTCAACATCTTTAGTGAGAAGAGTGTACAATGGCACTGCTACCTTGTTGAAATCCTTAATGAAACACCTATAATATCCTACATGACCCAAGAAACTCCTAACATCTTTTTGTTTTGCAGGTGTGGGTAGATTTGTGATTACCTCAATCTTTGTAGGGTCTACTTGAATTCCCTTGTGGGAGATGTAATGGCCAAGAACTACACCTTCTTGCATCATCATGAAGCACTTTTCAATGTTTAAAGACAAGTTTTGGTTTTCACATCTCTGCAAGACCCTTCTGATATTTTCCAACACTTGATTAAAATCAACACCATAAGTGGTAAAGTCATCCATATAAATTTCCATGCAATCATGAGAAATGTCTGAGAAGATGCTAATGATTTCCCTTTGAAAAGTTGCAAGTGTGTTGCATAAGCCAAATGGGAGCACCAAATAGACATAGGTCCCCTATGGACAGATAAATATAGTCTTCTCCTGGTCCTCTAGTACAATTTGGATCTGGTTGTAGCCATTGAATCCATCTAGAAAAAAAAAGTATTGTTTTCCTACAAAATGTCCAAAACTTAATCAATGAAGGGTAAAGGAAAGTGGTCTTTCTTGGTAGTAGCATTAAGTTCCCTATAATCAACACAAACTCGCCATTTCCATCCCTTCTTGGGCACAATCACTAATGGAGACACTCACTGACTATCTGAAATGGGGTAGATAAATCCTACATCTAGTAATTTTTGTAGTTCTCCTTTCACAATCTCTCTTAGTGCAGGGTTAATTCTTCTTTGTGGCTATCTTACTGGGGTGCAATCATCTCTGATGTAAATTCTATGTGTACAAAGTTTAGGATCCAATCCCTTCATATCATGATAATCCCATGCAAAGGCATTGTGATGGGTCCTTAATAGGTTTGTCAATACCAATTATTGTTCTTCATTCAATTTACTATTAATATTCAAATATTTTCCTTCTGACACATGTACTTGTGTAGTTAACTCTATCATGGTTGCTTCATTAACACTTGGTACCTTTAGTTCATATGGAAGCAATGTATGGGACATACCTATTACTGCAAGAAGTCTATTTATGGGAATGGTGGGTGCAAGAAGTCTGTTTGTAGGAACAATGGCTATAGGAAGAGCATCTGTAGGAAGAACATTCGCAGGAACAATGGTTGCAGGCAGAGCAGGCAGAAGTGTCTTGACTGGAGTAGCAGAATGAGAAGATGATGCTTCCTCCACTTTACAATGGTTTTGAATGATGTTAACCAATACTTCATCCTCATCTTGGAGTTGCATGAAAGAGCTTCTACCTAGCATCATAAGTTACGCCATAGAGTTAACTTCCTCGGCCTCTTCACCAACATGTGGCCATACAAGATTATCTTCATCATAAGATGGTTGAGTAGGCGGATAGAAAACAAAATTTTTAGTGCTCCTCCCATCTTAAATGGTCATGTCACCTTATTGACATCCAATGTATGCATCTATAGTTGCTAACCATGGCCTTCCAAGAATAATGGGATACTCGCCTAGTGTAGCTTTAGGAGAGAGAATGATAAAGTATGTTGGGTACTTCCAGGAGTCTAGAACTACCACAATATCCTCCACTACACCATCAGGCTTAACAGTAGACCTATCAACAAGCTGCAAGACAGTAGGAGTGGACCTCATGCTTGCGATATTTAGTTGTTGTTGGATTTCTTTGGTCATTACATTTATTGTTGCCCCTAAATCAATCAGAGCATTCTTTACTTGGATTCTGTTCATAACAACTGCTACCACAGGACTGCTTGGGTCATTATTCTTGGGAATAACTTCACTTTTCCCAGCATGATGTCAGCTAGTTGTCCCACCACATGAACTGTAGTTGGGTCTTTCTTTTTCTTGCCTGGCTTCTTGAGACAGGCTTCCTTGATTGTTTTTTCGTAGATTGGAACATCCTTTATGGCTTGAAATAGAGATATCTAGACACATATATGCTTCACCTGATCCAAGATATCAAAAGTTGTATCCTCCTTTTCTTCCTTCTTCTTGGAAACTTCCAATCTTTGAGGAAGTGGTGGCTCTTGTTTAGTTTGCTTGACTTGGACTGGTTCAGGATTTTTAGGTACACTAGGTTGAATGGGATCATTCAAAGGTTCCTATTCCTCTTCCACAGGGAGCTCAGTGATAATGGGCTTGGAAGGGGCTGGTAGAGTAGTACCTGAACGCAAGTGGATATCACTTACACTCACAACATATGCAGGGAATTGATTTGAATCAGAAAAGTATGCAGGTTGTTGTTGTGGTTTGTTATTTGGATTGGGTGTGGGCTGAGCTGGTAGTTGAGTAGGTTGAGGTTCATTTGAACTGGGATTATCAAGTGAAGGAATTATAGCAGGCTGTTGGGGTTGAGAAGGTGGTTGCATGTAACTGGTTGTCTGAGTAGGCCATTGTTGCCCTCCTCTCCATTGATTCATTTACTGCCAATTTCCTGGAGGTGGCTGTCAATGTCCTTGAAATTGGTACCAATTCCCTTGAGGTTGCTACCACTGGGGTGGAGAACTTTGATGACTGGGCCAAGTATTTGGAGGGTTACTCCAAGGATGCAGTGTATATCCTCTATAACTGGGTGGATATGGGGGCTACTATTGGTTACCAGAGGAATAGTAATTGAAATATGGCCCAGAATAGGATAGTGGATCCGGTGGTATACCTTGTCTTGGGGCCCAAGGCTTCCTTTGTGCAACATAGTAGGCTTGGTCTTCTTCAATCTGGATTGGCTTGAACTTGGGTGGAACTTGCTTGCTTTCAATATTAGCTACCATCTTACATCTGCAACCCTTCTTCTTTTGTCTGTAGTGGGGGCAATACTCTATCAACATTGCCTCTGCTTCCTCTTGCTTTTTCTTGGCCTGAAGTGAATCTAGCTGAGTAGCTAGATTATTGATAATGTCTTCCTTGAAGTCCGCCAACAAATGATTAATCTCCATTCTTGAGACTCCACTGGTAGTTGACTTACCCATGGAAGATTGGTAATCTCTCCCTTTCTTTGAAGCTGCCCTCGAGTAGTTCTGGCATATTTTTTTGATATCTTCCCAAGGAACTTGGGAAATATCTCCTCCTCCCATGAGGTCCAAGGCATCAGTGCAGCTATCATCAATTCCTCTTAGGAAAAATAACTTTTGTGAGTCTTCATTAAGTGTATGGTGTGGATATTTTTGTAGGAAAAACATAAACCTTACAATGTAGTCTTCCAGGCTCTCATCTTCCTTTTGTTGCATCCTGAAAATGTCACCTCGTCTCATGTCACTGCCTCTACAATATTCCTTGTATTTATCAAGGAATTTTTTCTTCATGTCTTCCCAAGTTTCCACAGTATCTCTACCTAGGATCATGAACCATCTTAATGCAACCTCTTTCAAAGTAGTAGGAAATAGCTTAAGCCTATGGGAATCAGAAGTATAATCATAACTCCTGCAGAGTATGTCAAACTCAAATAAAAAGGTATCTATATCTTCTGTGACAAGTCCATAAAACTTTGGGAGTGCTGAGGTGGGAATGTTCTTGATGTTGTCAACTTCATTCTGATGGGAAATGGGGAAAGGAAAAGCTAGTTGGTTAGGTATGTTCCCATTTGCATCACCCATGCCTGCTTGATGTTGTTCCAAAACAAAGGGGTTCTCAATCTGATTTTGATCTTTAGGGGAGACTTCAGAACTAGTTAGATCAGGATATGCATCAACAAAGGGGTGTGCATCTTCTTCTTCTTCTGGTAGATTCTGATAGTCAACTAGTTGGAATGGATTTGGATTGTTAGGAAGGAATCTCCCATAAGCATCCCTTCTCCTTCCTCTATGCATGTGGTATCACTCACTATTAGTCAGCTCACACAAAGAATTGGCAAAGAATAAGGGGGTCATTAATTCCTAAATGAATATATACTAAGAACAACTTCCAAAAACACTACAACAAGAAAAACTACCAATGACTACAAAAGACTCCCTAGTTTGACACCATCCCCGACAACGGTGCCAAAAATGTTGGCCTCGTACAATGATCTTAATAACTAAGCCTTTACAACCATGATTCAGAGATTGGACGTCTAACCTGAATAACCATTTCAATCATTATGAAGGTTCATTTAACTTTTCAACCCAAGGATGTGAACTTGAAATGGGTCAGCACAATATGTGCACTAGGAACTCAAAGTAGCCATTCTATTCCATAGCTAAGGAACACACAAAACTGAAAGTAAATTGCTTGAAAAGGAATGAAACAAATGTTGAACATCAATCAATGACTATGCTAAGTTGAAATGCATAATAGGAATGAAAATCTGAGCAACAAATAGGACACTACTTTGTCTGCTTTAGCTACAGAAACAGTCACAGAATGAAGTTCTAGTGGCTGCAGGAACAATCGGTGTCAGATTTCTAAGTACTAAACAACAAGTAATACTAAACTAATACTAAACTAAGAAGATGGATTACTCACCAAGTGGGCCCCCTTGGATAAGTATCCTCTAAAACTAATGAAAAATCAGATGCTCGAACTCATAACTTTATTTTATTAACTGTGAATCATGAGTACAAAAGAGTAATGTATTTGAAAACTAGAAACTGGAGAGTGCAAGTACAATGTCAAATCATGCAACCTCCTGAAGAAGGAGCATTAGATCATTATTTATACTAGCAGCTAAATGAAGTAGTCAACTCCGCAACTGGGAGGATGCCACTTAGGGAAAATAGAGGAAATGGAGATATGGTGGCTACGCATGCATGGAATTTGGTTAGACATGCAGGTCCAAATGCATATCCAACATAGCAACAACACCCATGCATGCTTGATCATTAAATTCCACTACAAGGCGGTTACATTCAGTTCCATGAAGAATCTTCTGTCTTCGGTTTCCTTTGACTTGGAGTGATTCCTTTGTTGGGCGTTATGGTGCATGCCTAGTTGGCGATGTCTTCCTCAACTTCGCGTATTAAATCTTCATGGCAATGTTAGTACGCATAATAAGTGCACATCTATAACCAACTTTAAGGGACATTCATTAACCACATGTAAAATCAATATAGATAATCCACATATTATGCCAAATGCCATTAAAGCTTGCAAAGATAGGATTAAGTCCAATAAAATGGTTTGAGGGAAACATTATGAAAATACTGACATTTAACACTAAATTCCATGACATCTATTAACAAATAAACTATAGATTCTACCCAAACTTGGACCAAAAACTAGGCTCATCAAAGGTCTCCTGCAAGTGTACTAAGGGATCCTAACGTCGAGACCACAACTCAATGATGCACAGGTGTGGGAATGGGAGGACCAAGAGCAGCAACAAGGGGTTGCACATGCATAGAGCATTGGGGATCAACCCTTGCCCCTAACCTATATTGTGGCATGCCGCCACCAACACCCTGAAATGATTTAAAATCAAAATAATTGGGCTTTTGCCCCATAACAAACTCTACATACAATTTCCTCAAAAAATACAACGGGCACTCCCAATTAGCATGTGGTGGACTATAAAAAACCATATACCATCGATCCCAAAAATTTGCACTCATCTTTTGATGTATGCACTACCTCATGGATATTCTAGACATATTGGGAGGAATGGGTTGTCGAGTAACAGGGTCGAGAAAGTAGGGGGCTAGGTGGGCTTTTGTTATTTTAAGGTCTAAATTTTTTTTATAAGAGACACCATCAGCATTAAATTGTCTCATCTATTCTCTGTCTCATTGATGTCTATCTAGATCAAAATCAGTGGTCCTAATGGAATCCACAATGTTTTGCATCACAGATGCAAAATGTCTGACATGTGGTGGAATCAATGCTTGACTCTGCATAGCATTGATTTGATTTTGTATGGATGCAACCTGATCATTTATGCGTGCTCACAAGCGAGCCTCATTAGATGCAATAGGTGTTGGAGGTGGCATATTAGGTGGAGGGGGAGGGGGAGGGGGAGGTGGCTAAGGTGGTGGATTGATGATATCATCAATGTTAAAATCATTCATGATATGAGATATAAGTGTGCACCTGCATTAAATTATACAAAATTAACATACAAACTTAAAAAATTACAAGAAATAGTTAAATTTGAAATGCACATGCAAATTTGTTTAAATAGGATGTGCATACATAGACATGCACATACATTGATTGAACTTGAGCATGTACATACAAAATTCAAAATTTAACATGTACATACATTTAAAATAAAAAATACGATGCATAATTTGCATGCATACATCATTAAACTAAACTATGTACATGCATACACATTTCAAAATTTAAGAACTATATATGCAATTTTAATACATGTGTACATACTAAAAAATAAACTTGAAAAATTCACAAAAATCTCATTTTATGTCTAATGCATATCTATATATTACAATTTTCCAACAGGAGAAATCGTGATCTAGTAGATAGTCATAAAATATATACTATTATAAATTCATCATTATAAGTTCATAAATTCCACCAAATTCATAAATTCATGTCACTAAAAATATCCATCTAGAACCAAAATCATAAATTCATGTCACAAAAAATATCCATCCAACCAAATTTATAAATTCATCACTAAAAATGTTCATCTAGAACAAAAATCATAAATTCACGTCACTAAAAATATCCATCCAACCAAATTTATAAATTCATCACACAAAATATCCATCAAACCAAATTCATAAATCCATAACTATTTAAGATCATTGTCTTAATTTAGAAACTATTGTGGCTCTCTACTGCATCTATTCATTTCTTTGTGTTTTCCATTTCAAAATCAAAAGTTCTCCTCTCCTCTAGCCATTGTCGATGCTCATCTAAGATCCCATCCATAGCCCTGACAACATCAACAATGGTTTGCATCCTAGATGCAAACATCCTCATAGGTGGTGCGACACATTCTTCATTTTGAATAATGTTGATTTGATCTTGGATGGTTCTAATATTGGTATTGATTTGTGCTTGCAAACGAGCACCATCGATTTCAAGTGGTGGAGGTGGGGGGTTATGAGGTGGAGTGGGTGGAGGTGGAGGTGAAGGTGGTGGAGATGGATGGCATGGAGGTGGATTGCGAATATTATTGAATCGATCCATGTGATCTCTAAGATATGAGTGAACCTGCATTAGATTTGTAATTTCAAGATGTAAGATACATGTTTAGGAAATACCCTTAAACCATTCAATATAAATGGCCTAATTGAAAACAAATGATAAAGTATGTAAGCCTCATTTATGTCTAAGGCATGTTACTTGAATGAAAATACAATTAACTATTAATATAGGAAAATTTATGAATGTTATAAGGTTTATGGTTTAGAGTTTAGGATTTAGGTTTTAGGGTAATAGGATGGCTTAAGGGGATCTACGCAGTAAGGTCCTAGTACAAAATGACATGGCTTTTAAGTGAATAAAATTTGGTGAAGATTCCCAAGGCAACCAAATTTCATTAAGGTTCGGGGCAACTTCACCAAATTTTATTCACTTGATCCATGTCATTTTGTCCTAGGAACTTAATAGACATAGATCCCCTTAAGCCATCCTATCACCCTAAACCGTAAATTGATCAACCTAGATCATGAAATCTCATTCATATTATAATATTACATGATCTTATTATTGTTAAATTTGGTTTCCTTGGGCAACTTCACCAAATTTTGAGAACTTATTTGATCCCCTTAAGAAATGTCATATTAGGACACCTTAAGACATCCTAAAGTATGGCTTAAGGGGATCTATGTAGTAAGGTCCTAGTACAAAATGACATGGCTTAAGTGAATAAAATTTGGTGAAGATGCCAAAGGCAACCAAATTTCATGAAGGTCCTAGGAAACTTCACCAAGTTTTATTCACTTGAGTCATGTCAGTTTGTCCTATGACCTTACTAGAGATAGATCCCCTTAAGCCATCCTATCACCCTAAACCGTAAATCGATCAACCTAGATCATGATTTATCTCATTCATATTATAATCTTGCATGATCTTATTATTGTTAAATTTGGTTGCCTTGGGAAACTTCACCAAATTTTGAGAACTCCTTTCATCCCCTTAAGAAATGTCATATTAGGACCCCTTAAGAAATTGATTTACGGTTTAGGGTGATAGGATGAATTAAGGGGATCTATGTCTAGTGAGGTCCTAGGACAAAATGACATGGCTTAAGTGAATAAAATTTGGAGAAGTTGCCCAAGGCAACCAAATTTCATTAAGAGCCTAAGAAAGAATGATGGCTTTAGGGTTTAGGGTAATAGGATAGCTTATGGGGATCTATGTAGTAAGATCCTACAAAAAAATTACATGGATTAAGGGAATAAAATTTGGTGGAGTTGCCTATGGCAACCAAATTTTATTTTAAGGTCCTAGGACAAAATGAATGCTTTAGTGTTTAGGGTTTAGATTTTAGAGTTTAGGGTTTCGAGTTTAGGGAACTTAGGGTGAAGTTTTGGTGTCCCTTGGAATATAATGGACTTGCAAGTTAGTGAAGAACATTTTCTTGTGGAACAATTTATTGAGATAGCTCTTGTTTCAACTGACCAATCTAGATCATGAAATCTCATTCATATTATAATCTTGCACGATCTTATTATTGTTAAATTTGGTTGCCTTGGGAAACTTCACCAAAATTTGAGAACTTCTTTGATCCCCTTAAGAAATGTCATATTAGGACCCCTTAAGACATCGATTTACGATTTAGGGTGATAGGATGGCTTAAGGGGATCTATGTCTAGTGAGGTCCTAGGACAAAATGACATGGCTCAAGTGAATAAAATTTGGTGACATTGCCCAAGGCAACCAAATTTCATTAAGGTCCTAGGAAAAAATGATGGCTTTAGGGTTTAGGGTTTAGAGTTTAGGGTAATAGGATTGCTTAAGGGGATCTATGTAGTAAGGTCCTATGAAAAAATGACATCGCTTAAGGGAATAAAATTTGGTGGAGTTAACTAAGGCAACCAAATTTCATTTTAAGGTCCTAGGACAAAATGAATGCTTTAGTGTTAAGGGTTTAGATTTTAGAGTTCAGGGTTTAGGGTTTAGGGTTTAGGGAACTTAGGGTGAAGTTTGGGTGGCCCTTGGAATAATGGACTTGCAAGTTAGTGCTAGTTTATGAATATTTTTGATTTTATGAATAGATTGACTATTACCGTAATAGAAACACATAATTATGTATTATTAAGATTGAGTTTGATGTATATTTTAACTGGATATTTTTTTAATTGAATATAACATTCTTTTATTTAACATTTTTTTCATTATTATTTCCCACTTAAATGAATTTTATGATATAAAATGTATAATATAAAATTAGTTAATGTTGAATCAAGTATTTTATTTTCGATTGTTTGGAATTGAATGAACCTAAAAGAAAGAAAAGAACAATATATAGATTATTTTAGTGTCTAGGTAACTAGTGCAAATTGAGATTTTAGACTAAACTAGAAGCCTAATTAACAAGTAATTGACTAGAATGAGGGTTAAGATTGTCAAAAGACAACAGACAACACATGCAAACAAGAAATGGAAACAAGGCATGACTAAGAGAGATCAAAACATAAAATAGAAATGAATGTTGAATATTATCTAATTACGTGACAATTTGAAATGGATTGTACACTTGGATTTATGAATTTACTAACTAAATTTGCGAACAAACATTGATAAAATTTATGAATTGTAACTATTCTTTAACATATTGTTTTCTAATGTAATTATAATTTAACATTGAAACTAAAGTTTAACATATTGTTTTCTCCATACAATGCAAATGAAATTTAAAACATTTAACCAATGCAAATGAATTTTCTTGAGCTCAAAATTAGGGTTTTCAAAATCAAAATGATTTGTTCGATTTCAATTTAGGGTTTTAGCAATTTTTTTTGTTTCAATTCAATTTAGGGTTTCAATCTAAGCAATTAGGGTTTTTAATGCAATTTTTTTGTTTCATTTCAAACTAGGGTTTTCAAATCCAATTTTTTTTGTTTGATTTGAATTCAGGGTTTCAAAAAGCTTGATTAGGGTTTCCAAATGCAATTTTTTTATTTCATTTCAATTTCTAGGGTTTTGAAATGCAAATTTGTTTTGTTTCGTTTCAATTAGGGTTTTCAAATGCAATTTTTTTTGGTTTGATTGAACAATTTAGGTTTCAAAAGCTAAATTTTGTTTCTAAAATACAATTCAAGGTTCATTTTTTCCTTTCTATTCAATATCTTCAAGTTTCATTGCATTTTTTCATCTATTTCTACAATTCCTCATTTCTACTGTTATAGGAAATAAAAAACTTAAAACGTCAAATAAATAAATAAAAATATGCTAAAATCAATTCTTCTATTGACAATTTCAATAAAAAAAAAATGCTAAAAAGTGGGGGTGGAGGCATACCTGGAGGCTGGTTTTTGTAGTCATTGTCGCCCACAAACTCAAGATCCCGTGCGCAATGAAAATGAAGTTTTGTTCAATTTTAAAAAATAAATACCATTACAAAACGGGATCCCGATTATTACAAAACGGGATCCCGTTTCGTACTAATTGGGATCTCATTTCGTGTCCGTTAGTTCGGGACCCTTTAACAAACAAGATCCCAATTTTTAAAAAGCGGGATCCCATTTGACATTTAGGCTCAAGATCCCGAAGCTAAATGGGATCCTAATTTTTAAAAATCAGGATCCCGTTTTTGCAATGCCGATTTTATTTTTTTGGCTAAGGCAAAAACTTCCACATTTTGTGGACTCAACTTTTTGCACTTACCCACCTCCTTTATGATGAGATCTTGTCCCAATCCCAAGGTACTCTAAAGTACCTCCACATCACCTTCCCCCTTTACACCTCATTGACACTTGGCAAGATGTGAGGGTTTGTGAGTCCTCAACTCACCCTAGCCCTTCATCTTGTCCATGGTGGCTAAATCCTAGCCCTCCATTCATTAGAGGCCTTTCCCCTAAAATTAGAGGATTTTGACCTCATTGGCATCACTCAAGATTCAAGCAATCTAGCAACCAAGCATTCAAGCTCTCACAACCATACTCCATTGTTGCAACTTTTGAGCTCATTTTGCATCTATTTTATGCATTTACCCACATACCTATCTTCACCATTGCATTCCTCATATTGTCTACATCATTTTGCATCCACTTGCATGTTATTTCCCATCTGAAGGAGCACACAAACGATCAAATCAACATGGCTAACCATTTGATCAACTTGGGCAAGGTAATCAACTCTATTTTTCTTTGTTTTGTTCAAGTTCAACTAGGCCAATCTTGAGGTGTTGTTGTGTTCCCTTGCTTTCATTTCATTTCTATTTTGCATTTTAGACTAGGAGAAAAACATTGCACACAACCTCCAAACAAACATAAAAAATAACCACTAGTGGACCTTCGACAATGCAAGTCACCTACTCAATTTACATCAACAAACCCCTATATTTCCAATGAATTATCCATGTCATTAGTACCGTGATAACACAAATAATAATTAGAATTTCCACTCAAATTTTTAAATATCCTCTTAGAAAAAATCTAATTTTCTCTATTAGGGATAGACACAAACCTGCTAAAAACTTCCACTACTTGGGCAATATTTAGTCTAGTACAAACCATTAAAGACATCAAACTACCAATAACACTATCATAAGGAATTTTAGAAATCTCATTAAAATTATTATTAGATTTAGGACACATGTCTAAAGTGCTAGGATAAGGTTGCATTAACCTTGCAATCCTAAGTCATTGTATATGTGTCCATGATCCTTGGAAGGTGTACTTGGATTCTTGAGGACATGATAGGAAAATATTAAATATCAAATATCAAAAAAATATTGTAATTATATCGATAAAGGAAGGATAAATTCAATGGTGGTAGTTACAAACAATTATTATGGATTCCTTATCCTAGGCATACAAATGGGAGATGAAGAGTCATCCTTGAATAGTGGGTTCATTTCTTAATGAATGTTATCCAAAATGGAGTGCCATGTTTTTTATTAGAAAAGTAGGGAAAGGTTCATGATCCCAAAATATTAAGACATCAAATAAAAAGAAAAGAAATAGAAGGATGGTGCATAGGCCTGAACAAATAGCTAAAGGGCATGCAGGCCCAGTAAAGCAACAAAATTAAGAAAAAAAAATTGAGAAAGAACAAGAGACCACATACACCCAACTAATTGATCGAGCTCCAATCTTCAAGAAGGGAATCAAGGGACACTTCCTTGTCCTCCTTATCCTTCTCTTCGCCTTTCTTCTCATTCACATTCTTCTCTTCTTCTCCTTTTTCCATTTTCTTCTTCTACTTGGAAATTTTAGACTAGCTAAAGATGGTACCCATAACTACTTTGTTCATGATACCATGTGTAAGCATAATTATTTTGGAAAAGGTGTTTCCAAACTAGTAATTTTGTCATTACTACTATGGAAGACAATATTTAAATTCTCCAACGCAACCACTTTAGCCTAGAGATTCTTAATGTCAACATTGACTTTATCTTACTGTTATGGGCTAAAAAGAGAGAACAAAAATTCTCCTCAATATTATCCAAGATCTCAAGAAGCTCAGGGGAAGGAGGAGCTAAAAAAGTGTTGAATGCACAAGACAACAAAGAGGGCGGGTGAATTACTTGTACCTTAAAACTTCAAAACCCTCACAAACATTTAGATCCACATTAATCCAATTAACCCTTAATCTGTTAGAATGATTTATCATGAAAGAAAATAACAAAAATAGAACAAAATCAACACCATACACAAGAAAATACCAAATTTACGTGGAAAACCCAAGATGGGAAAAACCATAGTGAGGATTAGCTCACAATATAAAGTAATATCAACACTGAATACAATAAGGCTCGTTGCTAGAGGGATCACTGCCCAAAAGAAAGAAAGGCTCACTTTCATAATAGAAAAGAAGATAGAGAAGAGTGTTACAATGATAAATCCATCTCAATGCAACAAAAAAATCCACCACAGCATCACCAACACCTTTGCAATCTTTCTGAAGAATTGTAGATTGCTCAATGCATTCTGTAATCTAGCATATGAAAGCTCACACTGTACTTCACAAATTTGCACCCTACAACTTTGCACTTCACATCAATCACATCATACTCATATCTCTTATCATCCCTTAACAACTCAACACTTATTTATTCCATCTTCAACCTTGAACACATTATCCAAGGTCAGTTATGAACCTCAACCGTGCAAATTCAAATTAGGTTGACACAAAAATATTTTTGCAATGGGAAGGAATAAATGTGGACCACAACACACCTTAGGTAGGACCTAAATCCACTCATACACACCATGCCATGCTTTTACAAACATCAAAGAAACTTCACAATTAGTGTAAACACCCAAGGTTGGTCGAACCTGTGTTAACACCATTAACACTTTAAGTACACACTTCCTCAAATTCAAAGATGAATCACAGACACCACATAACACTTGAACACAATCTATAATATTCCTCAAATTCCCTAGAAACCAAAAAATTCATTTGCAACAACTTTCACTCGAAGAATGTACACACTTAGTACACTCAAACAACTCTATCATACACTACAACTCAAGAAACTGACTTCTGAAGCACCGAACCTCAAAAAACTTCAACAAAAGAAAGATAGAAACACTATCAACACCCTTCTAGATCCACAAGACTTGAAACCACTATGTGGAGAAATATGGAGCCAAAATATTTCTCTTAGAGACACCTCTACAATATACAGTTCACACACTAGTGAACACACCTTCCTCTACACAGCGATCTAGCATACCAAATTCTAGAAGAAACACCTCTGAATTCCTTTGATCAAAATATATGAACCACACAAGAATATCTTCAACCCAGAAGAACTATGGAGAAAAACCAAAACACTACTTTGCAACACAGAACACCACTGCAACACACTGTTTCCTCTTTTCTATTAATTTTCTCAAAAGCACTTGGAAACCAAGCACCAAAGACACATCCTCAACATCTTCAACACTTCCTCATCACCATCAATCCAACTGCAACATAGCAACTCAACCATACATCCATAGACAAAAGCTTATTAAAGAAACACTATAGGTTGACACTAGTAGCTTACTAATGACAACATAATGAAACTAATCAAAGCATCATCAAAGAAAACAACTCAATACCAACATACCAAATTATCACACTCTTGCAAAAAAATCCTCATACAATTGACACTAATGAAAACACCAAAGCTTCTTGACATCAATGACAACACCAACTATAAATGTTTGCAACAAAATGTAGTTTCCCTCTTGTCTGTATGCATAGCCTCATTCTACGAGTCTTCTTCCTCCCAACCATCCATAGAATGAGGAAGAAACTCCTCATCCACAACCTCTTCATCATTAGACTCCTCTCGAATCTCTTTGCCTTTAGTATTTTTTGGTTTCTTAGAACTCCAAGCTTTGGCCAATCTGCTAGACCTATGTTTTTCTAAACCTTTGATTTCACAATGTGAAGTCCCCATAATATCCTTCTCCACCCCATCAACATCGGAGATGTCAATAGTCTCACCCTCAACCGAAAGGGGAATGGGGTTTTTATATTTTTTCTTATTATTTTCCTTTTGTTCCTCGTGCACACTAGGGACCACCACATTCCTTATATTAGTAGGAGAAATATCCAACAACTCATTTTGAGGGGGGGTATGAATCTCAGCAGGTTCCTTACCCTTTTTCCTAGACACATCTTGCCAAAAAAGCTATGTCTAGGGTTATTGTTGATCAAAGAAACATAGGGGTTTAGAGGCTTTATCATCTAGGAGCTTAATTTTGACGTTGCTCCTATCCTTTTGGTTGGAAGAGGGGGTCACGGTAAGTTAGTAATTATAGATATCCTTGATAAGGCCTTGGTGCAAGAGGGTAGTCACCATCAAGGAGCCAGTCCTCGAGGGAAGTGAATAGATAGAAAGGGAGATTCATTCTTTTACCATGACATAGATGGTTGAGTATAGGGAAATGGTAACTATGGACCATTTTAAAATTACTTTCAAGGTTAAATATTTCATGCAATGTAGACTTACCAATACCCAAGGAGCCAACCTTCTCCTTGATATAGTTGTTTTGGAATTGGACCAGTTTCTCCTCTCCAATGAAGAAGGTGGCAATAAAATTCTTATATTCCCCTTTTCTCTTCTTCTCCACCTTGAGGCCATTGCAAGCTAAACCAATTTCTTTAGCTATCAACTCATCAGAAACATGGAACTGCACCCCTCCAACGGTGACCTCACCTTGAGACTATAAATTCATAAATTTTGAGGTTTGTTTATCATCATAACCCTCATAGCTTGGAAGGACGGGGCACAACTTCCTTTTCAAATAGTTCCCAAAGATCAAAGTTCTATTTAAGTGCTTCACAAGAGATGGGTTTGATCCTACACTACAGTCCATGCTTACTAACCTTTTTGCTAAGAATCACAGAAACCCACCTGAGCCACAAGAAACACAAAGGAGCTGAAAAATAAAATATAGAAACTAAACTAGCAAATCCTTTCACACACATTCACTTTTTCTGGAGTCGATATAGTAAGGGAAATACCAAATAATTTGTCCTATTCTGATGAAATATTGGTAGTATTGGATTCATAATTGTATCTAGCCTTCGCCAGCTTATGGAGAATTCGCCAAATCAAGCATCACTTTTATGAAACCTTACATACATGCTTAGAAAATATAAAATTATTAAAATTAGCCTAAATACTTGTCTAATCGCCACAAAATTAGGTTTTCTTTCTCTCCATGAATTAACTAGAACTTTTTACAATTAAATTTTGAAGATGAGCTATAGGATGAGATTTTAACACTAATAGTTTTAGGCTAGTCTACTGAAACGGGGGCTAGAAATAGAATTTTTTTGCCAATTGAAGATGATTCTACACTGAAAATGAGGAAAATTTCAAGGTGCCAACATATTTAAAGTCCAATAACATTGCATATTAAATACTAAGAGTAGCTTTTTGGAGGCCAACCTTGTTCAAGGATGTTGCATAGATGATAAGGAAGTGTAATGCTTGTTAAATTTTTTCAAGAAAGTTGAGGTTTTCTAGTGTGCTTCTTATGTTGCCTTCATCATTTGAGACACCTTGTTAGTAGTGGGGGATTCATTTTATTAGAAAGATATTAGAAAATTCCAACAATGGATATAAGTGGATTCTAGTGGCCATATATTATTTTACCAAGTGGGTTGAGGTAGTCCCAACACATAATACAACCTTGCAGGTGGTGATTGATTTCTTGATCAACAAAATTATAACAATGTTTAGAGTTCTAAAAAAATATTGCTAATAATTCCATGTGTTTCAAGACAAATGAAATATAAAATATGTGTTTTGAGTTTGGTATTGACCTGGTACACTCTTCCCACTACTACCCATAGAGAAATAGATAAGATGACTCCAATAATAAGAGATTGATGAAGATCATAAGGATATATTTATATCAAAATAAGAAAATATGGGATGAAAATATTGAGTATGGTCTTTGGGCTGATAGAGTCACTTTTAAACAAGCTATAGGAGGTATCCCATTTGAGTTGTTTTATGGAGTAGAAGTTAGGATGCCTACTAGTTTGAAGGTTCATGTATATCAATTGTTACAAGATATAGATAATGATCATTGTGATGCAATCTCCCTTTGGCTCATGGCATTGACTGAACTAGATGAGAAATGAAAATAAACTCGTGATAGAAGAAATCAGTATAAACAAATCATGAAAAAATTTCATGATAAGAAGGCATCACCAAGGGAGTTCCAAGTTGGTGATTTGGTTCTTTTTTGGAGTTCCAAGTCTAAAGATAAGGGAAATCATAACAAATCTAACCCCTTTTGCTTGGAACTTATGGAGTTTCTCAAAGGTATGAGTTTAATATTTACCATCTCGTGGATTTTGATGGAGAACTATTGGAGATACCCATGCATGGTCAAAATATAAAGCATTATTTTTTTTTAAGTTTTGGAGCTCAAAATTTTGACTAGTGATTGCAATGTTAAATCTTCAATAATTGTATCACTTCTTTTAGTAGTCTTGATTCCAACTTGGTCAATATATTGTTTTTCTTTAGTTTTTTGGAAGCTTCATGGTCTAATTGGAGATCTAAGTTCTCATTGTGCTTGCAAGAGGCACACGTTCCCAACTAGAGCCATTGTTGGGATTCAATTTTATAGTGTCATTTTTCTTAAGTCTCATAAATTTCCATATGTAATATTTTCCTTTTCAATCCATTTGTTAAAAACCAATCCAAGATATCTAATTTGGGCAGTCCCTTACCAAAATATTAGCATAGTTAGTAGATCATGAAAAATTAGGCCCAATTTATTTTAGAAGTCTTACAAAATTATCTAAAGGAAGAAATTTATGCCTTTGTAGGTTTTCCCCTTTCAACCCACACAAGTGTAGTTCAGATGTACTTTCCCACAAAGTGCAGTCTAGTTGGGTTTTTCCACAAAGGTTGGTTCAATTTTTTTCCTCGCAATGTTTGGTTCAATTGGTTTTTCCTACAAAATCCGCTTCTTTTAGTTTTGCAGAAACTTGATGCCCAACTAAACTTCCTCTTTCCATAAGTGTCTGGTTAAGTTTGTTATGTTAGAAAATTTCAATCTCTATCCAAATAATCAAGTTAAGAATTCAATAGATAGGATACAAGGCTTGGACTACTATAATATGAAAATCTAAAAAAAATTTATGAAAATTTGAAATTAAGTGACCTTAATATGGAATTACCATGATTAAACCCATCTTATTTATGATGCTAAAATTTAGAAAACATATCATGCTTTTCAACACTATAATATGTGAACTTATATGAATAATAAATAAATAATAATGTCACCATAAGATAGCAGCAAACATGCACAAATCATAAACATAAAAACATCATATACAATAAGATTTACATGGAGAAACCCTTGCGAGAAAAAACTCCACCAAGAAGAGGGGTCAAGTATGTATTATCTTCAAATAAATAATATTGCAATACATTCACTTCCATTCTCATCCTTTCCTCAAACATTTCAATACCTATGTACCTATGAACAAGCTCTTTATGCCTCAACCTATCCTTGTTCCTTGCAAAGTAACACTACATTGAATTGTTCCTATAATTTATACATCCAAGTAAATGATTTTACAGACTTGTGAAGAGGTCTTAAGCCCTAAACATGGTACCCAAAGATGAACCTTGATTCCAAATGTCCTCAACCATTGGATTGTCTCCTTAGAATGTGAAAGGACATTGGTTTTGGCTCTAATATTTTCCCTCCAACTTGGGTGCCCCAACTTGGAAATTAAGCATTACATTAAATGCAATAAATGATGGAAAACAAAGATACACTTGTTTCCTTTTTCCAAGCACCCACTTGGAGAATCCCAAGAGTCACTCATTTATTTTCTTCCTTATCTTTTACCACCCCATTCTAGGCATCCACATGTGAGGAAAACAATATTAAATATCCATGTCCACAAATCACCTTTACTGCTACTAGTGGAACCCATCACCCATTATGAATGTATCACAAAAAATGGTGAGAATAAATATTAAAAATATTTTCCCAATACACCCTAAGTGCCTAGGGAAACTTTCTGGGGATTTTTAAACCAAGCAATATGACATAGGATTTACAAGGTAGATCACACCTTAATTCTAACATTCTCCCACTTGACATTAGACATTTTAAATACACCCATAGGAATCACAAATAAGGGAAATTAATCCCTTATCCAATCACATAACACTTGAATCTTCATCGTTCTCTCATGTTCCAACAAGATACCTACAAAATAAATCATGATAATCACTATCAAGCAAAAAACTTCTTACATCCTTCAACATGCCACCTATGGAAGAAAAAGGAACATGTCAACATGAAACACATAACCTATCACTAAAATATACACCAATATATACATGAACATAAGCATCAAATTTAAATGATAACAAAGGCTTTGAGTAGCTATCATACTCATACCAAATGGAATAGCAACCACAACACATTGCAACTCATCAAAGCTAACCATACCTCAAACTAGGGTATAAAAATCATAGATATAACTTCATGATATCAAAATAACAACCCAAAATATACAATAAAGTATTTGTATATTCATCCTCCTATCTCAAATGCAACATACCAATGTACAAATAACTATATATAAGTCCAACTAACAAAGTTTACATTAACACTGAAACAATCTCATGGATATAGATAGTCCACATTTGAGTCATCCCATTTCAACCAATAGGTTGTATGCACCTAAAAATTTCATAACTCATATATCCTAATCTAATTAAACATGAAAAATCATAATCACATTAGTAATTAGCAAACCAAGATATGAAAGAGGATAACTAGATATATATCAAAAAAACTCCCACTACCTAAGTAATGCCAAATCTAAAAATAGATCAAAGCATAATCTACAAATCAAACCTTATCCTTGTTCGACACTCACATTTACTAAGTTGTGTAAAGTAATATATCCTTCACTATTCCCATACTGAAAGGATAACAACATCTAACATTCAAATCAAATGAAAAATTGGAAATAATAAATGTAAATTTCTCATACCAAAGGTAGATCAAACAAACCAATCATTCCCACAGTAAAGGGAATTTTCCCAAAGCCACACACCGTTTCTTGTACCTCTCCAAATAATTTCTTAGAACTAGATCCATAGCTCAAATACCATACATCTTATTCTTAACAAGTCTTCAATTTTTTTATAGTCAAGACTAACGCATATGAGAATATAAGATATAAAATAAATAATGCATATGATATTCAAGCGGGAAATAACTCTTAGATCATTCACCTTCCAAGTAGACCAAGAGTGGGATACAATATTTTCGTGTGCATACAACTTCAAGAAGTGAAATATTAATAATAGAGGGAAATCTTCTCTTCATGTCCAAAATGGATTCACATCCATACCCAAATGCAGGATCCTCGAGCTTTCTAGTAAAATTTCATCAAAGAGTAACCATATTAACACATAATCTCCATAAAATAATATATCTCTTAGCCTTACCCAATTCTCCCCAGTATGCATGAGTATCCACCAATCAATCCATGCCAACTTCAAATGCAACCTTTTCAAATCATGAAGCTCCACAAAAAATGATTAATAAGTCAAAACCAAAGAGAACAAACAAGACCATCATCAAAGTTTCAACCATGAAACTAGGAACCCAAACATGACATCATGATCTAACATCTCCTCAAAGGAAGATCATATGGTCTGAATGAACATATCATGGTATCAAGAAAATCTATATCAATCCAAAACCCTAATCTATAATCAAGAGTACATTATGAAATAATAACAACCATACTCTAGACCAAGAAACAATATCTCCAATCACATGAAGTTAAAAATCTATCATTAAATTATGAATCCATATCACTACCAAAGCTCCCATTGAACCATGTATCCAAGATTTCCAAGAATCATGGTAACCATATCCTAATTGAAGACCCTGCATAGCCCCAACACAATCAAAGAACTTAGCATTGTGAGCTCCCAAAAGGTAAATTCAAACCATGATCTCCACACCAATAAGATACAATCACATGTACTTTTCAGTAGAACCGAATATGTCTTTAAACTCTCACTTCAATCTGATGGCAGGATCCAAGAACTCCTTATGCCACCAAAAACCATTGCAAAAGACCATCCATCTTCTAACCAAAGATTATCCATGGATCACTACATACTGCAATAACTTATAACCAAAATCTTGAAATAAAGTAGATGGAAACACATTATGTAATTACATAAAAACATTATTGAAATTAATACCAAGCTATACATGGCCTCATGACCAATATCATTGCCAACACTCTACTAAAAGTGGACAAAGATTCTCATGCACCATAAACTACTTCTATAGATTCAAATGAACAACTATATCAAGTACTTCCAATAACCTTTTCTCATTGTAATAAACATACTAGTATAATAATAGTGACCAAGAATATGGCCTACCAAATAGAATCCACATCAAAAAAAACCAAGATTTTCACATATGCAACATCTCAAAGGAGAAATACATAATCAGTGCTCCAATCTCAAATAACTAGAAACTAGATTCAACCCCACACTAGTAACATTGAAAATAGATATAATCAAGTATAACATGTAAATTTCCAAGACTCAAACACCAAGATCAATGTTAGGCCTGATTTTCCAAACAAATCCACATAAGAGTAACCATAGATCAATAAGAACCCTTCAAGAAACCATCCAAACTCGTAATTGTCTTCATCTAGAATGCCCTAAATATAGTCTTATCCCAAATCTAAATACCACAATTTTTTATCATGTAAAACTTTCAAAACCGTCTTTATAAATATGAAATCTACTTAAAAATATAGACATTCACATAAAACATGTCATCTAAATAATGGCATAAGCACAAATCTACAAAACCATAACTGTAAACAAGAGAAAATCTCAACCCAACATTAAGAAAATCAAGTTTTTTAGTAGATAGCAACATATGAAACATATCATCTACACAAATCACAAAGAGTTCAATGGATTATCTTCTAGTGCTTTCATATAACCAAGGGATAAAACCATGAAGCCAACATAAGAACTTCATTCTATAGTCCAAATAGTGGGTATTTCTCCATGTGACTAGGATGTCAAAAGTACCCATCCAACATGAACACCTTCTCACTGCACTTGACCACAAGGTAAAGGAACAAAACTACCAAAAAAAAGGATACTCACATTTTTCAAACAAGAGTTCCAAGTTACCAAAACATACCCAACTTTATGAAGATTCAAAATCATGAGCTTCCAATGCCCAACATAGATCACATTGACAATATCCATGGCTTCCAATCTCACTAATATGAAAAATCAAATCAAATCACAAACCATTCATTGCAGCCCCACAAGCCTCTAACAACCTTCAATTCCTTCTAAACAATTCCCACAAGCTTTTCAAGCTAAGAAATCAAAAAATGAAGGAATGCCCAAGACCTAGGTAATGTTTAGCTTTGATACCAAATGTTGGGGATTTCAATCTATATTCAAATAATCAAGTTATGAACTCAATGGATGAGATATAAGTCTTGTACTATTGCAATATGAAAATTTTAAAAATTATATACAAATATGAAATTAAGTAACCTTAATATTGAATTGCCATGATTAGATCCATCTGTTTTATGATGCTAAAAATCAACCAACATACCATGTTCTTCAACACTACCTTATGTGAACGTATAACAATAATAAATAAAGGATAACATCACCATAAGGTAGCATCAAAGAGTCATAAATCAACAACATAAGAGCATCACATAATGTAGGATTTACATAGAAAAGCCCATGCAGGAAAAAACTCCACCAAGAAGAGAGGTCATGTATGCATTATCTTCAAATAAATAAGATTACAATACATCCACTTTTTTTCTCCTCTTTTCCTCCAACATAGAAGCACTAGTGTACCTTTGAAAACCTCTTTATGCCTCAATTGCCCTTATTCTTGCAAAGTAACACTACATTCAATTGTTCCTCTAATTTCTACATCCAAAGAGTTGATTTTATAGACTTATAAAGAGATCTTAAGTCCCAAACATGATACCCAAAGATGACCATTGATTCCAAATGTCCTCAAAATGTGAAAGGACACTAGTTTTGGCTCCAACACTTTCCCCTCCAACTTGGGCACCCAAACTTGGAAATTAAACATTACATTAAATTCAATAAATGATGGAAATCAAGAGACGTGTTGCATCTTTCAAGCACCCACTTGGAGAATCCCAACATTCACTTGAATTTATTTTTTCCTTGTCTTTTACCATCCCATTCTAGGTGTCCACATGTGAGAAAAATAATATTAAATATTCATATCCACAAGTCACCTTTACCATTGCTAGTGGAACCCATCACCCATGAATATATTACAAACAATGTTGAGAATAAACATTACAAAATATTTTCCTAATACACCCTAAGTGCCTCAGGACACTTTCCAAGGATTTTGGAACCATGTAATATGACATAGGATTTACAAGGTAGATGGCACCTTAATCCTAAAATGTTTTCCCACAAAATCCACTTCCTTTTTTGTGGGAACTAGAGGTCCTTTTGAACTTCCTTTATTGTTGCAGGAACCAACTCCTACTGGACATCCTTTATTTTTACAAGAACCCAATATCCAACTAAACTTCCTATTTTTGTCTACTTTACTTGCTTTTCCCCACAGTGTCTGGTTCTATTGGTTTTTCCCACAAATGGTCGAGATGGACACCAAAAGATTGCAAAGATTCATTTCTATATGCAAAAGGATTTAAAGGCATCCAAGCATCCATATTTTATGGTTTTTCTTTGTGATTGTTGCTCACCTACTCCTCTGATTGATTTAAGATAACATTAACACATCTTTCATCATTCATGGGTTACTTGGTGATTTCTTGATTGTGTTTTGGCACCAAATGGTTCCAATGTATGAATTTTTATTTTTGCTACCCCCATCACTATAAAATGATTGCCAAACCACCAAAATTTAATGTTGATCTCTTCAATCTGTAACATCCATTTGAGTGTGACTCATCCTCCACCATGGATTTGAATATGCTATAGTGTCACAATCTAGGGTTTGGGCCTTAGCACATATTTTTTTAGGTACAATAGATGCAGAGCATAACATAGAATAAGAATATTTAGAAGAGAAAAACTTACAAAAATTGGTTGTGGAGAAGTTGCAAGGAGAAATAGATTGTTTCTAACTGTAAAATGATATTGTAATATCATTTTCCAAGTTTATGTCTCCATTATTGTGCATGTAAACTCATAAAATGTACCATTTTGAGAAATTTTCCTCAACACATTTGTTTTTGTGAATGTAAACAAATATTAGAGGAATGTGACAAGTTCTAAATTTGTTCTAACATTTCTTAGCAGCTCTTCTATGTATGCGCATATGAGTTTGGGTAGTTCAATGATGAATAACTAAGTAGATGAAGCTTAAAATGGTATTTTTTTATGTTATAATGAATGGATCGCCTAAAATTTATCATTTCTATCTTTTTATTTCTCCTTGTTGATTGTGACTCTACTACCCTAGAATAGACATCAATATCACTATATTCCTTCCAGTCACCCACATTCAAATAAATCATAAAAAAAAAATAGTTTGTCTTGTTCATGATATCATTGTGTGCAAGGAGTAAAGAAGGCCATTTTCAGTGAATAATGGAACTCACCCCACCTTGCATTAATTTGCAAGGTGTTATAACAATTATATAGTGGTTAGAGATAGTTATTTTTCTTAGTCCAATAACAATATTAAGGCCTAAGTAGACAAGTTGGGTTTAGCTATCATCAAGTCCATTGTTGCTTATAATAGGTGATTTCAATACCTGTTAAGGTGTACCCCTAGGAATACCCTCTTGAGTTTAAGTTAAGATTAAATTATAAAAAATAAAACCAACTCTTGTTGACTTAGCTTAGAATCCTCCATAGTTTTGTTGATGAACTGATTTTGCTCACTTGTTGACAACCCTAGTCTTGTGAGTAGATTTTTTTATAGGAAGTGGAGTAGTGATTCCAAGACCTAAAAAATATTATTTTTTAAGTCATACATTGTATACTTGGAGGACACTAATGAGCATATTCATATTCGCTTTTATGTTAATTATTGTGGAGTTGCATCATTTTATTCAAATGTTGTGGGGGAGCATTTAGACCCTCTCTTGCCTTCTCTACCTCATTATTTGTCACTATTTGGAATTGGTGTGGAGATCATTGAGTAGCATTTAGTGGATCCAATTTTGTCTTTGTATTATGTTTTACATTATTTTCCATGAGGTTCTAGATTTCCATCTTCATTAGTGTGGCCTAGAACACCTATCTTGATTATGGAAACTTTTAGCATCAACATGGGGACACTTGAGCAGAGTTCAAATATATCACACATATCCATCTTCCTTTCAAGAGTTGGAATATTTCCTACATATATTCTTGGTTTTGTTTCTGCCCAAGGGGAGGAATGTTTTTTGACAAGATTGAATCATCTTTAACATTCATTTTCAAACATCTACCATCATTGTATGAAACTAATTTGTGGGGGGAGAGGGGAAACGTTGCACAGTCTCTCTTCTTCTCTCTTATGGGGGAATTTTTCATCACATGGGGTTTTTTCTTCTCATTATTCTTTGAGATCATTTTTTTATTTTCTGTTTTGGGGACTAGTTTTTTCCACTATATTTTCTCCTTTTCTCCACTTTATGAGAGATTTTCTTGTACTTGGGTACCTCATAAGGCCTAGTTTTTGGGAACCAATTTTTTTATTCCTCTTAATTTGTGCTTAAAGGGGGGTTTAGTGTAGGAATTAATCTATCTTAGGAGTTCTAAGGAGCTTTGTGTCTATTCTTAGCCTTGTACTATTATTAGCCATCCATGTGTTTTTTTAGCTAGTTCTAAATTAAGTGGTTACATGTCTATTTTTAGATGACTATTACTTTATATGTAATCTATATCATGAGTTAATTCATAATCATATTAGCTATTTATTTATATTTTATGTTTTTAATATCACAAGTAGGAGCATGCTATTGCTTGACATTCATGGCTCAATTTAATAGTAGCATTCTCTCTAGAGATCTCAAAATTTTATACACCTTAAAATGAGGGATGAAAATTATAATGTTATTGAGCTTAATAAGGAAAATTTGTGGTTGTTTAGGAGGCTTTGTTCTTATTATTTGTGGGAGTGGAATTATTATGGTCATAGTGTGGTTTGTAGTTTGTTTTTCTTTCCAAATTCCTAGATAGATTGTTTTTTGAGAGTATGGGTAGGAATATAGGCTTTATGGGGCCAATTTATTATGAATATATTAAAATTAGTGTCATTTTGTGTAACATCCTTCATAAGGGGGGTTTCTAGAAATTTTATGGAATGAGAAAATGAGTATGGATCTACCCTTTTTGGATTATTTTCTAAGATATAAAAAGATAAGGTGGAAAAACGGTGTAGGTTTGAAGTAAAAGTGTTGGATGAATTGATAGCTTAGATAAGTGGTATGTTTATGAAATGGGATAAAATCTAAAAGGACCAGAGAAACAAGGAAGATGTGTTGAGCTCATTCATAAGGGGACAATAAAAGGTTAAGATAATTTAAAGTGGTTTTTCCAATGATTCTTTACCTTAGTCATGGTATTAAGTGGATTTATTAATTATAAGGTTTGTATACTTAGAAAGATAGTTACAAACCATCTATACCTTTCATTTAAATTTTTTGAATTATTTCCATCATAACTATTTTTTTATCCTCGCATTCTTTTTATTCTCTTATTTGGAGTATTCTACGTTGGAATTTAATAAGGGCATAGGGTCTACCTCCCTAGACTAGTGTATTATATTATTAGTTATCAATAATTCTATTGATGTAAGACCCCATCCTTTGTGGCCTTACTAATCCTATTAGTCATCGATGGTTCATGTCCTATATTTTACGTTCTTTTATGTTGGACAACACACATTAGTGATTATTGTTCCTATACATCAAGTTGCTTATATTTTGATTGTTAACTAACTAACTAGTGGTTTTTGTGATTTCGTGTGATAGCTAGATAAGTTTTATTCCTTGTCTACATAAGTATGCAATGATCGAGATGTTTCATTGTTGGTAATATCATTATATATATATTGGATTTAATCATGTTAGGTATGAGTGTGGGTAAGTGTGAATATAAAGGTAATGATTGATATTCAATATTTAGTTGTAGTAGTATTTGTTATAGGTTAAATAGATTATTGATAAGTGGTAATAATTTGATATTGAATAACATGATGAATTATCGTTTGACTCTAAAAGATATTATGCAAGTAAGAAGAGTTAAATTATATGTTACTCATGTAGATTTAATTCTTTAGTCACTTATTATCAGAAGGATATTCGTCATATGCTATTTGTTTCAATTATTAATAATTATAAGAATTATTGACACCTATTCTTGGTTGAGTAAAGAGGTTAAAATTGGCCAATGTTGATGAAGGGGTCACATAGCTACCTCATTTCATTTTTGTGAATTCCTAGTCTTGTCAAAGATATTTGTTTTAACCTTGTTTTGTAAGGATTGTGCACATGTGAAAGGTTGTTTTATCAAAATTTTGAGTCACCCTTTTAAAGGTGATTAATTATTGTATGTTTTGAAAAGTCTTTATGTGGTATTAAGTGTAAAAAATGCTTCCTAGGTGGTAGGTCTTTGGATTAGGGGTCTTTTTATTCCATAAAACCCCTTAAATAAAGTCTAAAACCCACTCTAATTTCTCACTTATGAAAAGTGGCGAAAATTGGAGTTGGTTGGCTTTTCCCTTCTATGTATTCCTTCTCTTTGAAAGGAGAAGGGGATTCTCTCTTTTGCTTGGCTTCTCTCTTTTACTTTGATTTTTCTTTTGTCCTTGGAATGATTTCTACTTTTGGGAAGGAGAATACTTGGTGGAGATAGAGGAGAGGATGGGAGAGGAAGAATGTAAGAATAGGACTTGGAGGAGGAGAGGCTATCACCTTTTGGATTTGCACTTAGTTGGTAAGGTCTGCCCCTTTGTAGATATTTGCTTAAGATACATGAAATATTCTTTATGTTTTGAATTTATGTGCAACTTAATGTTAATTCCTTTTGAGGTATTGTTGAAATTCTGTGTTTGGCTTTGCCTTGTTGGAGTTCCAACTTGTGTTTGTTTCTCTTGATGTGTATAGTTATGTAAGGGTTAGGGTGATGAATTATAGCATGGGTGCTTGCATTGTGCATAGTATATGGTGTAATTTGTGTAAGGAAACCTTGTGAATAGTGGTGGTGTGTGTAAGGGAAGTTACGTGACCCTTAGAGTTTGGGGGTGGATTGAACATCAATCCTATGGTTGGGAGGAGAGCTTGTGGCCATACTGTTGTTTTTGTTGACCTCTTCTTTCAGGTTGTACATTGAAGATGGGAATAAATGGGAAATCCATATTCAAGATTCAAGAAAATAAAGATGAACCTTGTGAAATTAAAAAAAAAACTAAGTTCCAAGGGTGGAGTTATGGCAAATGTATTTGTGGTGTAATGGTCCAGTTCTTGTAATACCTTTTTCTAGATGTGTGAATTTAAGGAAACATTGGGCTTGCTTCAAGCTTTAAAGATAAGAAATTAATGTTGGGGAAATGCGAACTTGATAAGTGAAATCATAGAAGTCATTTGTGTAAATATTTAAGGAAATAAAAGATTGTGTCTTGAGCATCAAAACTCGAATATTGTTTAAGAAAATTTTAATGAAGGAATTAAAATCTTTGTTGGATCTAAATTAAATATTCTCTTATAGTAAGGTAAATAAAGGCATACATTGAAGGTCCTCACAAATCCAAATTTTAAGGAAATTTAAAAATATAGTCCTTTCCTCCTTGAATTTCCCTTTGTAATACAACTAGTTAGATTTTACATTTATTCTTTTGAAAAAAATTATATATGTACATAAAGTATAAATATATAAATCATACATATACATATTATTTACACAAAAATACTTAAGGATTCAATATAAATAGAAACATAAATATATCATCTTATCATAGATATATTAATCTAGAAATAATTAAATTAATATTTAACAATGAAATTTTAAAAAGTCTCGTTATACCCAAATTATCATTTTTAATATAAAATAACTGTGTATATATATAAATAAATAACTTTTTTTTTTTTTTAGCCAAAAGTGGTAGACCACTTATAATTTTATTTATATATATAAATATATTTATTACATATAGCTGGTTAGGCGAACATAGTGGAGGGAAAGAACCAGCAAGAAAACCCCCAATTGCGGTCCAAGTAACTGATTTTACAAAATATCAAAAAGACCAAAGAGGTCCCAGAACAGTTGACCAATTGTCTGATTACAACATTACAAATGATCATTCCCTTTCTTGCCCAAAATACCCTAATAGAGTGTACATATATCTATTTATTTAAATAAACATTCTAAGTTTTTTTTTATAAAAATGAATATATATTTATATAGAAAAGACTAACCTAATCGAATAAAGGAAATGTATAATGGTCATTCCATATTAAGAACTTATATCATGAGTTTTCTTTTAAGCATATAAAAGGAAGGGAATTGATTCCCATATTCTAATAAGGCATGTTTTTCTTTTAAAGAGATATAAACCAACTTTAAAGAGGGGCGACCATGGAAGGGAATTCGGCCCCCATTCACCACACCTTCCAAGATAAAAATTCGGGCTCAAACAAACCTTTTTTTTTTGCTTTTTCCTTTTTTCTTTTTTTTTTTCTTTTTAAATAAATGATTTAAATATATACATATAGAATATGAATCATGTAAAGAAAGTATTTAGCACAGTTTAATCAAATGATATATTCGGGTCTGTGTATGATAGAAGATAGAGTCTTAAAAAAAAAAATCGAAAATTTATAAAAATAGTTCAATATTAATACCGTTAGTAAGTATTAATTAATATTAATATTAAAATAAATAGTACTAATAAAATTAATTATAATATTAATACAAGTGTTATTAAAATCAATGTTAATAGGGACATTTAATGTTAAATTTATCTTTAGTATGTTATCATGTTCATGTGTGGTGAATAATTAATAGTGTTAATACATATTTATTCAAAGAAAAAAAATAGTTGTGTTTTGTCCTAGATGTAAATTTAGGGTATGACAATTTAAGATGGTCGTGATACTAATATGAATGTTTTTTTTTTTTTTTTTCTTTCTAATATGAATGTTACTAAAGCCAATGTTATCATGGATGTTTAATATTCACCTTATCATTATTATGTTCTTTGTGCATGTGTAGTTAATTATTATTAGTGTTCATGCATTTTTGTTAGAAAAATTGGTGGTTGTGTATTGTATAGTTGTTTAAATTTTGGGGCATGACAATTGATTTGAAACTCCTTAACTCTATCCTTCCTAAAAAAGTTGGTTTGAGCCCCTCTTTGAATCCCTTGCATCCTTGAAAGAAACAAAGAGTCATTATTCCTCACATGCTAGACAATGTCTCCCTTATCCATGTATCCATGTGGAATTAAATGTGGATTGTGTGCTCTTTTTAGGCTTGTTCTTTTTCTTCTCTTTGCCACTTGAAGACTTATCATCCTTTGCAATCAAGGCTTGGGATTTTGAAAACTTCAAAGCACCCATTTGAATAAGCTTATCTTGCTCCCTAGTGAGTTGCATAGCAAAATCCTCAAAAAAAGACATTTTAAACTCACTCCCAAATGTATTCTTTGTAGCATAGAAAATAGACACAAACACTAAATATTCAAGTCCTAGCTTTGAAAAAACACTTAACACCAATTGTGTATTTGTTTTATTAATTTTACAATCCTTCAATTGTGTTCTTAGTGATTTGAATTTGGCGATGAACTGTTGTATATTGTCAAAATTACCTGGATTTAGACTTATTAATTCATTCTTCAACAAATGTCCTTGAATTTCATTTATTTGCACAAATAATTTTGACAATGTACTCCACATAGCCATGGGTGTATCTGAGTGCTCAATGTGAAACAACTCAAAAGAGACATACAAGCATGAATAGTTAATGGCTTCTTCACAACTATTCAGCCACTTATTCTTTTTAGCTTCATCATCTTTTGGTTTACCATCAAGCCCATGAACTATCCTATACAATCTCTTAACTCTTAGCAATTTTTTTCATTTCAGATTTCCATTTCAGATAGTTGAAAAGTGTTAGAAGTGGAACTCAAAATTGCTCCATGATGAAACAAGAAGAAAAGAACACAAATCAAGAGGAATGCAACCACAACCACAAGAAGAATGCCCCCAAAATCACTCAATCAAAGAACCCTCGCCCCTCTCCCCAACAATATACGAGCTTGGCACTTTATGATAGTGCAATTACAGATGCCACTTGCCAAAAATAGCAAAGTGGTCTTGATCTTAGTATATGCAAATGTCAAATTTGGCCACATAATCAAAGTACTTTTTTTTTTACAAAATGAGATCAATCTAATCACCCATTGAAAAGTATATGAAAAATTATGCACTTTCAAAAAAAATTGCACCCAAAAATATCATAGGAGTGAGAACAGAGCCTCAAAGTTCGCAAAATGAGAATGGTTCAGCAACACTTATGAGAATCTATAATTCTAAAAAATACATATTGTTATCATAGAATCTAGCAGCGCTCGTTCCACGGATAACCCCCCTACGAAACTTGTTTGTTTCCTAGGATTCGTGAAGTTCAAGTATGCATAACGAAGTGATTTTCAAGTCACCTTGAAATGCGTTCCAAAGCCTCGAATAGTCAATTCGAGCATCCCCCCATGTTCGCCTCGTGAAGACCTCCGAAACGAGCCCCTTCGCGAAGTCTCACTGTTCATACTTAGCGAATTGCGAAAGATGCAGTTGCACTGAAAAAGTGCGCTCCTACTCTCAAGCCAAAATTTGGCTAAGTATGAAAAGTGCAAGGGCGCTAATTTTTAGCGCCCCTGCATGAAAGTGAACTTTCTAAAAAATGTAATAGCGCTGAATTTTAGCGCTATTACACTTTTTCCTGACACTTAAACTTTTTCTGGCTTTGGCGCGTTTCTTCATGATTTTCGCATTTTTCGTCAATCGTGCCACTTTTCGTGCCTAAATTTATTGCTCGACTTGAGTTAGGTTTTCAATTTTCTCTTTCACTTAAAAGTGTTTTATTTCGCCATTTTCATTGTTTATGGTCTTTGTTCTTCTTTTCTTCTTGCTAGGCGAGTTCTTCTCAAGCTGCAAACACGTTTTTTGGAAATTCAAAGCTTTTGTCCAGTGTTTTTCGCGTTTCATCTTGGTAAGTTGTTACCCTTGCTTTCTCTTTATTCTCCATTCGTTTTTGTATATTTCTAGGATTTACATATGCGTTTCTCTGCATTTTTATTCCCACACGTTTTTCTTTCTCTCCATTCACGTTTTTGATCTTGCGTGTTCTTCACTTGCCTCCTTTCCATGGCGTTTTTGCGTGGCTTTCTCCTCTTACTCTCACGTTTTCCTCTTACCCTCACGCAATGGAACTCTTGCATTTTGTTTTCAACGCATTCCTCTTGCTTTTCACTCCAACGTTTTTGTGCTAACATCTTTCCTTGTCGCCCTTTCTATAATGCTTTGGTGCGAACATTGAAAAATCTCTTGTTTTGTAAGAAGGTTTCCTTGAAAATGCAGAACACTTTTACAATGGTGATGAAACGAATTTCAGTTGCAATTCCATACAAACAAACAATTTTCAAACCCCAAGCGCAGTTTTCATGCACCATTACATCTGTTTTCTTAAACCATGTTTCAGATGCAGAAGCGCTAAAAATTAGCGCCCTGACATGTTGAACATGTTGAAATATATTCTAACTGTGAAAAGTGTAGGAGTGCTATTTTTTAGCGCCCCTGCATCAAAGACTGAAATCTCCAAAAATGTAAGGGCGCTGAATTTTAGTGCCCTTACACTTTTTACAATCTTTTTCCAGATGAACTTCATTTCTGTCCATTTCACTCCTGAACCTTGTTCCTTCCGTTTTGTGCATCGTTTTGCGTGTCTTGTCATCCACTCCACACTTTCTCAACATCGTTTCTCGCTTCACACTTCCCAATGCTACTTTTTCTACTAACGTCTATTGATTCACCATCCTTGCAGTTTCTCTCCAGATTTCATCAAGTGATCCTAAAGGTGACATCTTCTGATCCAGTGAACTATCCCAGATCTACAAAGAAGCTGTTATGCAACAAGTTGAGGATGACAGTTTTTCCCAGAGCCTCCATACATATCATTTGCAATATACGGCTGACACTTGATAATCTCAAGATGCATCTTCGCGGGTGCAAGAAAATTCATTCATTTGCCAGAAGGCCGATCACAAGAGCTCACACCCTTGTAGATTACACAGCCGGCCTAGATGATGCATTCATACAGGAGACCAGGAAGAAGTATGAAGACTCCACACCCAAAGCAAGGAACCATGAAGATTCTTGATCTCCGATGTTGAACATTTTGATGCATCATTTTATGCATCTTGTAAATATTTCCTGACATCTTATATGTCTTTTTGTAAATTGTAATTGCACCAAGCTCGAAGATGTAATCTTTTGAAAACAAATTACACTTTGACTTTGGTCCAAGTTAGGTGAAATCTCCTAAAATCGCTCACCCAACTTTCCTTAATTTCCTCAATTAGATTCCTAATTTTGCTCATCCCTCTTTCTATATAATGTGAGGGATTTCCATTGTAAAGTTTATCCTTTAATATTTTGCAACGAAGTGCTGCCCTTTTTGAAGCAAAATTGTGAAACTTTGCGTTCATGCTTTGTGAATGGAATTCGATCAATAAAGAAGAGGATTGCAAACCAAACTTTGCGTTGGATTCGATACTTTTATGAATTGATCTTATTTGGTGGTAATTAAGTGATGAAATTTGAAGGACTCTAAGTGATTTATGTAAACTTTGTGTTGCATCTATTACTTAGATTTGCATTTGTGTTTTTGTTTATCATTCGGTTGACTAATCTACAAGACTTTGTGCTTGTAATTATTCACGCTCTTTGGATACTATTGTTGAATGATCTACAAGACTTTATGCTTGTAATTGTTCATGCTTTTTGATAATTTGGTTGGATGATCTACAAGACTTTGCGCTTGTAATTGTTCATGTTGTTCGAGGAATTGCTACGTCTAAGAAGAATTTGTGCTTCTAACGTGACAAATGATACATTTTTCACAAATCCACCATTGAAAAAGCTACGGAACGACTTTGTGCCTTCGTGAGCTTTCCCTTTTACTTTATTTGTTTATTGTTAATTACTTCTGGTATCTCTACGCTTTGCATTGACAAGATAGAGGTATTGGTATTATTGCTAGTTGATCGTTTAAAGTTGTTAAGAATTGCGAACTTCCAACAGTGAAGCATTGTAAACATCTTCTCTGGAAAAAGAGAGAAGGATGAATGTAACACACACCCCCCCCACTTCGTAAGTTTTGTGTACATTTTGTAATTACTTGTTTGTTTTACTATCGCTTCTGTCAGCAGTAAGAAGGGCGCCTCCCCTTTCCGAGATGAGAGATTTATATCTCACATAGCTATGGCTGAAGTCCAAGCTGTGTAATCTATCGAAAAGCTAATTACATAATTTTCACCCAACACATATACCAAAATAAATAAATAAAACTGTCTACACCACTGTGAAGAGCACAAAATTCTACCCCAAATAAAAAAAATGCTCACAAAAAGGATGTCTTGAGCCCAAGTTATAAGCATTTGAAAATTGCCCCAAAACCAAAACTTCATTAGAAAATATTTACAAAATATTTTTTGAATCACTTGCTTAGATTTGATGTTCAAATGGTCGTCACGGGTTTGTTGAGCCCCTAAAATATTCTTGTAAGTGAAATATTCTTATTAAAAAGTCGGATGAATCTTTGGAATCTACAAGGAATATGCTATTTGGTTTGTCGGTTTTTAGTTTGTCAACCAACTGCTAAAATGTGGTCGTCAATCAAGATCTTTGCAACTCTCGCGAAGTCATGTGGTTGTGGGAGCACCATGTGGTGCCCCATGGTACATTGTGGGTCTGTAGACCTATTATGGTCCGTAGACTTTTAATTTATTTATTTTATTTTTTTGAATTTTATTTAAAAAAGTTGAAAAGTATAATTCAAACATATATATATATATATAATATAAACATATTAAAAAATCAAAAATTATGTGAGTGAGCTAACAACGACCGTACAATTGTACAAACAATCAAGGAGATGAAATTTTCTTTGATGGCCTCGAGCAAAATTGTCCAATTTTGACAAATTGATAGACAATCTTGGGGTTTTTAGACCTTTTGGATGCGATGGCAGGCTTCGTTTTGACCCAAAATGCTCCAAAATTGTAGCTACCTCTCGGATCTAGCAACCACCTTTTAGCTTTAAACCCTCATATATCTAGCCTCATATGCTTGATTTGGACAAAATAAAAAACAAAATTGACTTTCTCAAACATCTTGAACTCAATGATGAACTCAAATTTGCACTAACAATCTCCAAAATGAAACTATAATACAAATCCACAAAGAGAAAACCCCCTAAAATCTGGTATTTCTATCAAGTTTTTTGATTAGCTAGATCATTCAATGGAAGAGAAGAGCATACTCAACTTTTCAAGATCTACCAAGATCTCTCCAAAAAGAATAACTAAAGGCACCCAACTTACTTTGATACGATGTAAGAGTTGGCTATGGAGATAGCCACCCAAGATCTAGGGGCTAAATGGAAAGCACAATGAAAGAGAATCAATATGACAAGAATAAATTTTGTTCCTATCAAGAATGCAAATAGAATGGATATACAATGTATAAGAGACCCTTGGCTATATATCCAAGGTGAGACATAGGATTTGACAAGATCATGACAAATGTCTTAATCCTATGCTATGAGACAACTAATATTAAATGACTTAGGACACAAGCATTAGATGACAAAATATAAGATAAGATCTAATGCCAACTAAGACTTCTAGAAATATTCCTAAGACCTAAGTAAACTCAACATGTGAATAGGACCTATTAGGTGAACTACTTAGGTAAGAAACCTTATTCACATCAACACAATCACTATAGATCCAAAAGAAGTTTTAAAACTTAGGCTAAGGATAAAACAAAGAGATACAAAACAAAAGGGAGACTTTCCAATCCAAACATCCTCCCAAAATTTGACCAAAGTACCATTTCCCACCTTCCAAATTGTCTCATTCCTTAGTAGTTGTCTACATTTAATAAAATTGTTCCAGATAAATGAGATAAATGAGCCCTAAGAGGTACTTACCAGATTGAGGTATCTAAAAGCATCCTAACCTTGAAAATATTTAGCTTTCAAAATAATAGTCCAAATGCTCTCTTCTTTCATTAGCCTCCATCCAATTTTTGACAACAAATCTCTATTTATACACTTTATCTTCTAACACCCAATCCTCCACGAGTTTTTGCCAAAAAACCTACTCCCAAGAAACTAAGGAAATTCTTTGTTTATCTTCAACCCCTAACCATAAGAATCTTCTTTGAATTTTCTCACATTGTCAACCACAAATCTAGGGATTTTTAAAAGAGAAAGTAGGTAAATATGTATGGAGTTGTAATTTTCTAGCTTGACTCAATAAGCACTCTTTCTATCTTGCAAGTTTCCTTTTGAGCCTCTTAGTAAGCGATTCCACAATTCTCTACAAAACCTTCATGAGAATAAAAGCATACCTAAATACACTAAAGGTGATTTTAGAGGACAACCAAAAATATGAGCTATCATAACTTGTCTATCTTGGGAAGTGTTGAAGAAGAATAAAGCATTGTTCTCAAATTTGACCAAAGGTCACCACATATTTCTCTAGAATATCTCTCCATTCTTTAGCTTCACCAATAGAAGCAGCCCTAAGCAAAATGGTATCGTTAACAAACTAATGATGGGATGAAGGATGTAATGAAGAAGAGGGAATGAAACCTTTAAGTGAACCCAATTGAACAACCCTCTAATACTTATGCCCAAAACTTTAGCAAGAAAAATAAATAAGCACAAAGACAAAGGGTCACCTTGTTGAAGACCTTGTTGACTCACAAAGAAACTAAAAGGGCAATCGTTGATAATAACTAAGAACATGGGAGAGACAAAATAGGCCTTCAAGAGATCACAATTTTTTTCATGAAAACCAATTTTTTCCAACTTTCAGCAAGAAGCTCCAAGACACAATCATAATCTTTATTGATATCAAGTTTGAGCGCCATACCTTCTTTCTTACTTTTATCCATTGAGTGAAGACTCCATGCACCGCAATAACATCCAAAATTTGTCTACCAACAACAAAACCACTTTGGTGTTAATTTGTTGGATTCTCATAGCAAAGATTTTGGAGAAGATTTTATAAATGGTGTTACACAAGCTGATATATTGAAATTCTTTGACTTGATTGGCACCTGATATCTTAGGAATTAACACCAAGAAAGTGTTGTCAAGTCCCCAAATGAGTCTCCTAGAGGAAAAGAATTCCTAAATAGTAGCAATTAAATTAATACAAATGATGTCCTAGAAAGAAGAAAAAAACATTGGAGGGAAACCATCGAAACCAAGCATTCTAAAAACTTCGAATGAAAACACAGCACTAAAGCTCTTGATTTTTGCTTCCAGGGCAGGTGCTATTTGGCAATCAGAGTGTGAAGAGAACTAAGAAGAGACTTCTCTTTATCTCTGGTTGACTGAATTAAGGCATTAGATTGAATTTCTTTTTCTAGTTCCTCAAGCTCAGCTTTAACTGCCTCGTTTTGCCAAAAAATATTTCGTAACATTCCATTTTATTAATTCAGACTTCACATTCTTCAATTTTTTTACCATTCTAAACATCAATGTACCTTTAACACTTATACTGAACCATTTTTTAACTACATCTTTCAACTCGGGATGCAATAACCATATTTTTTCAAATTTGAAAACATTTGCTGGTGCCATTACTAGAATTTGAAAAATGCCAAAAAAGCCAACTAATTTGAGATTATTTGGGATTTCTTTTAGTTTCATCCAAATAAAACCAAAAAGAACACCATCACCACCACAATGAGAGAACACATGGAAAATGGTATACAATCACTAAAGCGAAACAAAGTACAAAAAAAATTCAATCCATATTACAAAGATATATTTGATAATAATGGTGCATTCAAAAGCAATATTTCTAAAATCAAGTAGAGCGTATAATTGTCCTTTATCTGAGAGAAAATACCATCAGAAAAGGATAGCCTATACTAGCTCTGATAATGCCACAAAGAATATTATTGAAATTCATCAGAGTTGGATAATTCATGAGCAAATGTTTATTTGATATAGGCAAATTATCATTTGATAGATCTTCCATTATGCAAATTTCTTAAATGCCATTGCATCGAGGTAATAGTAACACAGAAGAAAAGCAGACGGGGAAGGGCAAATGAAATGTTGAACAAATAGAATGAATTGTGCAAGATGATCTTCCCTTACTGAAGCCCTTACTTTTTTAGTATCTTGCCTCTCAATTTGATCTACTGAAAAACTGTTAGCACACTATCTCAACTATAATTTCTCTGCCAAGGTTGTAATGAGAGTTTAATGCATCTACAATGATATAACTAATATCAGACATCAGTTCATGGGTTTGAATAGAAGTTCTCTAGGGGTTGAGAAGCATTTGATTAGGGGAAATTCTCAGTTAGTATAAACGTTGTCAAGAACTTCACAAAAAATGATTATAGGATGCAACTTGTGCCCAATTAAAAAAAAATCTCAATCAAGTAAATTGAGCACTAAGAAAGGAATAGACTTGCTTGCCTTGTTGCCAATCAATGATTAGGAATGATTAGGATTAAGGTTGCTTTAACTTCAAAGAAAACAGTATTTATGTGGCACAGAGAGGAATATAGGCTAAATAAAGAGGTAGTAATCTATTGGCTGCTATGAAGCAGCACAAATTGAAGAATCATAAAGGAGCCATGGAAATAACAGCAGACGCAATAAATCTGGGTGAAGAGAAAGTTTGAACTTGGAAGTGGTTAAAATGTACGAACTGAAAAGCATGTGGGATCCAGTAAGCACAACAACTGAAACAATATATTTTGTGATTGTAAAGGAGATAAGAGTGGAGCCTAAAGAAAAATTGATTGAGATTTGGGAATTGTGAAAAAGGTGAATGGATGGATTATAAATTTAGACCTTCTGAGAACAAGAAATACCTTCTTGAGGAAGGTAAGGGTCAAGAGACACAGGGTGCAGCTCAAATAGCGAAGGCTGAAAGAGAAGAGGCATGTGGAACAGATTAGGATGATGTAAATATTGGAGGAATATCTTAAGGACATTTCCAATCTGGGTAAATCAAATAGATTAACACAGGTTGAAGCAGAACTTTATACTGACAGTTGAGCACATTGCCTCTGTCTGAAAACAAAGTTCAGGTTTCGAGTTATTTCTGTTCACGTGCTAATCAGTGTAGCTTGCTTTGTTGGTATGCATGAAATGTGCTTTGTAATGCTTATAAACATTATAATGGTTATTTTAGGGAAAAAAGGGCGACACTCCCTATTTCATATATGACTGTTAACAGGCTTCGTACCTTTGTAACTGCTGGACTCATGGTGCAAGCATCAAAATGGTGTATTGTGTACAGCCTGTCAGTAGACCACTTTGTATAAGACCTATTTGATAAAATGTTATACTCCTATAACACTGTAGATATATCAAGATAGATTTTAGCACTTGATTGGCATTCCAACAAAGATTGCAATAATTCAGCAACTTTTTGATAGTATCAGAAAACATAATTAATAGTATAAAGATATGTCTCAAATTCTTTTAGATAACACTTAAAGTTCAAACATCTAACCAATTACTCCAACAAAGAGTCAATGATAATCTTCCACATATGTTCTTGAATGGAGATGTCACATGTCCATATCCTTGGATCTAAACTTTTGGACCCAAATTTATTGCTGAATCAAGAGTTTGACAGGTGTTGAACTCATACCATCCAATTTGGACAAGAGAAAGCTCCATTCTGAGACATTGATCCATAAAACAGATCTGAGAAACATGACCAAGGGGTCAATTCTCACCACTTTCAGTCAAGAGCTGTTGAAGATTTAACATTGCTTGGAAAAACATGATACAATGGTTTTCAGACCAATGACTTGGTCCTCGGTGCAGAGACAACTTTGTGGTGGTCTGGAACATCTCTGAGAGATCGATGATCAGAACGGGGGCAGAAGATGAGCAGATTTGAGTTGGTGATGAAACCACTGGTTTCAACAGGCAGTGGCCTTATAACCTCTGGATATCAATAGGTGGCAGTTTCATAAATATCCCAGCAGCTCTATAACTTCGTGGTGTTTGTGTAACCACCAACTGCCATTTTGCAGCAGTTTCATTCTGCATATCTAAGAAGGGTTTTTGACATTTCATTCTGCATTTCACATTTGGAGTGCCGTTTTCTTCCTCAAATAGGCTTGGGAGTTCTAAAAACACTTGACACACCTTGTGTACAGGCTGGCTCTCGTTTGTAACTTCTTATAGTGTTCATATTGCAAGAAAGGACTACAGAAGAATGTTGTGGTGAAATAGCAGATGTTGTGGATGTGGAGCTCATTTGTTCACACCAAAAGTTCGTTGGAGACATGCCACTCATCTACATGTAATTTGACTAGATATAGTGGTGAGAGGGACTGTTTTCCACACTCTTTGCTGGAATTTTTCTCCATATTTTGGGCTTCTCCAGGGTATATCATGTCTCAGTCATTGTTGTGCTTGCTTCATCTCTGTTTCCTGTGTTTGGATGTTGTTTTCTATGATTTTCCATGTTATGATGAACTTAATTGGATATGGTACATGTTGTATGTAAAATTCAGTCATACTAGGAAGGTTTAGTAAAGCTAGAGGAGAAAATCCATTGCCGATGAACTGATTGGGGAATATCTGCTTCAATTTACAGATCAGAAATTACTAGCTACTATAATGTACTATACAAAAAAATACATTAAATTCAACTGGAAAGGAATGTTGATGCTTCAGTGTAAATGGGAAACATTGGCAAATTAATATGCCATAGTAACTTCAAAAGGAAAAACTCCAATATTGGCCTGTCCAGGCTGAAAAAAGCCAAAACATTACATCCAGGATAAACAAGCTCTATAACAAATACACATAATCCAATCCTTTTGCAAGGGAGTATTTGCATACTCATAATTGTCTACTCTATCATGAGCTTACAAGATTTTAATTCCAGTTAGGTTTAAAACAGAGTTGCTCAGAAACAGATGATGATATTGGATATGGATACAGTATGAGGTACAAATATGCAAATTTTCAAGATCCCCTAATACAGATACTGCTAGACGTGGCTAGATATGACAATTACAGAAATAAACATATATTCAGTTGTTTTATATCTAGGGGTATTGAACATGACTTTTAAAATATTTATTTGTATTAATATATATTAGTTCAGAATATTTTTTTTGTTATATTATGTTTTTGTCTTTAGTTATGTTTGTGTCTTTAGTGATTTACATGTGTATACAATTTAATTTAAATTCTATTTTGCAAATTTTAAGTGTGTTACATAAACCCTACCAAACAATGTGGTGTTATATCCATTGTATTGAATACAGCTCAAATATAGGCCCATTTGCGTATATGTCTGGATATGATATCCATGCCATATCTGAGAGTATCAGGGACTAAATTTGATGGCTGAATGGTCATATTTAGTGATTTTTGTAGTAAAATACAGTTAAAATTTTAGAAAAACTATATCTGATGAAAGGGAAAATTTTGAACAGACGATCAAAAGTATATAAGATTGTGATAAAACATATATCTGATTTATAATATACTCCTTTAAATTAAATTTATTTTCAAATTTGAAAGGCACCTCTAAATGAATAACCATAAAAAATAATTGGCTTGACAGGCAGGTTCAACCATCAAATTTTGGCCCTGGGAAGTACCATTTCCATATCGAGTATCCAATATGTGAATATGTGTAACCTGACTAGGAAGGAGATGTATCTGGTAGCTCTAGTTTAAAAAAGATAGCTTTGCTAAATATTAATTCTGGTATGTATAGTTTTAGTAAAACATGAATGAGAGTAAGTGACAAAAGCAAGTTGAAGACCATTTGATCAATTGTAGTCCAAGTAAATAAAAGCATAAGACGCAATTTGTGAAGCCAAATATGTATAATCACAACTGCTATAGTCAGCGTTTTATTAGCCTTTCTAACATTACCATAGAAAGGGTTTCAAGAATTCAAATTTCATTTTCCAAACAATTTTGTAGGTATTAAAAATTTAACTCAAAAGACGCTTTGTTCTAGCAATTTGTAAATGAAAATTGTGCTTTTATGGCTCACCATATAATTATGGATGACTCCTTAGGTCAAGTATAGTTTATTTCACAGATGGATGTATAGAAAACAAGAACTGAAGCTCTATTTTTTAGGACATGCCCAATAAAAAAGTTAACACCCTCAGGACTGTACAGGAGAATACCAATAATGTGAATAATGTTAATAACGTGAATAACATGTCATTAATCAGAGAGAAATGGCATTAAGAAGTGACTATTCTGGAAATTGGCCACAAAAATTAAAACTCTAATAAAACATCAGCAAATTAAGATTGAGAGGGATGAGAGGAAGGAGCTGCTACCTAGGGAAGACAAACTGTCATCCTCCCTAGCTATTCCTTCTCCTCCTTTCAGTCTTGTCATGGTATCCTAAGTTTTTCCTTTAATTTGTTTGGTTTTATTTGTTTGTGGTTTTACTTTTATGTTAGCTGAGTAGGTGTTTGAGGTTCTTTTGTTTTTGGATGTATTTTTTTGCTTGGACTTGTCCTATTTTTTCCCAGGCTTCTTCATGTTTTTCCCCAAAGAGAGGATATTGGTAGTGGTTGTGGATTCAATTTCTACGGTCTGTGGATGTCCCATCTCACCGGTGAAGTGAAATTTTGCACAAATGAGGTCCAAGGAAAGATGGTGATAAATTCTACAAGAGTGATCTAGTTTCAGATGACAAGGTGGTGGTTCTGGAAGGTGTGCAATGTTTGTGGAAGATGGAGAATCCCAAAAGGCAAGCGCAGAGCAAGGTAAGGCTCCTATAGCACTCAAATGATTCCCAAACGATGCTATGCAAAAAGCTATAGATAAGGAAGACCAAAGGTTAAATAATGATGGATATTTTTGTTTAAGTACAGACTCCACCTTCTCTTCAATTCTACTTCTTTGATGATTGGATTGTGTCTATGTGGGAAAAGAAACTAGGGCTTTATGTTAGTATCAAGTATGTGTAGAATGTAGCCAAAAGACTTTTTTTGTTTGCTCCAGAAGTAGTAGTATGCAAAAGAGAGTGTTTGCTAAAAATATCTGGAGTGTGGGGAAATCTATCTTTAGAGCTCTTCCTTGGGATCCAATTGTTCAACTTGAAGAGGTGGTTTTTCTACTATTCTCCTTGAGGTCTGTAATATCCCCCCTCATATGGTTTTTGTTAATTCAATTGATTAAGCCATTGGATGAAGTTATAAAGATTGAAAACATTAAGTCTTCACTTCCACACATGAATGCAAGGGTTTTGATTTATTTAAACCACTCTAGGAGATGTCTAAATTCTACTGAATTTCAATTGCATAATTAGTTTCTTACAGAAGTATTAGCCTTGGTGTTCTAGGTTCTTGTTTTCTTTGCAAAAAAGATCGTCATATAAGAATGAATTGCCCAATCCTGAAAACTAGGCAAACAATTCTCAGAAAAATTGATACTAATGTGGATGCAACAATAGTTTGAAAATGAAACCAATCTTCTTGCTATGGTTCCTGTTGGTAATAAACCTAAATTTTGGGATAATGTGGAGTATGAAGTGATACGGGCAGATAAGCAACCTAGCCCTATTGTTCTCTCTGACAGTTTTAAAAATCTAACCCGTCCTTACAAGATGGAGGATTCAGGACTGCTGATGATCTTTTGAAGAGGAAAGGTATTTCCCAGCCTTCAAATTTGAACCCTAATCAGGGATTCCCTAATGTGAACTCTTTAAAAGGTGTTGTAAAAGGGTCTTCTATCAAGAGACCTAGATATATCCAAGACCAACCAGGTAGTGAGGGTCCTAGTCCAATGACATTATAAGGAGGATGATTAAAAAAGGGTGTGAAATTGCCACCTAGTTTTGAAAGATTGTGTAGGAGTGGAGGGTCTCCACTCTGAGGTCTTGCCTACTTCTTCATTATGCTATTAATATTATTACTCTAACTGTTGAGGATATTGAAGCTTAGGATTGGAGGTTTGTGATTGGATCCTTTTGTAAGTCTTTGGCATGACCTTCATGTGATCCTTTTACAAGAAGTACAAGTTGTAGGATTTAGTCTTGAATGTGCCCTCAAATATATCTATTTAGGAGCAATGGCTATTTCTTCTAATTATTATAAAGGTAGAAGGGGATATGTGATTCTCATTAATAGTCATTTGGCTAGCTCTATTGTCAATAAAGGTACCTCCCCCCATTCTAGAGTTATGTGGGTTATTCTATCTGTTCAAGGGAATGAATCTGGAATTTGTTCTATTTATGCTTCAACTGATTATAGAGAATGCTCTAATCTTTGTAAGTGATTGTCCTCTCATCTCTCCCAGGTGAAATGGCGCATATGAGGTGTTTTCAACATGATTGAAACTAAGGATAATAAACTTGTGGGCAACAAATTTGAATGGAAAGATAATGAGCTATTTTTGGGAGCTAATTTTCAAAGGCAAAGGGATTTGGTTGATCCCATATGAGGATTTACAAAGGACAATACAAGAACTTGGTTCACGTGGAGCAATATACAGAAAGGAAATAAAGGGCTCTTCTCTAGACCGGAGACATTTTATCTAGATAGTCCTTTATGTTACCCCTTCCATTATTGATAACAATGTGGTGAAAGTGTTGCCCTTCACTCTATCAGATAACCACCTCATTGAAATTACATTTTTTCCCTCCTCTGCCCCTTCCCCTCTAAAGTTGAATGCTTCTCATTTAAAAGATGATCCTTGCCTTAAGAGTACCTCTAATTTTGGAACATTTGTCAAGCCTTTGGGAGAGGTTAGTCCGGTATATTCAAGTGGGCTTTTCTGTTTCTGAGGTACAAATTTTTTTAAGCTTTTATGGGAAATGTCAAGCCAAGAAGGCAGCTGAATACTTTAGGAAGGTTCAAGAGAATCTCAAATTTGTAGAGCAATATTTTCAAAATGATTGCACTGACCTTGTCTTGAAGAATAAAGTTGAGCTAAAGCATAAGTTGAGGTGTCATCAAGTATCTAAAGGTAAAGGTGTTAAGCTTAGGTATAAGCTGAACTAGCTTGAATTGGGTGATAAGGGTTCAAAATTGTTCTTTAATTTTCTTAGAGTTGAGCAATCTAGAGAAACAATATCTACTCTTAATGTTGACAGTTCCCTGGTCAATAGCATTGAAGCAACAACTTCATCACATCAAGATGGCGGAAGGAGATTCAGTCATCTCCTTCATGAAGATCACCGAGTTGAGAGATCAGCTTTGTGCCATTTGTAATATGGTTGATGATAAAGACTTAGTCATGTTGGCACTCAACGGTCTTCCTCAATCTTGGGAGCCATTCATCCAAGGTATTAGTGCAAGATCGAAGCTACCAAAGTTTGATTGACTTAGGGCAGATTGTATTCAAGAGGAATCAAGATTGGCAGCAAGGGGTAATGAACGAAGTTCTAACAATGAAGATAATCATGTTCTTGCTGCTCAAACTTCGAAGAAGAAAGGAAAAGAAGGAAGGAAAGGAAATTTCATGAGGAACAGAGATAGAAGATCGGATGGTGCTCCTGAATCTAAGAAGAAGAAGGATCTCTCCCATATATAGTGCTTCAGATGTGACAAGTTTGGTCACTATGCGAGAGATTGTGCAACAAGACCTAAGCAGCATGCTTCTACTGCGGATGTGAATGATGTTTCTCCTCAAAAGGATTCAAGAGATAATTCAAACGGATTTCTATTTATCTCAGCCCTATCAAGCAATGTTCCAACCAATAGCAGCACTTGGTTGATTGATAGTGGCACTTCCTGTCACATTACCGGATTTAGAGAACATTTATCAAACTTGGTGGAGAGAGATACCAAAATTCAAGTGATAATTGGAGATGATGCATGCTATTCAGTAAAGGGTGCAAGAGCCTCCTCTCTTCATCTAGATTCCAACATTTCTCTTCATTTGAGCGATGTGTTGTTCGTACCAGGTATCAAGAGGAACCTTGTATCAATTTCAGCTTTGCAAGACAAGGGATATCAAGTTGCATTTTCCGAAGGAAAAGTTCTTGCTTGGCCAAAGAACTCTAGCATCAAGACAGCCCAAGTGATTGGTGTTCGGCAAGAGAGTCTTTATAGACTTTCCATTTGACCAATGGAGGCATTATTGCATGATTCCACCAATTCAAGTGAGCTTTGGCATAGAAGACTTGCTCACCTCCATTTCAGAGCACTTCCATCCATGGAGAAGATGGTCAATGGCCTTCCAAAACTCAGTCAGGAGCATGAAGGTACTTGCCGAGGATGCGCATTGGAGAGACTTGGATTTATTTCTTAAAGACTAAAGAATCTGAAGAGGTACTTGAAAAATTCAAAGAATTTAAGGCCCAAGTACAGAACTTGTCTGGGAAGAGGATCAAAGTTCTGAGATCTGACAACGGAGGAGAATACATCACTGGAGGCTTCCGTAACTTTTGTATCGAGGCAGGGCTTAAGAGGGAGTTTTGTGTCCTCTACAATCCACAACAAAACGGTGTTGCAAAAAGGAAGAATAGATCCATTGTTGAAGCAGCTAAAGCAATGATCCATGATCAAGACTTGCAAACCTTCCTTTGGGTAGAAGCATCTAGAACTGCAATATATGTTCAAAATCAGTGCCCTCATCGTATTTTGGAGAATATGACTCCTAAAGAAGCATTCACAGGTGTGAAGTTTGTGATTAGTCACTTGAGAATCTTTGGTTGTCCTATTTACATCCATGTGCCTAAAGATAAGAGAACTAAGTTAGAACCATCTGGCAAGAAAGGGATATTTGTGGGCTACAGTGAATCCTCAAAAGCCTATAGGATTTACATTCCAAGTTAGAAACTGATAGAGATCAACAGGGATGTCACTTTTGAAGAAGATGTTGCATTCAAAAGATCTAAAGGTTCATACATGGAGATAGATAATGAAGATCAGGAGACTCCTCAGGACATGGATGTTGATCATACTCCTGAGATTTAGAGGGAGTCTACTGAACCAGAAGAGGATGGTGATCCAGTTGTGCCTTTGGAACCTACTGATGGGCCAAGAGATATTGTCATAGGTCGAAAGAGACCTCTATGGTAGGCAAACTATGCAGGAGGCAGAAAAGTTTGCAGCACCTAGAGGCACATTCAAAAAAAGCAAAAGACCACATAAATTTCTAAGCTATGTTGTATTAATGAGTCATATTATTGAATTTGAGCCTTCCAGTGTTGAGGAAGCATCAAGTCAGCAAGTATGGAGAGATGCTATGGCTGAAGAATATCAATCTATCATCAAGAATGATGTTTGGGATATTGTAGCTAGACCTGAAGGGAAATCTATTGTATCTTCTAAATGGCTTTTCAAGATCAAGCATGCGGTTGATGGAAGCATTGAGAAGTACAAGGCTAGATTTGTGGCTGGAGGATTCTCTCAGAAAGAGGGAATAGATTATGAAGAAACCTTTGCTCTGGTTGCTCATTATACATCCATCAAGACTATCATTGCTACTACAGCAGCTAAAGGATAGAAGTTACATCAGATGGACATGAAGATAGCATTCCTTAATGGGGTAATTGAAGAGGTATACATTGAGCAACCTGATGGCTTTGAGATTCATGGGAAGGAATCTCATGTTTGTAAATTGAAGAAGGCTTTGTATGGCCTTAAGCAGACTCCTCATGCTTGGTATAAGAGGATTGATCGATACCTGATGAGTTTGGGCTTCTCCAAGAATGATGCTAATTCAAATCTTTATTTCAAGGTAGTTGATGGTGAGGCATTAATCTTGGTTCTTTATGTTGATGATCTATTTCTTATTGGAGCAAAATATCTCATCAAATGCAAGAAGGAGTTAGCTTCTGAATTTGAGATAAAGGATCTAGGATATATGCATTACTTCCTAGGATTGGAAGTGTGGTAGAGGCCTAATGAGATCATTCTGAGTCAAGGGAAGTATACTATAGACATCTTGAAGAGATTTAGTATGATGGATTGCAAATCCATGTCTACACCGATGGAGACCAATTTGAAGAAATTCAGTGAGTCTGCAGCTAGTTCAGATCTAGTGGATCCCACTATGTACAGGCAATTGATTGGATCGTTGATGTATCTAGTCAATACTAGACCAGATATTTGCTATGCAGTGAGTGCACTTAGTCAATTCATGTGTGAACCAAGGCAAATACATCTAGTTGCAGCTAAGCATATCTTGAGATACTTGTGTGGCACAGTTGGATATGGCTTGAGATATTCTTCCAGTGTGGAACTAAAGTTGCAAGGATATTCTAATTTTGATTGGGCAGGGAGTGTGGCTGATCGAAAGAGCACCTTTGGATGTTGCTTTAGCTTGGGGTCTGCGATGATTTCTTGGTGTAGCAGGAAGCAGTCTTCAATGGCACTAAGCACTGCAGAAGCAGAGTATATTGTAGCTTGTGTAGCAGCTCGAGAAGCAGTGTGGCTTCGAAAGCTCCTTGCAAGATTGTTGGGACAATCATTGGAGCCGACTATTATTCATTGTGATAATCAAAGTTGTGTGATGCTTTATGTCAATCTAGTGTTTCATGACAAAACAAAACATGTTGAGATCAAATACCACTACATCAAAGATATGGTATTGAGGAAAGCTATCCAGTTGAGATACATTGTACTGATGAGCAGACGACTGATATTCTCACCAAGCCTCTCTCCAGAGTGAAGTTTGCGAACTTTCGAGATAGCTTCGAGTTGTGGAGAATGAAGCCCTAGCTGAGAGGGAGACTTAGCATCAGTGATTTTCTGTGATTTGCTTTAATGCATTTTTCTCTGTGAGAGAGAAATTTGAGGTGTAAGCCCTTGTTAATGCAACTTTTTTTGTGAGAGAGAAATTTGAGGTGAAAGCCCTTGTTTCCACCCTTTGGGAGTAGCCATGGTGGATGTCATGTTGAGAGACTCCATGACAACATCACATTGAGAGACTCCGTGATGATTTCTTTGTACTTGTGTTTATCCACCCTCTAGGAGTAGCCATGGTGGACATCATGTTGAGATGATGACATCACGTTGAGTGACTCCGTGATTGGCACTTGTGCACATATTCTTTTCCATACATAGGAGTAGCCATGATGGACAATATTACGTTGAGTGACTTCGTGATGAGCTCTTTTTCACATATGGGTGTAGCCATTGTGTGTGTCATGTTGAGAGACTCCATGACATTGGATATTTGGAAGTATTCCTCCCTAGCTAAGAGGGAGTGTTGATGTTATAGCCGCGGGCTCCATACTTCCGCAATTTATTTAATGAACAATAAATGGCATATAGCCGTTGGCTATTTATTATTGTTATCGATTTTGTGAAGAGACACATCACTTAAACATTAAATAACATTTGTTAAATGAGGCCGACCTCATCTTGTTATTCGCCACTTTTTATTTGAGTCACAACCTTTCATTTGGTGGCCGACCTTGCATCTTGAAGGGACATGTCTTCTCCATCGATCTGTATATAAGGGAGATGTTATTCATTCATTCATCATCATATTCAGTTCATTCCATTCAGAGTTAAGTGCGAATTCATCTATAGTAGATAGTCTTATTGTTTCAAGATTTCGATATTGTGAGAAGTTGCAATTTGCATCTAGAGAGAGGTATTGGTGATATTGCATCATATTGGTCTTGTCTTGACCACATTGTAAAAGTGAATTGCTGCTGATTTATCAATATATAAGTGATATATTGTTGCTGGGTTTTTCTCCCTCAAGTTGGAGGGTTTTCCCAAGGTATATGTTGTGTCAAATTGTTTAAATTGTTCTATATCTGCTTATTTAATTTTTTATCCTAAAACTAACAAAAAATGTGGGCTTGGGTTCATTTTGGGTTCATCCATACAAAAACATATAAAAATCATAAATATGTACATATTTGCAGCAGTATTTAAATTCAAAATACCACACATAGCATCATATATTGTATAATAAACAAAACCACCATAAAAATAAAAAATATTACAATGTGAATTAGTCAAACTCGAATATCCTGACATGTTATATACTAAAATTAAAAAATTATAAAGTCAAACATCAACAATCAGCCACCACTGATCAAGCATCATCATATGGATCTTCAAAAATATCATCACCATCCATATTAGATGATGTAGGTATTGATAAATTTGAAGAACCACAAACAATGCAAGTAACACTAATACTAGCACTAGCACTTGCCTTGACACTCTCATACTCGCTAGTTAGCTAATCTTCAACATCAAGTGCAGCAAGGTGGGAAGTGGAAGCATTCAAATCAATATGCTTTGGCTTGATATCCCACCTCCTTGTGTGCCCTTCCTTGTATCCATTTTGTTTGTGCAAAAGGAGGAGCAAGTTTGAATTTACATATAAGGAAATCCTTTTTCCTTTTTTGAGTGAAGTCGATTGCACTTTACTAAGAGGATGAAGGAATATTTGCTCCAATTCCTCTTAGATGCAGATGAACTAGAAACCTACTAGGACAAAAATAGAGAGTGAGTTATAAAATTTAAAATTTAAAACTATAAAATATCAATGAAACCTAAAAGATAAAAGAATTTTTTTATTAAACTTACTTGCAATAAAATTTTGATAGCAAGAGGTTGTAGGTGTGTGAATGATTGGCCATGTAGATACCAACTATGAGCATCGACCTTATACTTGTCACAAAGAGTATAAATACTAAAGTTGTTGGAGCCTACAAAATCCATGAACTCAATCCTCACTGCATCCCATATGTCAAGATCAATGAAGAGTCTACAAAGTGTTGCCTTGTACCCTTGGTTCACTTCAGCATCTCTATATGGAGCAATTCTAGCTGATAGAGAAAGGAGCACAACACATTAATATTTGGGATTCAATGCAAAGGTAAGAAGATACAATAGAGTGATTATTTTGTTCCATCTCTCTTCAATAATTTTGTGTAGTTGTTTGAAGAAAGTTTATTCAATATCTTGCTCTTTTATATTTATGATGGCTTTCATCTTCTCAATCATTGTATCGATGACATCATATATCTCTCTCAAACAAGGCCTATCCATGTCAGTATAATGGATCATACTCAATATGGGCTTAGTGAAACAAAGGAGATATTCAACACAATCCCACCAAATGTAATCTAGAATCATTCGCTTAACAATTGTTGCACTTGTAGTGCTAGATTGCCTCCACATGGACCAATTTGGGCTAATGGCCATATTACAAAAAACCTCACAAACCTTCACAAGTTGTCTCAAGACAAGAGGAAAAATAGGTCCTAGCAACCTATTTAAAAATCAAAATTAAAATAAAATTAAAATTTTTACTAAAGTGAAACATAGTTATTAAAATAAATCTTATTGCTCCATTTACCTTCAACAACTCCCATAATATGCCTATTGTGACCTTTTCACACATCACCCTATTCAAAATGGGGACCCCCTAATTTTTGCTCTGTTCCTCGTCTTTTGGCTTTGGTTTTGTCTCTCCCTCTCTTTCTGCTGTCTGTCCTTCCGGGATTGTGCCTGTCATTGAGTTTAAACGTGAATTTTGGTCAAGTCTGAAGAATTAGGGTTTTGAGCCTTCTGGTCAATCTGAGGTCAAACAAGGTGAGTATATTGAAAACAGAAACTAACATTGATGTCAACATGCTTCCAACAGGTTTTCACTTCAGTTTCATCATATTCTAGCAACTTACTATTTTTAGTAAGTGTGTAATTCCAAGCATTTCCTCAGCATTTTCGAAGTTTCAACAATTACACCACATCCAGAACACATCAAGCTGCTCGCGTGCAAAATTTGAGCCGAAACCGACAACTTGCTTTTTTTAGCAGTCCAGCTTCCAGAGCAGATTTCAAGGTTTATATGCAGAGCTTTTCAGTGCATGTCTGGAGATTCTTCGTGGGTTTTTCGAGACCTTCGCGACGGTATAACATGCGAAGCAAGATAACGACTTTCAGAGTTCAATCTTCAGAGGCTATTTTTAGGGTTTGCATGTCAGGGTTTTCTTTGCATGTCTGCATATTCCTTATGGGTTTTTCGAGAGCTTCGCAATGATGTGACATGCAAATGGACATAATCACTTATTTAGGAATTTGCTATTTTTAGCAGATGCATCCCGGCAGCCGCTTCCCAGCACTTCAGAATTACAAATTGATCGCAATGCAACAGAAACGAGGTCAAATGGGGGCCATTTGATATGCATGCAAGTCCAATTAGGGTTTCCAACTTTGGGACCCAAAAAGAGGGGTAAAAAGTCAGAATTTTAAAAAAACCGGTGTATACCACCGTGATCAGCATCTTCCAAGCTATCCGCTGATAAAATTTGAGGGAAAACGGAGCACTTACTATTTCTAGTAAGTCATTCCAGAAACAGGCTAAAAATAGCAAATCAGCTGCAGGCGCCGATGTCAGCAGGCAAGTCACGTGGCGAGGAGCGCATCATTCGAATTTCAAATCAAACGGAGTTGTGGAGATATCAGAAACGAGCAGTTACTATAAATAGCAAACTACCTTCAAAAACATGCTATTTTTAGCAGGCCAACTCAGAATAGCAGTGTCAACAGGCTAACAAGGTCATGAAGATGCAGTGCTCAAAATTTCAAATCAATCTGAGCCTCTGAGATATGAAAATCAAAGGACTTACTATTTATAGTAAGGCATGGAGGAACTGGCGAAGACGAAGAAAAAATGGCTAAGTGTTGAATTCATCCTCCACCACCATGAAAATGCACCCATCTTCAGCTAGAAGTCAGGAAAAACGTTTAAGTATGGAGTTTCATCCTCCACCACCCTCCATTTGCGCCCTCCTCAAGTGGATGATCTCAGAAATTTTCTAAGTGTTGATATCATCCTGCAGCTACCTCCATATGCGCCCTCAAGCCAAGCATGAAAATTCTCTAAGTGTCAAGTTCATCCTCTAGCCTAGGCAAAATGCGCCCTCACATGCAAGATGACTTGAGGAGAATAAAAAAATTCTAAGGCAAAAAGATATCCTCCTCTTATCCTCATATGCGCCCATGCTACAAAGACAAGCTAGGAGTTGGAAACTCCATCCACCTCTCATGCTTAAATGCGCCCAAGTGAGGGCATGTGAGGACAAAACAAAGGAAGTCAACGAGTCAACAAAGCAAAAGGCATTGGAAGTTCATTCATCTACACAAGCAAAATGCGCCATGTCTAGAAGAGAAAGTCAAAGGGTCAACATGTTTATCTTTCTCCATGTGCTAAATGCGCCCATATGGGCTGAAAAGAAAAGGACAAAGTTTTGACTTTCTTCTCTCTCCTTTGAATGCGCCCATCCAAGCTAAGAGAAACCAAGGCGTGGTGAAGTTCATCCTCCAGTTTGTGTGATATGCGTCCAAGGCAAGATAGGCAAAAGGTGACTTAAGAGGGAGTTGAGGTTAAGTTTTCCTCCATGTACTAGATGCCGCCAAAGTGAGGTGAGGGTGGAGAATATTGTTGGGCGTTGAAATTAAAATATCCCTCTCAATGTGCTAAATGCGCCAAGGAAGTATGTAAGGGTGGGGTGATGAATAAATATGCTAGGCGTGGTGAAGTTGAATATTCCTCATGAAGTGCCAAATGCGCCTAAGGCATAAGGTGATGAAAAATAAAACATGCTACGTGTTGGAATTCAAATATGATGTGCTTTCAAGGAAAATTTTCTAAGTGAAGTTGATAGGCTTTCCTCACCACAGGTGAAATGGATGCTAAATGATTTAAAATCTTTCTAAGGCAAAATATTTTCTTCCTTAAGAAAATACGCCTAGACATGAGGGTGATAAAATTTTCCTAAACATGGATGAAATTGCCAGTGATGAAGTCAGAAGGATGTTGGCAGTACAGGAACAATAAAAAAATTTCCAAGTCAGAGCAACACGAGATGTTCACGGATGAGAACGGGATTAATTTGATTGAATAATATTTTTCTAAGGTTCAAAATTTAAAAATTTAAATGAACCCGTTTGTTGTTTACCCATGGATTCTTCGCGTTTTGGAGAAAATTTTCTTCTGGGTACTGAAGATCTTCGATGAGAAATGGATTTCTATGTCTTTTGCACCTCGCCAACGCCTTTTGGATGAAGAATTTAATTGGTGTTTGAATTGTGAAATTTTCCTAAGGGAAAATTTAAAATTTTCTAAGGCAAATTAAATAAAAAGTGTTTTCGAAAGAATAATGCTTCGAAAGATGGATTCGAAAGGAATTGCCTAGATTATTTTAATTGAGTTCTCCACAGATGAATTTTCCAGAGCTGAGGAGAAATAAAATTTGAATTCAAATGATAGAACTTCGGCTGGTGAATAAAATTGATTAAAAGATGAATTTAAATTAAACATTTTCGAAAGTGAATTTAAAATGCTCCAGTCAAGGTTGAACTTCTAGAAGGCCAAGATTCCAGCCGCCAGCTAACAAGTGTTGAAATTGGCGAGAGAGGGAAATTCGAATTCTTGAAGAGAAGTAGTGGGAAATAAATGAGTTTGCCAAACTTAGCCTCTTTCTAGAATTCGATTTTTCTATAAGAGCTGAGTGTTTATTCATTTCTCTTCACCAGCTGGAGAAGATCGATTTGCTCTGAGTTTGATATTGCAGTGAGTTGTTGAGGCTGCGGCTGTTGAAGAAGTTCGAAATTTTGAAGGACCACATTGCTGAAGCTGAAGATTGCTGAAGAGGTACGACTTAAAGTAAGTGGTTGGAGCTGAAGTTAAAAATCTAAGTCTGGAGTTGCTGAAGTTCGATTTTGCTCTAAGAGATTTGAAGTTGCAATGCAAGCCGAAGGTTGTTGAAGAAATTTCAATTTGAAAAAGAATATTGCTGAAGAATCTCTGAAGTTGAAGAAGTTCAAGTTGCTGAAGATAAATTTCTGAAGTTGTTGAAGTAAAATCTGAAATGAAGGAGCTATGATCAATTTTTCTTTTGGGAGAATGCTGAGATTGAAGTGCTGCAAGCTCGAAGCTTTAACTACGGTGTTGTATTCCTTGAAGATGACGCAGTTGAAGTTAACACTCTCGAAAGATGATTTTAAAATGCATCTCTTAAATTCTCCCTTTGATGATGAAATTTGTTGTGCAGATGTTATATGCCCCAGCCTATAGATGTTGAAAAATCATGAAGAAAGCAAAGTTGGGTAGAGAAAAACGACGAACCCTTGGAGATCAAAACATGAAAATCTTGGTAAGTAGGTTAAGTTTATATTATGAAATGTTCTAATACCCTCCTCCTTGCTTATTTTGCAGGAGGAATGTCGAGACCAAGCGGTGTTGACTTAAGAAGATGAAGCAAGTACTCCACAAATACATTCCAACCTCGAAGGATGAAAGTTGCGAAAAATGGCTAAGTGTTGAGATTTAGTATAGCTCAAGTGACAGGGAAGAAGTTGAAGAACAACGTCAAGAAGAAGATCAAGAACAGTGTGAACGTGTTTCAAAGTCGGAATCTTCTAGAAGGATGATGGACATTAATGGCTCATTTATTACCCCACCCCTCTTGGTGGCGGTTTTTAGGGTGAATCTTGTTTAGGGCTGAGGTGGCACAATCTGGGCCATCCAGCTGATTGTAATCTGAGCCGTCTGTTGGACTAGGCCAGCTATAAAAGGGGCATCCCCCCTCATTTGTATCTCATTAGATCAGAGTTAGGATAACAGAGAAGGAGTAGAGAGAAATTGGTAGAGTAGAAGGTAGAATAGTTTGATAGTGTAGTTTAGATTGAAAAGAAAGGAAAGTCTTCCCTTTGAATACTTTGTAAGAAGTTGTTGTGAATGCTTTCATAATAAAAGAATTTTCATTGATGGTGATTTCTTCTTTGTTATGACTAGTTGTCGAGGCTTCTTCGTCCTTCCAATTCACATAGCAACTTGAAGTAGTTAAAGTAAAGTAGATTTCATTTCATGCAAGTACTTAGTAATTGTGGAATGTGGTGCTCGATTTAAACAAGACTTCGTTCATCCATACCACTAGCGGGCTCGCTGACGGTGGGTTCGCCCTGCGTGGTCAACTAGATTACTTTTCAAACTTAACTTCAATTGTGACTCACGTGTTCGTATGCATCATCTTGATGGTGCTTGCATGTTGAGTTATAATTTGAACACCTTTCGCCACTCCTCTGAAGATTGCACCGGTTTTGTGGAAGTTGTCCGAAGCGAGGCAAAGCAAGGCTCGATTGAAGTCCGTAAGAATTGATCGCCATGTCCCACGCCTTAAAGTAGAACATAGACTCCTTAGGCCCTACACTCATTTAATTTTAGTCCATTTCTAGTTAGAATTAGGAAACCTGTGCTCACTTGCCAAATCATCCAAATTACATGAAATCCCTTAATCTACTGTTTGTTAGCAGTTGTCGAACAATTGTGTAAGTCCCCTTAAAATACCAGCAAAATCACATCGAGCCAACTGGGGGTATTCTATTGCATGAAGGTACCTTGGAGTTAAATGTATGATCTATCTCGCAAACTTAGCATGCAGGAAACTTTGTTCAAGAGAGGATAGGGTAGCCGTTGGCAACTTTATTCTATGTTGGTGCGATCACGAAAATCACGTCAACAGAATTGGCGCTAGAAGAAGGGCGATTAATAGCTACAGCATACAGTTGTGTTGAAGTAGAAAGGGTTTGAAGTATGAAAAGTTTTATTGGAGAAAATTATCATGAGTCAAGATGGTGTTCTTTCAGGATTGAACAATCCCACGCGCATCCAATAGAAGAAGCATCTACATCCTGGATCGTATTAGTTCATTTTCGCCAGAGAAGCTTAAAAGAATCTTGAGGTCTACGCCCAATTCATCTAAAGATTTTGTGGAGTTAGAGTTACCTACAAGATCAAGGAAGAAGAAAGAAGCCCGATCAAGCAAGGAAATTCAATCAAGCAGAGCAATTTCATCAAACGGAGAGGTCCAATCAAGCGAAGAAAGCGGATAAGAAATCTCAAGCTTATTCAGAACTCCACCTAGTGCTTCGAGATTTTCTTAGCCGAAACCAGTTCAAGCTACTGTACAACAGCCAGCCCAAGTTATTGTGTATCAGCGGCGACAACCAGTTCAAGCAATGGCTCAACCAGGAGGTCAACCAGCTCCAAACAGTGCTACATGGTTGGTTACCAACCCATCTCCCCTTGAGTTTACTGACTACCATGACATGCCAAAGAATCCAGAGCACTTCTGCACTAAGTATCAAGTCAATGATCCAAATCTTTCTGCTGAGGATCATATCAAAATGTTCGAGGATCATTTACGAAATAGGTAGATTGGGTATGAATGCATGGCTTGCCGCCTATTTCCATATTCTTTGGGAGAAGAGGCTCATTTTTGGTTCATTCACCTACGAGTGGGGTCTATAAGAACATGGGAGCAGATGAAGGAAGCCTTCATCGGAAAGTTTGGTATACTAGCCACCCCTGTAGAGCTTTATCGTCAATTTGCAGAAGTGAGAAGACAAGACAAAGAGCCCATTCATGCATTCAACAATAGGTTCCAAAAGGCCCTCACAAGGTTACGCACTCCTTATGTTGTTGCTGATGCTCGAGAAAGCTACTATTCAGCACTTGATCCTTTGACTGCAATGTTCGTGAGATCTCACCCCACTCCGACAAACATGAATCAAGCTTACGCTAAAGCTATTGAAGTAAGTCAGGGTTTAGGACAGAATACAACTAGACCCTCAATATATACTGGCCTAGTCACAACAAACAATCAAATGCCAACGCTCGGCTCAACATGGAATCAACAAGTTCCAGTGCTAAATGCAATTCCACAGCCAGCTTATCAAGTGCAAGCAACATCAAATCAGTTAGTTCTCTATCCTAGGATGCCTTTGTCCCAGACGCAAGTTACACAACCTATTTATCTCCAGAACACAGTGTCGCCAGTGAAAACTCAAGAGGAAAAGGATGAGATAAAAGATTTAATAGAGCAAGTGAAGAAGCTGTCAACTGAGGTGACTTACCTCAGAAATCAAAGTAATCAGACGCAAACTGTGCAACGAAACTATCAGGAACACCAAGGTGCTAACCAAGGATATCAAAATAATCCTCAAATTCATCAGGATACCCATCAAGGATATAGTCATGAAAACAGTCATGGGTATAGAAATAACAATCAAGGATTTCAGAAGAGGTCCTGGAATACTAGGCCCAACAACGGAGGTGTCCCGTCACCATTGGACAATCCGCCACCTCTTGAAAATCGTCCTGCAGATAGAGTTTATATGGTCGAAACTACCTCATCAGGATGGTGTAGGTTACATAACACGAACCAACACTCTGAGCTTCAGTGTCACGAATTCCAAGTTATGGCTGGTATTCTCAAGAGTGAAGGAAGGAATACAGAGGTCACAGAAAACCCTCCAATTACAGGATATGAATTAGTCCCAGCACCCAGATATGATCAGGCATTGATAATAGAAGATTGCGATTTCTCGCCTGAGTTTCAGAGTTACACGCCCCCATCAGTTAATCACCAATTTCCATCAGCTTCAGCAAACGCTCCCGTGGGGATGCTAGAGTTTCAAATACCGTCAGAAGTTCACGCCACGTATGCATCGCTAGAAGAGCCTCTTCATAGAGATGGTTATGTTTTTCCGCCTCTCAACAACAGCGTCTTGGTAGAAGGAAGAAGGGAGGTACAAGCTTTTCAAACTACTAGAGGTGAAGCTCCTAAAGTATATCAGAGGAATTGCCACCAACAACGTGAACCTTTGACATCATCGATACCTCCAAATAATTTTACAACTCCGCCGCATCCCAACGCAAGCAATAACCCAAGTTTACCGAGGGATTCTCCAGAATACAAACGGCAGAATGCAACGCAAGGTGGAAGTGGGCAACAAGCTATTCAGCAACCAGTTCATCAAGTTGGGCAAAGACAGAAAGAGAGTCTTCCTAGAGAGGACGTGAAAAGACTTGGCTCTTATGTACTAGAAGAATTCAAAAGGATGAAGGTTAGTCTCCCCCTACATGAGCTAATGAAGATTTCAGAGGTCAGAGATACAATTCTGGGAAGTTTGTATGAAATGCCCGTTGTGAGGAGTACGTCCCAAGAAGCAACCGGTGCACCAAGAAATCCTCTTGTTGTCACACAGTCTTGTCCCGCACAAAATATGAATATAGTAGAAGAGGTGCCTTACGCGCCATTTGACGCTTGGGAGGCTCTGCAGCAACCTCAAAACTTCGTAGGTATGGTACAAGGTTCTTCAAACGCTCCCGAGAAATCAAAGACTGGAGATAAAAGGAGAGTTCGGTTCAATATCCCTGCAGAGCAAAAGCAAGAGCAAACGCAGAATTTGAAGGAGGTTACCCAAGACAATCAAGCTTCAGTGGACAGAAAAGATGAAAAGAAGAATGCTTAAGTAGATGAAAGGAAGAAGCCAGTGGTATTTTATCAGGGAAGGGATGAGCCAGCCCCATTTCTTGTTTCAGTCAGGATTTTTGGAAAGTTATTGCATAACTGTTTGATCGATTCTGGTGCATCAAGTAATGTCATGCCTTTGAAGGCATGTCAGGCATTGGGTATAATTCCGCTACAAACCAATAAGAAGGTAACTCAGCTAGATAAGACTGAAGTTCCAGTTGTAGGAGAGTTAAGTAATATCCATATGCAGCTAGCAGCGGATCCCAGAATTCAGAGTCGCATTGACATATCAGTTGTGGACATACCAGATGGTTATGGCATGCTATTGAGCAGAGATTGGTCTAGAAAGCTGAATGGATACATCGCAACTGACTTCTCCCACATGTGGTTGCCTTGGAGAGGAGTTCCAAATCAGATAAAAATTGAAAGTACACCACGGCTCAGATTGATGATCACAGAGTGGTGAAAACAATGAGATTTGTTCGTGGAAACTGATTTGGGTTCATATAAGCCCATTAAGAAAGAAGTTCTCATGTTGTAGAGCTCGAATGGAGAAAATTTTTTAGGAGATACGCCTGCCTTCACCGAAGTGTTGATTGAAAATGATTCAAGTGGGAATAAGAATGGAAGGATGTTCGGAGATTCTGTGTCAAAAGATGTAAAGCAGAAGACAGAAAATGCCTCCATCGAAGACTTGTCGTTACCCCATTCATGTAGAATTCACGAGGCTTTCCATTCAAAAAACACAGGTGCCATGAGTAAGATCTCCTTGAAGCGAGTCCCAAAGATGATTCGACAAGTCACTTTAGAAGAAGAATGTGGAAAAGCAATAAAGGAGAGGGCTGGATTCAAACAAGGTCGTCTCAGTCGATGCAGTTGAAGGAGAAAAGAGATGAAGCTTTGGAAGGTTTGGCCAAGCATTAGGGAGATATGAATGGATAGATCGACAAATCGTGGATGGGGCCTTGTCAAGCTTCTGAGATCCTGGGAAATAATGCATTTAAATTACGGACACGAACAGGAGGGGATATCCCATTGCCAATAGATGGGTGATTCCTCAGGCATTATTTCCCGTCCTAGGTTCTCTCTGAGAACCTACTTTGTAACATAGTTAGATTTAGGTTTGCTTTTCTGTTTGCTTTTGGTTTGTTTCATTTTGGTTTTGGTTTGTTTCCCTTTGGGTTTTTGGTTCAGCGTTCTTCCCTTGAGTTGTCCACTCAAGCAGTTTTGATTTGGAATGGGCTAGGATTTTTGGGGTTTCCCATGGCAAAGGGGGTGATGTTGGTTTTATTTTCACAACGTGGTTTCTTTCCACTGGACTTTGTGCAAATTTTGAAAAGGCTAAGGTTGTTTTCCTCTTGTCATCATCCAGTTTAGGATTAAACTCATTTCGGGAGGTTAACCCGTTATTGTGTCTCAACACATGAGTCTAAAGATCTTAAATACCTTACCTACCTCCACTCTGAGTCATTTTGGTTTCTTGGGAAAGGCCCTAGCAGGTGAAAATTTTACATCTTGCTTCAGCGCCACTACAATTCTCAAACCCATTGGAGGCTTCATTGCTCGGCAGCCAATCAAGGAATTGACAGAAAATCAAAAGGAAAAGAAAATGTGCTTAAAAGAAATATTTGAAAGAACAAAAAGAAAGAAAATGAAAAATGAAAGAAATATTATGAAATATTGGTTTTGGGAACATACGAGTAACTCCACCGGCGCTATGGACGCCTGACCGACAGTGGAGCAATATTCGTGAGAATTGTAGCGACAACCTCGTCGAGGCTATGGACGCCTGACTGGCAACTAGGCAATGTCCTGGATGCTTTTGAAGTTAAGGTATTTATATAACTTGCTGCAGCCGATTCCAGAGGTCGAGATGGTTTAGAGATGGAACGAATGCAAACACTCATAGGGTCTTGGATGAAAGTGTTCTGATCCAATATCGGATTCTTCTCCCCTATTGAGTAAGTATCTTGATGTATGATGGTTTGAGGAAGATTAATCAAGGTTCAATTCTTAAAGTGTTTTTCAACACTTTCCCGTGGGGATGCCAGATGTTGTGACCTTTTCACACATCACCCCATTCAAAATGGGGACCCCCTAATTTTTGCTCCGTTCCTCGTCTTTTGGCTTTGGTTTTGTCTCTACCTCTCTTTCTGCTATCTGTCCTTCCGGCATTGTGCCCGTCATTGAGTTTAAACGTGAATTTTGGTCAAGTCTGAAGAATTAGGGTTTTGAGCCTTCTGGTCAATCTAAGGTCAAACAAGGTGAGTATATTGAAAACAGAGACTAACATTGATGTCAGCATGCTTCCAACAGGTTTTCACTGAAGTTTCATCAGATTCCGACAACTTACTATTTTTAGTAAGTGTGTAATTCCAAGCATTTCCTCAGCATTTTCGAAGTTTCAACAGTTACACCACATCCAGAACACATCAAGTTGCTCGCGTGCAAAATTTGAGCCGAAACCGACAACTTGCTTTTTTTAGCAGTCCAGCTTCCAGAGCAGATTTCAAGGTTTATATGCAGAGCCTTTTAGTGCATGTCTGGAGATTCTTTGTGGGTTTTTCGAGACCTTCGTGACGGTATAACATGCGAAGCGAGATAATGACTTTCAGAGTTCAATCTTCGGAGGCTATTTTTAGGGTTTGCATGTCAGGGTTTTCTTTGCATGTTTGCATATTCCTTATGGGTTTTTTGAGAGCTTCGCAATGATGTGACATGCAAATGGAGATAATCACTTATTTAGGAACTTGCTATTTTTAGCAAATGCATCCCAGCAGCCGCTTCCCAGCACTTCAGAATTACAAACTGATCGCAATGCAACAGAAACGAGGTCAAATGGGGGCCATTTGATATGCATGCAAATCCAATTAGGGTTTCCAGCTTCGAGACCCAAAAAGAGGGGTAAAAAGTCAGAATTTTCGAAAATCGGTGTATACCACCACGATCAACATCTTCCAAGCTATCCGGTGATAAAATTTGAGGGCAAACGGAGCACTTACTATTTATAGTAAGTCATTCCAGAAACAGGCTAAAAATAGCAAATTAGCAGCAAGCACCGATGTCAGCAGGCAAGTCACGTGGTGAGGAGCGCATCATTCGAATTTCAAATCAAACGGAGTTGTGGAGGTATCAGAAACGAGCAGTTACTATAAATAGCAAACTACCTTCAGAAACATGCTATTTTTAGAAGGCCAACTCAGAATAGCAGTGTCAACAAGCTAACAAGGTCATGAAGATGCAGTGCTCAAAATTTCAAATCAATCTGAGCCTTTGAGATATGAAAATCAAAGGACTTACTATTTATAGTAAGGCATGGAGGAACTGGCAAAGACGAAGAAAAAATGGCTAAGTGTTGAATTCATCCTCCACCACCATGAAAATGCGCCCATCTTCAGCTAGAAGTCAAGAAAAACGTTTAAGTATGGAGTTTCATCCTCCACCACCCTCCATTTGCGCCCTCCTCAAGTGGACGATCTCAGAAATTTTCAAGTGTTGATCTCATCCTGCAGCTACCTCCATATGCGCCCTCAAGCCAAGCATGAAAATTCTCTAAGTGTCAAGTTCATCCTCTAGCCTAGGCAAAATGCGCCCTCACATGCAAGATGACTTGAGGAGAATAAAAAATTTCTAAGGCAAAAAGATATCCTCCTCTTATCCTCATATGCGCCCATGCTACAAAGACAAGCTAGGCGTTGGAAACTTCATCTACCTCTCATGCTTAAATGCGCCCAAGTGAGGGCATGTGAGGACAAAACAAAGGAAGTCAACGAGTCAACAAAGCAAAAGGCGTTGGAAGTTCATTCATCTACACAAGCAAAATGCGCCATGTCTAGAAGAGAAAGTCAAAGGGTCAACATGTTTATCTTTCTCCATGTGCTAAATGCGCCCATATGGGCTGAAAAGAAAAGGACAAAGTTTTGACTTTCTTCTCTCTCCTTTGAATGCGCCCATGCAAGCTAAGAGAAACCAAGGCGTGGTGAAGTTCATCCTCCAGTTTGTGTGATATGCGCCCAAGGCAAGATGGGCAAAAGGTGACTTAAGAGGGAGTTGAGGTTAAGTTTTCCTCCATGTACTAGATGCCGCCAAAGTGAGGTGAGGGTGGAGAATATTGTTGGGCGTTGAAATTAAAATATCCCTCTCAATGTGCTAAATGCGCCAAGGAAGTATGTAAGGGTGGGGTGATGAATAAATATGCTAGGCGTGGTGAAGTTGAATATTCCTCATGAAGTGCCAAATGCGCCTAAGGCATAAGGTGATGAAAAATAAAACATGCTACGTGTTGGAATTCAAATATGATGTGCTTTCAAGGAAAATTTTCTAAGTGAAGTTGATAGGATTTCCTCACCACAGGCGAAATGGATGCTAAATGATTTAAAATCTTTCTAAGGCAAAATATTTTCTTCCTTAAGAAAATACGCCTAGACATGAGGGTGATAAAATTTTCCTAAACATGGATGAAATTGCCAGTGATGAAGTCAGAAGGATGTTGGCAGTACAGGAACAATAAAAAAATTTCCAAGTCAGAGCAACACAAGATGTTCACGGATGAGAAGAACGGGATTAATTTGATTGAATAATATTTTTCTAAGGTTCAAAATTTAAAAATTTAAATGAACCCGTTCATTGTATACCCATGGATTCTTCACGTTTTGGAGAAAATTTTCTTCTGGGTACTGAAGATCTTCGATGAGAAATGGATTTCTATGTCTTCTGCACCTCGCCAACGCCTTTCGGATGAAGAATTTAATCGGTGTTTGAATTGTGAAATTTTCCTAAGGGAAAATTTAAAATTTTCTAAGGAAAATTAAATAAAATGTGTTTTCGAAAGAAAAATGCTTCGAAAGATGGATTCGAAAGGAATTGCCTAGATTATTTTAATTGAGTTCTCCACAGATGAATTTTCCATAGCTGAGGAGAAATAAAATTTGAATTCAAATGACAGAACTTCCGCTGGTGAATAAAAATGATTAAAAGATGAATTTAAATTAAGCATTTTTGAAAGTGAATTTAAAATGCTCCAGTCAAGGTTGAACTTCTAGAAGGCCAAGATTCCAACCGCCAGCTGACAAGTGTTGAAATTGGCGAGAGAGGGAAATTCGAATTCTTGAAGAGAAGTAGTGGGAAATAAATGAGTTTACCAAACTTAGCCTCTTTCTAGAATTCGATTTTTCTATAAGAGCAGATTGTTTATTCATTTCTCTTCACCAGCTGGAGAAGATCGATTTGCTCTGAGTTTGATATTGCAGTGAGTTGTTGAGGCTGCGTTTGTTGAAGAAGTTCAAAATTTTGAAGGACCACATTGCTGAAGCTGAAGATTGCTGAAGAGGTACGACTTAAAGTAAGTGGCTGGAGCTGAAGTTAAAAATCTAAGTTTGGAGTTGCTGAAGTTCGATTTTGCTCTGAGAGATTTGAAGTTGCAGTGCAAGCCAAAGGTTGTTGAAGAAATTTCGATTTGAAAAAGAATATTGCTGAAGAATCTCTGAAGTTGAAGAAGTTCGAGTCGCTGAAGATAAATTTCTGAAGTTGCTGAAGTAAAATCTGAAATGAAGGAGCTATGATCGATTTTTCTTTTGGGAGAATGCTGAGATTGAAGTGCTGCAAGCTCGAAGCTTTAACTACGGTGTTGTATTCCTTGAAGATGACGCACTTGAAGTTAACACTCTCGAAAGATGATTTTAAAATGCATCTCTTAAATTCTCCCTTTGATGATGAAATTTGTTGCGCAGATGTTATATGCCCCAGCCTATAGATGTTGAAAAATCATGAAGAAAGCAAAGTTGAGTAGAGAAAAACGATGAACCCTTGGAGATCAAAACATGAAAATCTTGGTAAGTAGGTTAAGTTTATATTATGAAATGTTCTAATACCCTTCTCCTTGCTTATTTTGCAGGAGGAACGTCGAGACCAAGCGGTGATGACTTAAGAAGATGAAGCAAGTACTCCACGAATACATTCCAACCTCGAAGGAAGAAAAGTTGCGAAAATTGGCTAAGTGTTGAGATTTAGTATAACTCAAGTGACAAGGAAGAAGTTGAAGAACAACGTCAAGAAGAAGATCAAGAACAGTGTGAACGCGTTTCAAAGTTGGAATCTTCTAGAAGGATGATGGACATTAATGGCTCATTTATTACCCCACCCCTCTTGGTGGCGGTTTTTAGGGTGAATCTTGTTTAGGGCTAAGGTGGCACAATCTGGGCCATCCAGCCGATTGTAATCTAAGCCGTCCGTTGGACTAGGCCAGCTATAAAAGGGGCATCCCCCCTCATTTGTATCTCATTAGATCAGAGTTAGGATAACAGAGAAGGAGTAGAGAGAAATTGATAGAGTAGAAGGTAGAATAGTTTGATAGTGTAGTTTAGATTGAAAAGGAAGGAAAGTCTTCCCTTTAAATACTTTGTAAGAAGTTGTCGTGAATGCTTTCATAATAAAAGAATTTTCATTGATGGTGATTTCTTCTTTGTGATGACTAGTTGTCGAGGCTTCTTCGTCCTTCCAATTCACGTAGCAACTTGAAGTAGTTAAAGTAAAGTAGATTTCATTTCATGCAAGTACTTAGTAATTGTGGAATGTGGTGCTCGATTTAAACAAGACTTCGTTCGTCCATACCACTAGCGGGCTCGCTGACGATGGGTTCGCCCTGCGTGGTCAACTGGATTACTTTTCAAACTTAACTTCGATTGTGACTCACGTGTTCGTATGCATCGTCTTGATGGTACTTGCATGTTGAGTTATAATTTGAACACCTTTCGCAACTCCTCTGAAGATTGCACCGGTTTTGTGGAAGCTGTCCGAAGCGAGGGAAAGCAAGGCTCGGTTGAAGTCCGTAAGAATTGATCGCCGTGTCCCACGCCTTAGAGTAGAACATAGACTCCTTAGGCCCTACACTCATTTAATTTCAGTCCATTTCTGGTTAGAATTAGGAAACCTGTGCTCACTTGCCAAATCATCCAAATTACATGAAATCCCTTAATCTACTGTTTGTTAGCAACTGTCGAACAATTGTGTAAGTCCCCTTGAAATACCAGCAAAATCACATCGAGCCAACTGGGGGTATTCTATTGCATGAAGGAACCTTGGAGTTAAATGTATGATCTATCTCGCAATCTTTGCATGCAGGAAACTTTGTTCAAGAGAGGATAGGGTAGCCGTTGGCAACTTTATTCTGTGTTGGTGCGATCATGAAAATCACGTGAACAATGCCTTGTGACATATGGTGGTTGGTGACGAACATTTGGATCTCTTCAACATTTGGATCTCTTCACCCCTGACATAAACTTGTTTGATCCAATCAATTTTGGTCCCAATTTTTCGTAGCATAAGGTTGAGGGGGTGGATAGAACAAGGTATCCAAAAATGTGAATAACGCTCCTCAACCAAAAACCTGACCACTCTACAATTTTTGGCATTGTCTATTATGACTTGCACAATGTTTCGAGGAGCCACTTCCTCAATGGTTGTCATGAGAATGTTAGCAGTAAATGCACCATCCTTCACTTCCTCTTCACAATCCACTGCTCTCAAAATAATTGCCCCTTTAAAGGACACTATAATAATATTGATCAATGGCCAATTTCTTGCATCTTGCATTCCATCAAAAAGGATGAACACCCCTGTTTTGGCCCATGAATCCCTTATGGGCTTGAATGACTCCTATACAAAATTCACCTCTTTTTCCAATAAGGTTTTATGCACTTTCTCAAAACCCAAGCCCTTGTACCCTTTTGGAGCCTTATTAATTGTTTTTACTATTTGTTGCCAATACGATGAGCAAACAGCATTGAAAGCCAATCCATTTGCATAGAGACATCTCACTGTGTGTTGATCGGTAATCTCTTGAGAATTGTTTTGAATGATATTTCTAACGATCCCTTTGATCTCTTATGTGTCAAGGCCACAGGTTGTTCTTCAAGTGTGTCTAAAAATGGTTGGCTCTCTATATGTTGAAGATTAAAAGGTGGTGGAGGGGGCTTCATTCCTCAAGATCCTTTCTTTAACAAAAAATGATTTGATTCGCAGCCTATTGCTTCATCAACTTTCTCCTGCTCATTAATATATGTCATGACTTGTGCTTTTGGAATGAGTACACCATTTTTTCCTAGGCAAGCTTTAATGCCTAGTCCAATGATGTGGCACAAATGGCCTTCCACAAGACTATATGAGCTTGAATACTTAATGTAACACCCACTACAAATCCAAACATAACCCACACCACCTAGAAGTTGTTGTACCATATCAACATATTTTCAAAGGAGAGAATTTGGTTTGTTTTGAAGTGGGGTCGAAACATGGAGCTAGAACTAGTTGCCTTGATGTAATACCTATGACAAGGTTATTAAACAACACATTTGAAGAATCAAAACAAATGAAAACAAAAATATATATACAACTTAACTCATTTTAAAAATTAAGCATATGTTATGGATTAATAAAAGAATGAAAACAAAACAAGAGAGTTCATTTATAAAAAAAATATAGAAAAGAAAACCAAAAACTTGAAAAATACCTACCTCTTTTGTAGGAATCTTCCTCTACGATCTCCTTGGAAACAAATGGGCTCTTGCAAATACATAGGAAATAGGCTCTTACAAATATGTAGGAATAGCAAACCAACCACTTTGGAACATTCACCAATCAATCTTCAACCCTATTCATGCAATGGCAAGCAAGAATAAAAGTTCATTAAGAATGAATGATATTTTGGTTTTGCATTCACAATAAGAGAAATGACTTTGTTTTTGTCTTCAAAATGTCTTGAATCCACGTTTTAGGGCTTGAGGGTGTTGATGTTATTAGCAGCACCGGGCTGCTTCTTCCAGGTCCGCACGATTGAAGACAATTCAAATGCTAGCCTAACAGCTATTTGAATTGTGATTATTATATTCGATGAAGGGACATTTCATTCTATACCTTTCTCTTGGCCGACTTGAGATGATTTGAAGAGTCACCTCTTTTGAAGACATTTAATATTTGTTTATTGTATTTAAGAGGAGGCGCGATCTTCTAATAGACCGACCTCTTACTTGTTAGAGACATGCCTCTTGGATGAGGCCAACGTGTTGTTATGAAAAGGCACGTCCTCCACCTTCACATCATATATATTTCCATTTGTTGCATCCCATTTGATCATCCATTATATACACATTCATTCATTGATATCAAGTGTGAATCATCTCAAGAGCAGATCGAGATTTATAGAAGGCTGAGATTATTATCTGCAGATCGCATCACTAAGATTCTGTGATTGCATCAGTGTGTGGTGCCTTCTCTTTGGCCTTCATATCGGCCATCATTGTAAAGGAAACATCCTTGAGAATTAATATATAAGAGATATATTATTGCTGGGTTTTTCTCCTTCAAGAGGAGGGTTTTCCCAGGGTATCTGCTCTGTTTTGTGTTTGAATTTTGAATTAATTTCTGTGCATTACATCTGACCATAAAACTAACAGAGGGGCATTTTTGGTCAACATCAACAATCAAATTAGAAGAAAAAAATTAAATGGTCAAATTTGCCAGTTGGGCATGAACGACAATGGAATTTGTTGTGGGTTCACCCCAGTTCGTCCCAGACAAACCCACAGGTCTAGAACAGGTCCTTGGCCAACCCCCAATTTGGACCGAATCTAGACTTGTATTCGGGCCGGATCGGACCCAAACCAACAGGCCTCAAGGCCTGAATTGATAATATAGGTTAAAATTGTTCTTACTCTAGGTCTATTAATTGTCTTGTTTGCAGGGAGGTAGAATCTATCAATCATTTGTTCTTTGATTGTGTATTGTCATGCCCCACCCACGTAAGACAATACAAAGAGAATCACGGCAATGATAAAATTCTATGAGATTGTTGATAGGAATAAAATTAGCAAACAGTCAATTACTAATAGACAAAGACTAGCACAGGGGGCAATTCCACAAAGGTATATAATAAAAAGGATTAAGGCAGCGCTTAAGTTTAAAGGAAGTAATTCTAAGGGCAGCGATCCCTTGGAATTAAAGATATTTAAATTAAAATTAATTTAAGGTTTCAGACCAGTGATTAAGGGAATAGTTGTGACTCTTCTAAAAAGACAGTCATAATGAAGAGGTGTGACTCCCAAGAGTTGGAAGATATAAGGATATATAAGGGAGGTCAAATCATTGGAAAAAGGCATCCAAGGAGATCAGATATTATATGAATAATCTGCATCCAAAAAAACAGTAGCCATTTGATTTAATAAGTGATTGGTATGCAACCTGATTGAGTATATTGTTTAATATATAATATCTTATGTATCCTTAATCTAGTTACTAATGGGAATTGCTAATCTATTTACACTCTTGTAATTATTGATTTAATCTATTTGTTTCCCTACAAGCAATCATGCAGGGATTAGCAAGGAAACAGGATTGGGAGAGGTAGCAGACCAGTTCCCACAATATAAGTAGGCCACCCCATGTTGGATGGATGGGAGTTCCTACCACTTGTGGGCCAAGGGGTGTTATACCACGCTCTTGGGCTTAATTGTGATGAACAGTCTCCGGGTGACCTATCGTACTTTCCTCTCCAATCCATACTATGGTTGGTTATTGCAAATGAAACTATAGATTAGATCCAATTAGGTGATGTTATTTATCTTAATTGTTCATTTACTCTTAAGTTAATAACTTTTATATGATTTAATTTTAGAATACTATTTGTAAAACAAATTATATTGTTGAAATTATTACTTTTGGGCAAAATTAACAATTCCAACAATATAATTTTGGGGGAAATATAAAAGGGACATTACAAATGCTATCAGAGCTGGATCTTCTCAGCCTATGAATCTTCCTTCATATACAAATTTATTAATTGATCCAACAGATATTATCAAAGAGAACTTGAAAAATTCAACATCAATTTTCTAAAGAAGATGAGATAGAAACTCCCTTGGAAGTTGAGGTAACAGAAACAAACATGGTTGGCAAGAATGACAACTGCGATTATGCAAATAAGATTGATAGGGAATTAGACTTCATGATGATGGATCACTGAGTGTTATCTGAAACGTCGGAAAAAAAAAACACACATTTAATCCAAAAGCTTACATTTTATACTTTGACTTCATGTTAAATATGATGGGGCAAATGTTACGTTTGATGCATAATAACCAAAAAACACAAAATAATTTCAACAATCAAAATAGTGAGGCAAGTTCTTCAAGAGCTAATAATAGTAACAATAATAAGCAATAGGGTCACACACAAGGAACCAAGGGTGGGTCTATTAATAGGCCTCTTTGTCCTACTTTCATTCAAAGGGGAGAAGAAATTTCCATTGAAGAAGCACAAAGTTCAACACAAGACAACATCAATGCTTGTTATGATGAATATGGAAAAATCCCTATAGAGACTCGAGAAGCAATGTCTCTCACAAACTACATGAATATGAAGAAAGGAAGAAATGGGTCAAGAATTCAACCTAGACCCCAACCAAGACAAATTGATCATCAAGCCTTGGGCAAGTTTAACACTATCTATCTTTGATGGTTCTAATAAGTGTGTTGCTCGTGCATGGGTACAAAAGTTGGACACATACCTATCACTGAAAACTATGACCGAGGATCACATCATCAAATTCACCACCTTACACTTGGGGGGATCGGCTCAAAATGGTGGTACCATGGGTTGGTTACCCGAGGTCATGATCTAATAGACAGACGAATGAATTTTGCAAAAAGTTGATCGACAAGTTCAATAGAAAGGATCCTAAAGTCCATTTTAGAGAGTTGGCCCAGCTAAAACAAGAAGGAATGGTGGAGAAATAAAAAGAAGAGTTCCAAACTTTATCTGTAATGGTGCTTGATATCACAGAAAGAAGATTAATTGTCCTTTTTATCAAAGGACTATCTGAACCACTTACGAGTCTAATTACAACATTTGATTCATTAACCCTTCAAGAAGCTATCAAATGAGCTTTGAATTTATAAACTTTTGTAGCCAAGAATAAGTCCTTTTAGGAAAACCCTCCTATGGGGCCGAATACAAAACCTTTTCAAAAGGGTTTTTCTCAACAAATGGCGTTACCATCAAAGAGTAATTTTGATGAAGTAACCAAAGTTGGGCTGTGCAAAAATAAATTTATGTTATTCTTGCAGAAAGCCATGGGAACCTGGACAATATTGTTTGGGAAAAGGCCAAGTGCATTACATAGAAGTAATGTCTGTTGAGGAGGAGGAAGCGAAACCTGGAATGGATGAATGTGAAACTAAATAAAAAATAAAAGAAGGCGAACATTCCAAGGGTGCACTTGCAACCTTGTCAAGTGCTCCTAAATATAATCCTTTTCAAGTACAGGGGGTCTTGTAGGGGCACAAAGTTATAATCCAGAATGACAATGGAGCAACACACAATTTCATTGACGGAGGATTAATTGCTAGAAGAGGGTTACAAATAGAAGATTTCAACAGATTCAATGTTATAGTGGCTGATGGTGTTACCATTCCATGCACTAGGAAAACTCAACAATTGGAGGTTACCCTTGGTAGACACACGATGCAAGATGACTTCTAAGTGGTGGGCATAGGAGAAAGTGATGTGGTCTTAGGAGTACAATGGCTACACTCTTTGGGGGACTTTACTCAAAATTATCAGACTATGTAGTTTAGGTTTAAATCAGAGGGTAAAGACGTAGTGTTACAAGGCATTACTAGTGGAGTTCCTAGAGTTATCACAGCAAAAAGAATGGAAAGATGTTTTAGGAATGGACAAGTAGCATGGGCAACAAAATGTTTAGTAACATTTATAGCCATTGCAAGAAACAAAGCTTTAGGAAGTCAAATTATTCCTTTGTTAGAACTGCCCCCATTGGATGATAAGGAAAAAATGATTTTAATTCCTGAGGCCATTATAAATTTTAGAGAAAGAAAGCTAAGAAATATAACAATGATAGAATGTGTAGTTCGATGGAAAAATCTCCCTGAAGAGGATGCTACATGGGAGAGTGAGGAAATTCTTTAGCATCCAAATTTAGGATTGCTTGAGGACAAGCAATCATAGGAAGGGCAAACTGTAATGCCCCTCCTTAATTTTATATTAGGAACGGCCTATTTGCTCCTTGCAAATTGTTCTCTAAAAGCCACCACCTTGTCTATGAAGGGAAAACAGAAGCAAATCAACTTTCACTGAATTTCATAACAGAAAACAGTTTCCCAGCAGGTTCATGTGAATATTCAGGTTGCAGCCCATGTTTAAGGAATATTTAATATTGATTACATTTAGTTGTTAATAAAAGACATGAGAGGAGTTGCATCCCTTAAAAGGAATGAATATAAAGTGAGTTCGAGCAAGGAGAATTGAGGGAGCATATCAAATACAATTTTATATATCTGGTTTTATCTCTTGGGGAGCATAGACTGTTCATCCTCTAGGCCTCAACATTAAAGGATGAAAATTGAAAACCCTTTTCTTTTCCTTGTTAAGTTGGTGGACAAAAACCTCTGACTCAGGCAGATTTGAAGTTATTTACCAAAGGCATCCAATTGCATGAAATTGCTGCAGACTTCAAAAAATCAACAATTCTACAAGAACAAATATCTGATATCAGTCTGAGCAGATTTCTGGATTTTATTATATTTAAGGAAAATTAAGAAAAATCTAAAAGGGATATTACAATGAAACAAACATGTTCAGTAAAATCACAGGCCGTTTATGGTCCTTACTATTCTTATCTCCTTGAAGGAAAGCACCAGCCACTCACAAGGATCAATCACCTCCATCAAATTCCAGGGTCTGCCAGGGAGCAAATATAAAACAGCAGCTTGCTTCTGTTGAGTTACAAAAGTTAAAAACCCTGAAGATGCCTGGGTGAAATTTTGATACAAGTTAACGGCCATAAAAGGCTACTTGGGTATGGACACTAAGCCTTCAAAGGCTTGGCCCCTTTGCACCTGGATCAACACAAAACCCTGTTCATTGCCTTCCTTAGAAATCTGATAGGATTTCTATGGCAACAGTTGTTTGAAAACCCTATCCTAAGAGCTTTGCATATATGATATTAGTGATGACAGTAAATTCTTAGCGATCTTTTTCATATATATAAGTAGATTAAACATAATCCTTTACTGAGGTGGGGGCAAAGAAAATTCCTTCTCGACCAACAAATTTGTCGATTCTCTTTAACAGAGGAAATGTACCCTTTCCCACAATATCCAACTTGGAAGTATAGGAGGCATGAGCAAACAAAGACAGACCAAACACAATCAAATCTGGAAAGAATAACCTGGAAGACAAAAAACCATGCCACTGGTATGGATCAAGGTCAAAGAATGCATCGAAAAAACCCCTTGTGCCCACTAAATCCAGCTGCAGCAGGACATCCATTCCAAAGCAGAAGAATTCTCTTTGCATTTTTTTCTCCGGTGGCCATAAATCATTCCAAACAGAGGTGGAGAGATTGGTCCCCCTAATCATCCTTGGAGAACCTAGACATTGTATGATAGAATTGGCTACAATGGGAGCTGTAGCCAATGTTTTTGCAACCATATATCCAGTGGATGGATGCACCATTCCCACAGTGCCACCAATTCCAGTAACTCTTTGAGGGATCACAGGAAGAGGGCCTCCCATGGGTATTACACACCTTTCATCCTCTTCAATCCTCTTCACCTTAATACCCAAATGCCTCAATCTTGCAACCATTCTTTTCTTAATCTCTTCCATGGCAATAGCAGGCCTACTTACAAGTGAGGTCTCTTCGAGAAAAATCCTATTTGAATCAAATGGCATTGCATACAGAAAAGTTGGCAACTTCTCATTCTTAGCCCTAAGAGCAGGCTCATTCCCCAAATGGGAATCCCTCCAATCCATCAGAACCATTTTACCCAAATCAAATGGGTGCCAGTCGACCTCTGCTAATATCCCATAAGCTATCTGATATCCAGGATTATAGGCCTCCTTATATTCCACCAAACACCTCGAGAAACCAGTTGCATCCAACACTAAAGCGGATTGAATACTAACACCATCATCACACAAAACACAAGACCTTAAATCTTCATGGGTCACATTCAAAACCTTAGCTTGATGAAACCTGACTCCATTAGAAATGCATTTCCCCATCATTTTCTCTTTAAGCAATTTTCTATTTATCCTACCATAAGGTCTACTGAGAAACTTACTTCTGCTGTCATCCAGGTGCACAACTGCATCATCCCAGATGGTGTCAAGGCAATCCACCAGACCAATGGCTTCCAGTTCATCAACCCAAACACCATAGTTATTTGGCCAAATGCTCTGTGGAGATGGATCTATGCATACAACTGATATTCCAGCCTCTGAAACCTGTTGGGCAACTGATAAACCAGCTGGTCCACTGCCAACAACAACCAAATCCACAGTCAAACACCTTGATGTATCGTATCTCGGAAGTTCAAATCCTAGCACCTCCTTCTTATTTTCAGGAACCAAGTCACAGAAATTCAATCCAGCCCTACAAACAGCAATCTTGTTAGGATTAACTGAACTTTTTCTCAAAGCCCTGTTTTGACAATGCTTTGGAGAGGCTCTACAATCATGAGCACTGGTTAGTGGAGTTTTCCAATTCAAGGCAGAGAAACTTCGAATTGCTGCCATGAATGGAGATCCTGCAAACTCTACCGTTATATTTCAAAGCTGACTCTTTTAGGACTTGAGATCTACCTACAATCGAACGAAATCCATGCCATTTGATGTTAACCAAGGAACAAATATATACTTTTTTACGACCTGCAAAAGCATCAATCTCCAACGAAAACATGATGCCGAGGAGGAAAATTCCAATACGTAGAGGAAACAAAAGTAGTGCTCTTGTGGGGCGGTCGAGGATATTCATAACAATGTCCATGTAAATGAAGCTCTGTAGAACAATAATTTTAAAATCTGCAGGCCGTTCCACCTAGACAATAATGTTTGTCTATTCAATTATTCGATCAGACGTGACAACTTCTGTTGGCTTAGTGTTGAAAGACTAAAGGGTGTTAGGTCGACCAGATTCTTGAAGTACGCGAGTCTGGCTTGCATTTATTTTAGGTTTATAAATTCTTAAATTTTAATACCTAGAGATAATTTTACAACTTCAAATTTGTTGATTCCAATCAATGAAACTACTTCTTGAGGGTGCATATAATGTTTCTTCTATGCAATTTTTTTAAATGGAAAAATTTTATATTTTTGAAGTAAACAATGTTAATTAAACTTTTAATATTTACAATAATGTTACATACAAAGTCTTTTTTTATTTATTGAGTAAATACAGATTACAAGGGAAAAAATGCAGTTAAAAATTACAATATAAAATTGTACATAGACATTAATGATTAAGAAACAATATATAAAAATGGAACAACAAAATCTCCTTATTACAGTAGCAAAAACTATCAAAGTTACAGGAGTAAAATTGGAACAGAGTTAACAAATACAATGACAGTAGCAATGTTTACATCAAATGTTAAAAACAAAGTCTCCTTGTTACAGCAGCAAAACTTGATCAACAAAACCGACAATGTTAACAAATACAACAACGACAATATCCAGCAGAATCTGGAGCAGCAGAAGACCAAGGCCAACAACAGAACAATCATTTTTTAACTAGGGTCTTAGAGCTTGAGCAATACAAGTACACTTATTATTCAACAACTAATTTACTTGAAGCTTGATTTGTTGAATGTAGAACTTTATATTTGGATTATTTTCTGACTTTGTCTATAGTTAGGAAAACAAAAAATCAAGACAATAAAATATATTAGAGTAAAGCCTTAAAACTACAAATTCCTAGTGATCACTATGATTATTAAAACCGTGTTACATCTATTTCTCCATAAATGAAACAAAATAACATGTCTTACACTAGTAGCAATAACATTTTTGTGAAGCCCGATCCCAAGTAAGACCTCTTTCCATTAATTTATGGTAAAAAATAGCAAGCTAGTCATTAAATATAGAGTTTCATTGTTTTTTCAGGAATTGACATCTCTAAAAAATGTCTTATATCTTCATTTCTTAAGTAAAAAGACATTTAATCGATTGTTACCTACACATTTCAATGTGCCACCAATGAATAATTGCAGTGCAATAATTTCCAAACCAGTAATTATTTTAAAAGATTTCTAATTTTTTATTATAAAATATTTTTTTAAAGATATCTAACCCTATATTTAGAAAATATTTTGAAAACTATCTAACCATATATTAAGACCTTAAAAATATATATATTGAGAATTTTCAAGTTAAATACAGTTTGTTAAAGAAAGGCCACGTAACGTCAAATTCCACATGAGAGAAGGCACTACCTAATAATTAGTGGAAGCTTACAAAAAAGGGGAAATTATTTGGTCTTTATTTTCACAATGTTTGGTCTAACAAAATGAAGTGTCTGTCTTTATTTTGCACTTTATTCAATTATGCATGCACGGTTTCAATGTAATCCTCTTTTTGAGTTGACTAGCATAGAGAAAAAGCAAAATAATGCACCATATTTTCCCTCATTCTTGACATTGAGGTGACTTCCATGTAATTCTCACATGAACATAGAAACATTTTCAATTCTAGTATGAAATACATTGCATGAAGATTATGCACTCCATTTGCCTAAGAATCTAGTGGGTGGGGTGCACAAAATATTCAATGGGACATTTGAGAGGCTTCTAGGTGTTTAAGCCTATGAGATGTGAATAAAATTGTTATAAGATAAATTAAATTTTTATTTTTAAAATAAAAGTATTTGTAAAATTAGATTGATTTGACATTTGGATGATTAAAGTTATGTTATTGTAGTTTGTGGAGTATCATCAAGAATTCTGATGGAGTTTATCATGTCAAATTAAGGTAACAAAGGTATTTTCAAATAGTGGTATGTTTCTTTAATGTTTATGAAAAATTTGAGTCTTTATTTGCAAATAAGACATCTTTGGGGTTTGATTTTGCTTGGCGTGAGTCTTATAAATATATTTGTGTTGAAGGAGAAAAATTAATGTGGAAATGGAATCAAAAGTTGAATGTGATTTTGCATATTTGAATTCCTCTCAAAAATTGTGCAATTTTAAAAATGGCACCCTATTTCAAGTCTGGATGTAAAAGTCATGGCTTTTGAAGAACTAGGTCAATGCATAATAGTGAAGTGGTGAACTTGCACTCACTTTAGTGAAATTGTCATGGGAAGTAGAAAACTATTCACAAAAATGGTGGACTCATTATTTTAAACGATGAGTTCTTTAAAAAATGATATTTTTTACTAGTAATGTAGTGAATTCATCACTATGCATGCAAAGAGTTGAATTTTGAAACACCAAATATTCTCTCTTCCATTTTTGGTGATTGATCTTCTAAATTATCATCTTGGGGATGTAACTAAGGTAAAAATCTAGGTTAGCATGAAATCAAATGCATAAACAAAACCATAGCTAAACAATGAAGCACAAAGGAGGAAAATAGCATAAAAGAAAGGAATAATTTCACCAAACAACCTTCACATGCCCTCCATGATTAACTTTCATTGCCCTTCTCCATATGTTGTAAAATGATATTTTCCCTCAAAATTTTGTGTGAGTTACTATGACCTATGACAAGACTCAAGCAAATATTGAAAGATTTGACTCAAAATGCAAGTGTAATCAGAATTCTACAAGCATGAAGAAGTGTGCAAGCCTAAAGTCTGAAGCATGAAGTGTGAGATGATGAAGTGATGAAGTTAGGAGATGAAAAAATGTCCCCAAATGAGGTTGACATTGCCTTTTTATAAAAAAGTCAATTTTGGATGAATGGCCAGGATTGAAATTTGAGAGATGCCCTAAGATCAAAGGCTGAAATTGCATGTGACAATCAGCAATTAGGGTTAGGGCAACATTAGAGTAAAATTTAAAATGAAGGTCTGAGATTTGATTTTAAGACCATGTTGTCCTTTTGATTAGGGTAAAATCAAATCAATGGATAGAAATGCATGTGACAAGAGGAAATATTGGGCACAGAAAAAGAAAAAGCTTGAGAATCAAATAATAATTTAAAATTATTTGATTTTAAGACTGTGTTGTCCTTTTGAATTAAAAATTAATTTAATTCAAAATTGGTGGGACCATGTGACAGTAAATAGTTATTTATAATTATTTACTTGGAGGGAAATTAGAAAGTGGACAATTTTAAATAACTTATTTTATTTAAAATCAGAAAAGGCCAAAGTGGATAATAATTAAATAAATTATAGAAATGTATTTAATTATAGAAAGACATAGGGAATTAATGATGTATTTAAATAAATAAATAAAGTTTATTTATTTAAATAATTAGGATGAAATAGTGGACAAGTAATAATTAAATAAATTAAGGAATTTATTTAATTATAGAGGGACATAGGAAATTAGCAACATATTTAAATAAAATAAATATAATTTATTTATTTAAATAGTTAGGAGGATTAAAAGATGTGAATTAATTAAATAATTAAGAATTATTTAATTAATAATTGAATTTGGACTATAGGACATAATTTAAATATTTTAATTATGTTGAGAAGAAATATGGAGAAAAATAAAGTTTGCAGGCCTAAGTCAATTTTATATGTCTACAAGGGAAGATGTGGAGAGTTGTTAGGACCCTTCTCTACATTTGGAAGAGGTTGAACACTCTTATTGTCGGTTGCATAAAAGTCATTGTTGAGTTTAATTTAATTTCACAATATTGTTTTGTAACATGGTAGTTTGAGAGTGAGTAGTTCAGAGCTCTTAAGAGATATTGAATCTTGTTAAAGTTGGGTTTTCTTTGCATTCTCATTGTACCTTCTTATTACATCATGGAATGGGAATAAATTACTTCCTAGACTAGAGTGTTTGACCCAAAGTGTGTTTCCTACAAATTACATGTGTTGTTCTAGATTTGTGAATGCTTCTTAGTTTTGTTTATGTATTTTGTTGATGTTTAGATCTCAATTATGTTATGTTCATGCCTTTTGATAGATTTAAATCATTATAGATGGTAAAGGTAGTTGTCAAGGTGTGTTAAGAAATCTTGCATCCAAAATTTATTTATTGATGACTATGTGGCATAGCATGCTTTCATCCTCAAATTATATCCTTCTTTTGGGTGTTTAAGCTAATGAACCATGCAATCATACTAAGGAAGTGGTTCCATGTAAGAGGCTGCATGCTCTATGATTATGGAGCAATAGCTCCCATGAGAGGATTATTTTACAAGATGTTGAATTCTTCTCATGGAAAATAGGAGCACCTACTTTTTAGTTCTCAAAATTTTAGCAGTTGTATGTGAGGTAGGGCTAGAATTTCCTCTACAATTTAATTATTTTTTATTTCATGTGACATCAACAAAATGCATCTCAATTTTTTTACTTTCTTATTTTTATTTTTATTTTCAATTGTTAGCATGATCCATGAGACCACCAACTTCCTAAAAAATTAACTAACTTTTTTAGCAAAGGTGATCACTATTAAATTCATAGGGCCACCTGATTATAAAAGGCCCTTAAATTTCTTCACAATACATCCTATGAAATTTTAGGTAGCCCCTTCATGGGTTTATATGGACTAATTCAACCTTGGACAAAGAAATTTGCCTCAAGGCCAAGGTCTTGTTTAGGTTGGTATATTGACCTATTAGGGTAAACAATTGCCAGCTTCTCTAACTCTATATTTTTTCTTATGGAATATGATCACAATCTCTTGTATTTTTATTATGCAAGAACTTTATGAGTGGCCATGTTATGAATGGAATTTTAATATAATTATGCTAAGAAATTTTTTGAAGGCAATGGTATGTGATGATCATTAAGATAATAATCACATTAACAATATATTCCCATATTTATGTTGGTAATAATTTAGGAAAGGGGATAAGATTATCTCTATCAATATTCATTACAATAATGACATTTTTCCTCGTTTATGTTTGTAATCATTATGAAGGGGAAACACTTACCACACAAGCACCTTTAACTATTTGTTAGTAGGAGGAGGAACAATAATATAATCCATTGCTTTGGTATTTTTAACCTCTAGTCTCTTTCCTTATTGGAAATACTTTTAGAGCATGTAATTCCTTATAAGTAGTCTTTGTTTCACAAATATTTTTTTGATAGATAAAAAGTTGTTGAGGGGAAACACCCAATATAATGATAAAAATAATAAGAAGAAGAGCTATTGCTTCAAACCCACAAATGGGGAGCATAAAAAGAGAAGTAGAAACTAGAAAGCCAAAAGCACTCTAGTAGCTAGCACAAAGCAAAATAAATAACACTGAGGACCAAGCAACATCCAAACATAGCACATGCAAAACCTCCACCCTAGAAAATCAGATCAAATGGCCTTCTTGCACTTCCCCATCCTTATACTCTGAGTGAGGAGGGCATCCATTTTCCATTGCATCCAATCTTCAACAACATCTCTTCCTTTGATCTAAAGCTTCTCGACCTCATATTTGTGCCCATTTTTCCTTTTAGGGAAGTTAGGTTTGGAGATGGCACTCATAGTTTGGGAAAGGGAGCACTCTTTAACAAGAACAACCAAATTGTCAAGATCCATAAAATCAGAGTAATCCTCATACAAATTGTTTATAAAAGGATAAGAACCCTTATAGTCTAAACCAAAACTAGCTCCCACAAGAGGGAGGGGGTCCCCACAAGGTTGAGAGGTAGGAGCCTTACTTGGAGCATCAATAGGGGAAGAGGAGTGTTGCTCCAACATAGTAAGGTCACAGTTGGAGCCATAGGGGGAGGCAAGGGATCATCTTTGGCAGTCATAAATCTCCCATGATTGCACCAAACAAACTTTGCATTAGGATTACTTGATTTTTTGACCCATTTTCTTGAGGCTCAAATTTTGTACAATGGAAATCATGGGAGAAGAGCATCCAACAATTTTATGCCTTGATATGTTGCAATGGAAGCACCTGAAAGGGAGACCTTCATAATTGAGGAATTAGGTCTAGGTGTCCTAGGTTGAATGGATCAAAATTGATTGATGCACTACTTTAGAAATATCAATGATGGAACACACCTTGGTGAATTTTCTATGTGGGGTTCCTGGGTCCACCTTCACAAAGGAACCAACTTGTTTGATCATGTTTTTAATTAATTTTGGCGCCATAATCAACGGAAGATTGTACAACCTAATCTAGATGGGAACCGATGTGATCTTGGCACTAGCAGGGTTAAAGAAAGGATACCAGTCTAGAAATAGAAAAAAGAGGCTAGACTATCGATAAAACCATGGGCCCATTTACTTGACAAAGGTACAATCCTCCACAGAGACGAAGTGAAGCAGAGAGAATATGAAATCAAGGATATCAATGTCGAGAAGGGAGATGTTCTTCCAAGAAACCTTCATCCACTCAATGAATTGATCGACCGAGGGTCTTTTGCGCAAACAACGAACAATAAGGGATCTGCTCCCAATCTCATCCACCAACGCATCAATGCAAGCATCCAAAATATGAATGTCGATAGGTGGCGTCAGGGTAGGAGGTTGGTCCCCAAGGGGAACAATGAACAATATGGTCATCGTGAATATTATTGATATGAAGGCTTTAAGTTATTTAATATAACTAAGTTTCAACTTTAATCGAGGTTCAAATTGCAAGACAAAAAAGAAATTTAAAGTAACAAAAACTTGTCAAGTGATTATGTATTGTTTATTCATATTATTAATAAGGTTATGATGAAAAGTGAAAATTGAAGGTGCTTTGAGAGAAAGCACAAAATCAAAATCAAATATTTTGAAACATCATTTATGTCCATTTTTATATAAAATGCAATGTATTTACTAGCCTTCTTACTAAAAATAAAACCAAACATAATAAAATACAAATTTTCCACAATGTAGACTCTTTAAAAACTTGACAAATGCATAAATTCGCCCTTTATTAATCATAATATCATTAACGTGTATCAAAATTATGGTGGAAGGCCTTAATAGTAAAACCTAGAGATAGCTTGAATATGAAAGTTTTCATATTCACATGGTAAAAGAAGGGAGGATTTCAACAATGAGAGTAGATTGGATAAGAAATGGAGTGAAAAGTCTTTGAAGGTGACTAGGGTTGATGATACCAAGGAACAAGAATGCGAGTGGTGTACCTAGAGAAAGGTGTTGTCAAGGGTATTTTGGATCAAACCAAGATCAATGATTGGAATTAGGGTTGTAGAAGAACCTAGAGATAACGTGAATGTGAATTTTTTCCTACTCACATAGTAAAAGAAGGGAAGATTCTATCAATGATAGTGGATTGGATAAGAAATATAGTGAAAGGTGTGTGAAGGTTAGCATGAATTATATCAAGGAACAAGAATATGAGTGGTGTGCCTAAAGAAAATCCTTGTTGATGTACGAGCATCGTCTCCAAATATTTTTTATTTTGTTTTGTTCTTGTTGGAGTTTTGTTGTCATTTTTGGCTTGTGAGGTGAATAAGGGGGACCCATGCAGTTATGAAGGAATTCCAAATTTCAAATTATGAAAATCAAACCTTATACATGCAGTTACAAATTTTAGTTGGGAATTTGGTTTTCTAAGACCAAGAAAATGCAACATGATAAGGCAGTTATAAATATAGTTAATAGGGAAAATTTGGTATGTGGAAAGTAAAGCTTATATATGGAAATAAATGCATACCCATACCCACAACTAGAGGAGATAAAGGTGGATTTTAAAATATGCAAAAACATAAATCTTGGCAGGCCCACATTGGGAAGACAAAATAGTTATCAATTCAATTTTAAAGGCAGATTTCCACATGAATGAAAGGGACTAGATTGGGTGCATAGGATGAAGGAGAAAGTAGTTATTAAAACAAATTGAGTTGCTTGGAGATTTTTCAATGTGGAAGTGTGGGTGCAAGAAAGGGAGGAAGGAACTTTTTCACGTGAAAAGGAGGATTGCTTGTTGATCTTAGTGTGGTAAGGAACTAGAAAGGTTTATCAAGAGGGAAAGGGACTTGCATGGAGGCATAAGTAGAAGAGGAAATTGTTGCAAGCATGGGAGATTCAAAAAAAGAGTAGATATAGAAGGCATGAGGCAGATAGGAAAGATAGACTAGCAATGCTTTGCACTGGAAGGACTTCATTGAATTTGTTGTGTGTTGCCTTTATTTTCTTCTTCAAGCAAAGCATGATATTTTGGTCTTGGCAAGTGGTTATTGTGCATACATCCTTTTTTTGGTGTTCTTAAGAAAGATTGGAATGAAAACAAATTAGAGAGATTGTCTTAATATGAATGTTTCCTTGTCTTTGTTTTATATTAATATATGGTATGAGCTGTGTGAATTATTTGTTGTGAATGTGTCACTAGTAATATGTGTGAAGCTCCCATCTCCCTTACATAGACAGAGTGTTGACTCTATTATCCATAGTTGGAAACTGAATAAAAGAAAAATCTAGATAGCTTTGGTTTGAATATTTTCCCTTATCCATCAATTTTTGGTACCAGAGACATAAGTGACTGGTCAAGGTAGAGTTGGGAAAAATTCCGCCAAGAAGAATGCTAAGAGGAGGTACTAGAAGAGGCATGGATGAAGGGATTCTTGAAATGTTGCAGAATCTCACAACAAGAATGGAGGTCATGGAGCAAGCCCAAAGGAGAGGTTTGTACCTATGGGTGATATAAGTGGCAATGAAGAAGAGGAGCAACCAACCAAAGAAGAGGTGGTTCATGGAGAAGGAGAAAACCCTAATGGAGTTGAAGTGAGAATACTAAGAGCAATCATGGGGGTTGGAGCCAACCCCAAGATAGAGGTTCCCATCTACTCATGAAGCCTCAATGGAGAAGAACTTATTGAGTGGATCTATGATCTTGATAACTATATCAAATACAAAGAAGTGGTAGAGGATAATTGATTCAAGTTCACATGTACAAGACTTAAAGGTCACACTGCTATGTGGTGGGATTATGTTCAATCAAAAAGACAAAAGAAGAACAAAGAAAATATAACTTCTTGGGATAGAATAGTTGCCAAGTTGAAAGCTAAGTTTCTTCCAAGATACTACCAAACTAATCTATTCTAAAGATTGCAAAACCTCAAGCAGAAGGAGATGAGTGTGAAAGAATATACCGAGGATTTCTACAAAATTGTGATTTGATTAGGGCATATAGTGAAGAAGATATGGAGAAGGTAGCTAGGTACCTCAATAGATTATGGTATAGTTTGCAAGGTGAAATGAGTCTTTTGTCACCTAGGACTCTTGAGGAAGTGTATCAATTTGTAATAAAAGCAGAAGAGAAGCTTATGAGAAAGAAAAATCAACAAGGAAGAGGAGCAAGAGGAAGAGGGAAGCACTCTAGTAGAGGACAATGACACCATCATGGTGAAGAAGTAGACACTTCTAGTGGACAAGCTAATCCAGAGAGAGGAGGTTTACAAAATAGAGGGATACCATTTGGTAGAGGAGGTTACCAAGGATGAGGAAGAGGCTTTCCAGGCAAGTGCTTCAAGTGTAACAAGTTTGGTCACAAGAGTTGGGAGTGTTCCAAGTTTACAGAAGAAGGTCATATAAGGCCTGAAAGGAGTAATCAGATTGTGCAAGTAGACCAAGAGAGTGTGGGGTCACCTTCTCATAACTTAGAAGAACCTGAGATAGGAGAGACTTTGTTGCTCAAAAGAGTATTGTTGAAGCCACCAAAGAGGAATCTAGAACCTATGCAAAGAATAGCTTTATTCAAGATGAATTGCAAGGCTAAAGGTAAGTGTTGTAAACAATATTGATAGTGGTAGTACATATAATCTTGTGTCAGTTGAAATAGTGAGTAGGCTAGGTCTTACTAGAATTAAACATCCTAATCTCTATCAAATTTCTTGGTTACAAAAGGGGCATCAATTATTGGTAGATGAGAAGGCCTCGGTAGAGTTTCAAATATAGGTAGTTATAAGGACAATGTTATCTGTTACATCATTCCCATGGATGTTTGCCATGTGCTTCTAGGTAGGCCTTAGTTGTTTGACAAGAGAGTCATACATGATGGAAGAAACGATACCTACACTTTTCACAGGGATGGTCAAAAACATACATTATTACCCTTGAGAGTAGAAGAAGGGGATAATAAAAGCAACAGTAGCAACAAGGTTATGTTGGTGAGTGGAAAAGAATTTTTGCATGATATGAAGAAGGAAAAAGTGGGATATGAATTAGTACTTAAGCCCAAGGATGCACCTACCTCTACTAAGTTGGATGATTTACCAAACAAGATACATGTCATATTGAGAGAGCATATGGATATTATGGTATTTGATTTATCGAATGAGTTTCCTCTAATGAGGAGTATTAGTCACCATATGGATTTGGTTCCAAGGGTTAGCCTACCAAATAAGGTTGCATACAGATTGACTCCTAAGGAGAATGAGGAGATTAGAAAGCAGGTTGAAGAGTTGTTGGAGAAAGGATTGATAAGGGAGAATCTTAGCCCATGTGTTGTATCGACAGTCTTAGTGCCCAAGAAAGAAGGTGATTGGAGAATGTGTATGGGCTCTAGAGAAATCAATAAGGCAATCATTAGATACAGGTTTCCTATTCCAAGGATGGATGATTTATTGGATTTTTTAAGTGGTTCTATGTATCTTTTAGAGATAGACTTGAAGAGTGGTTACCATCAAATTAGGATCAGACCTGGGGATGAATGGAAGATAGTGTTTAAGACTAATTATGGACTCTATGAATGGTTGGTTATGCCTTTTGGGATTACAAATGCACCGAGTACTTTTATGAGGCTCATGAATGAAGTCTTGAAACCATTCTTGGGGAAGTTTGTGATAGTCTATTTGGATGATATACTGGTTTTTAGCAAGTCGAAGGAAGAACACCCAAATCATTTAAGATTAGTTATGACATAGTTGCATGAGGATAAGTTGTTGATCAACCTAAAGAAGTGTACCATTATGAAGATTGAATTAGTCTACTTAGGATTTGTAGTGTCCAAAGAGGGATTGAAGATGGACCAAGAGAAGGTTAAGGCCATTGTTGATTAGACAACATCGAGGAGTGCTTATGAGGTAAGGAGTTTTCATGGACTTCCTAGTTTTTATAAAAAGTTTATTAAAAATTTCAATAACATAGTTGCTCCCATACTTGACACTATAAAAGGGCATAAAAAGTAGTTTGAATGGACTGCAGAGGCCAAAAAATGTTTTAGATTGTTGAAAAAGAAGGTGACTAAACAACCTATACTTATGTTACATGATTTTAACAATGTCTTTCAAGTAGAGTGTGATGCTAGTGGTTTAGCAATAGGAGCTTTCCAAAGTCAAGAAGGGAAACCAATTGCTTATTTCAGTGAAAAGTTAAACGATGCTAAGAAAAAGTATTCAATTTATGATCTTGAATTTTATGCATTAGTTCAATCTTTGAAGAAGTGGAGGCACTATTTTCTTCCCAAGGCATTTGTTTTTTACACAGATAACCATGCACTCTAGTTTTATAGTGTAGGAAAATGTATCCCTTTACATTTTCTCACTTTTTTGGGCCCTCCTAGTTAAATTGGACTTAATTGTGCCTTAATTTAGTGTTGTAAAATTTATTTATTTACACTTTCACACTTATTTATGGTCCCTTAATTAATTGAGATTAATTATGCCTTAATTGGCCCTTTAATTCATTTTTCAAGCCTATTTAATTACATTTACCGAAGAGGAAACCCAACATTCATTAATGCCTTAACATAACACTTCACATAGAGCAATGTGTTTCCTAGGTTTAGGGACATGGGACTAGACCTTTAGACCTAAATTTAAATTATTATTTTCGCAGTTTTTAACATTTTCAAATCCATATTTCAATGCCAGCTTGTGATATTTGAATTTTGAAAAATTAAGGATACATACTTGCTTAATATAATGTTATTTCTCTATGCTTCACCTAGAATTTTTGTGTGACTTCATAAGAGAAATTCAAGAGAATTTTGGAGAGCTTCAAGAGCATTCAAAGGTAGATTTATTAGAGTTTTGTTACAGCAATCAAGATCAATTGTCATATCAAAGTCTACTTGCATCATGCATGTTTTTGGAGATAACATTATGATGTAGGTTTCATGATCCATTCAAGCACTCAAAACATTATTTCAAGCAAGATTCAAGATCAAGATCCACATACATTTCAACCATTTCATGAAAGTTATAGACCTTCATTCAAGGACTTATCCTAGGGTTTGTTGAATGGTAACATAGATTTTTTCATTCTTCATTCCCTCTTTCATGTTTTTATTCATTTCATGGTTTGATTACCAAAATGGGGTTTGACCAAGGAAAACTCCCATTCACAAAAAACAAGCAATTTTTCCCTCTTATGTTGTGTTTGCAGATCTAGGTTGAAGAAATCTTGAAGATCTTTTGAACAACAAAATTGAAGAAATTGTCAAAGTTGCAAAAGCTGTCATCTCACGAAAAACTCACCTACAAAAATTATTTCCAACTTTATGACACTGAAACCTAAAGAATTTGGAAGTGTAGAGATAGGACCAGAGGCTCCCGAAAGTTGTAGAAAAACCCTAACAACGGACCCATTCGCCCCTGGACGAATGAGTCCTAGATTAGCTTCAAAAACTAACTTTTGGTGAAAGGTGTACACTCAGATATGCCCTCTAATTTACAATTTGATTGTAGGTTTTGTTAGTATTGAGTTTAATCTTATTGTTTCAAGTGTTAAATTGCATTTTGGTGTTAGTTTACTATTTTTAGTTTTTCTCCCCAAAGCATTGTTTGACCTTGACTCTTATCCTTTAGTCATAAGGAAATTTGAAGATTCCCATTTTGGATTGATTAACCTAAAGGTTGATAATCAATTCATTGTGTGGATATCATTTCCTAATGAAATAAAGGAGAATAGGTCTATCTATTATCATTTTGGTGAACCCCTTTCTCTCCCAACCTATTTTTGGATGTTTCAATTAATAGACATCATAAACTAAATCAAAGGCATGCAAAGTAGGCGGAGTATCTTTAGAGTTTTAATTTTGTGTTGAAGCATAAGAGTGGGCAAGAAAACAAGGTTGGAGATGCGTTGAGTAGAAGTCTATTGTTACAAGAAATTCAGGTAAACAATGTTAGGTTTGAGAGCTTGAAGGATTTGTATGAAAATGATGTAGATTTTAGAGATGCATATGAAGCTTACAATAGTCCTATCAGAAGAGATAGAGGACCATAGACTGATTTTATGTTGTAGGATAGTTTGTTGTTCAAAGGTAATCATTTATGAATTCCCAAAGGGTCAATGAGGGAAAATCTCTTGAAGAAGCATTGTGGTAGCCTAGCAGGACAATTTGGGCAGGACAAAACTTACCTATAGCTAAGTACACATTATTATTGGACATTAATGTAGGCAAATGTTAAGAGGTATGTGGAGAGATGCAAAGTATGCCAACATGCAAAAGGCAGCTGTCAAAACATTGGTTTGTACCAACCACTACCTGTGCCACATAGACCTTGGGATTTAGTGAGTATGGATTTTGTTGTAAGATTTCCTAGAACTTAAAGAGGTAGTGATTCTATTTTCATAGTTGTGGATAGATTTTAAAAAATGGTTTATTTCATTCCTTGCAAAAAGACTAGTGATGCAATGTACATATAGCTAACTTGTTTTTCAAAGAAGTAGTGAGGTTGCATGGTATACTCACTTGAGTGTAGTATATGATAGAGACAAAAAGTTTGTGGGTCATTTTTGGAGAACACTTTGGAAGAAGTTGGGCACCCACCTCATTTTTAGCTCAACTTACTATCCCCAAATGCATTGATGGTCCAACAGAGGTAGTTAACAGAAGTTTGGGTAATATGTGTAAGATAGGGAAAATCTAGAAATAAAAGACTAAGACCAAGTAGCAACGACTCTACATAAGAGCAAAGCCCAAATCCCAAATCCAAACAAGAAAGTAAAAATGATAGAAAAGAACAAACAACATGAAAGAAAATAGCAAAATCCCTTATAAAATTGATTATCTCCCTTGTTTCTCCTCCATTCTTTCTCAAGTTGCAAAGCTTTTCCCTCAGATTTTGAAGTGCTTGAATACCTAGAAATGATAATGACAAGATAGAAAGAACTTTGAAGAATGTGGTTGTGGTTAGCTTTGAAATGACAAGGACATGTCTCTTTTATAGAAAACCAAATTTGAATGAAGGGCCAAGATTGAATGACGAAGATCAATGGATGAGATTGCTTTTGAGAAGCAAGGAAATAAGGTTAGGGCAAAAAAAAGGTTTAGTTAAGGATGAATGATAGAGATTAAAAGGAAATAAAACCTTATCAAGGGTGGAGGTTAATTGAGATAAAAAATGAAGATTGACGTGGAAAAAGAATAAATTAAATAATTATTAAATTATTTAATTTAAGAGGGAAAGCGGATAATTAAATAATAAAAGCAATTATTTAATTATAAAAGAAGAGGGGGAAAATATGTCTTTTTAAAATAATTGGAAACAATTATCTCATTAAAAAGTGGAGGAAAAAGACAATTTACTAAATAATTAAAATAATTATTTAATAGTGGAGGGAAAAGCTAACTTTTTAAATAAAATAATTGAAAACAATTATCTCATTTGAAAAGAGAGGAAAAAGACAAGTGAGGGAAAAGCTGACTTTTTAAATAAAATAATTGGAATCAATTATCTCATTAAAAAGTGGAGGAAAAAGATAAGTTACTAAATAATTAAAGTAATTATTTAATAGTGGAGGGAAAATTGAGAAATAATTAAATAAATATAATTTATTTAATTATGGAAGAAAAGACTAATGAATAATTAAACAATTAATAATAATTATTCAATTATAGTAGAAAAGTGAAAATGAATAATTAAATAAATAAGAATTTATCTAATTATAGAGAGAAAGGAATATTATTGATGTAATTAAATATCATTTATTTAATTAATCAAAAGGAAGAATAAAAGGAAAAAGTGAATTAATTAAATAATTAAAATGATTTAATTAATAGAAGACATATGACTTTAAACCATAATCAAATAATTAAAATTATTTAATTATACATAGGAAGAAGGGAAATTGATGGTGAGAAATAAGGTTCACATGCTTAGGGCATTTTTCAATGTCTACATTTTACCCCTCTTTGATACAATGTGAAGTTGTCTGAATGTTGTCTCAAAGAACAAATAGGAAAATTCAGCTTATAATATGCCTCGGTGAAGATAAGATAGACCTATGCCCCCTCATAAAATTTAACAAATTTTGGAAGAGTTTCAAAAAAATTGAAAAATTATTCCGATAAGCAAATCTGATGGTGGATAATGTAAGGATTGACGAAAATAAATGTTGGTGAGAGTAAAATGTTAGTCTGAAGTTAGATAATTGAAGAGGGATTGATATTCTTGCTTAATATATGTCAACTTGCATGTGTATCATCATTGTGCAACAAAATTATAGCAAATGGACAATAAATACCATGGTATTACATAGACCCAGGTGTGCAATGTTATCCCTTTGCGAAAATAAACACTCAACAGACAAGGAATGTCTTGACTCATACTAAGGATAAAGTTTCCCCATTCTTTTTGTCAAGATAAACCAAAAGCAACAATCAAAAAGAAAAGAGGTCATGATCCATCATCTCTCCTCTAAATCCTTCATGGGAGATCCTCGAGGTGGCTACTGACATGACCAAAGACAAATAAAAAAGATAAGACCAACTAGACCAACAAAGTCAACAACCTTTTAGATTAGTTGCCAGAATTTATTTGTTGATAAGATTGATGAGGTTGATTGACAAGTTTAATTGATTGATTGACCAGATTGATTGATTGATAAGGTTGATTGATTGATATTATTGATTGATTGATTGATTATTTGACTAGATAGATTGATTGACAAGATTAATTGTTTAACGAAGATTGATTATTTGACCAAATTGATTGACCAATTGATAAGATTGATTGATCATGCTTGGTTTTAGGAAAGACATATCCTATATAAGGCAAATGATAAGGTTGACAAATGACCAAATTTAGGAAGGACGCATCTTGAATAAGAAAAAATGAAGACTATTGAGTTGACCAGGATTGATGATTAGGCAATTGATTTGTTTGGAGTGAAACCAATTAGATGGTTGATTTGTTGATTCAAGATTTGGTTTAGATATTTGTTTGCTTGTATCTGAAGTGTTTTTCTTAGCAAGGGACAACTTATTATAGGACCAAAGACAATAGACCAAGATAGACTTGACAAACCCTAAAGGACTGATCTAGTGCCTTGGGGGCTCATTGAGAGATGGCCTTGCCTACATTATACACGCAAAGACATCGTAGTTCGATCGAATTGGACCAAAAATGACTCATTATTAAGATGTAAATCATGATTGATTCAACTCAACAAAACCCTAAGGGACTGACCTAGTGCCTCGGGGGCTCATCGAAAGATGGCCTTGCTTATGTAGCAATGTCTGAGAGAGAATGTAGTTATTTGGACTTGGAGCTAACCAAAATCTAACTCTATTTTTGAAGTTTTTGATGTTTATGATTTTTTGGTTTTGAAGATTTTTCAATTTTTTGGATTTTGATATTTTCTTTTTTGGATTTTGATATTTTTTGATTTTTGGATTTTGATGTTTTGTGATTTTTTTGGATTTTGATGTTTTTTTATTTTTTTGGATTTTTATGTTTCAAAGGTTGATTTCATGTTTAGGATCCCATGAAGATGTAAGTCAAGGAATTTCCCCTAGTTATGTATAAGACCAAGTTATTATGAGTGAAGAGGCGAATGGATGTCAATGGATATGAAAGGCAAAGGACACTAAGTGCAAATTATTGTCAGGCCATGAGAAGGATGACAAATTTTATTATGGACAATGATATACATAGGGAGGGTGGGAGGGAAAAACTAGATAGAATGATGGTAGGCAAGGAGCAAAGACTGACTACACATGGCGCCTATTTTCTAGGTTTTCACCATGGTACTTATCCAAAGCACCACCAAAATGGTTTTCGCTTTTGGATGAATTATTTCTCTTTACTATTTTTTTCTTCTTTTTTTTGTCACCAAGATGCATGTTTGCTAAGTTTTCATCAAGGTGACTATTTTTTTATGATTTTTTTGTATTTTTGACCTTTTGAAAGGGATACTCTGAAGACTAGGTATAATATCTGTGGAGATACATGTTGTTGACGGGATCAGGCAACAGTTTACCTTCAAGAGTAGACAACTAATAAGCACTGAATCCATTTGTTGTTGTAATGATGTAGGGTCCCAACCAATTGGGCTCATATTTGGATGACCATCTCAGATGAAAGGATCTGATTTGAATGAAGATGGTGGAGAACACCAGGTTGTCCTATTTGATGGACGTGGGCCATCTTTTCAAACAAAAAGAAATTACACAAAAATTGACAAGCACATGTGAAATCGAATTTCAAAATTTTGAAAAAATTCGTCGTATTTTGGGAATAATATGATGGTGTGTGGATATGGATGGATTTGATAGAATGTATGGATTGAGTGTAAAGAATAAAAATGGAGACTTTGGATCAACAAGCTCTTCTTTTGACATTCTGCTTTGATAAATGCCCCCAATTATTTTTGATGAAGAGGCATAATTGGAGATTGTCTTTTTCTTTCTTTCATTTTTGACTTTTATTTTTATCTTTGACTTGTCCAATAGCTTTTGATTTTGACTAGAGGACTCTTCTTTCAATCTTTATTTCTTTGCATTCTTTCTTTTGATTTTGTATCTCCATTTGTAAAAGCACTTTCACCTTTGATTCTTGAGTTATATCCTTGTTATTTTCTTGAGGTTAAACTTGTTGATCCATGTGGATGGACATGGGTGGGATGAGTGAGTTAGATGATATGGTAGAAATGTGTGATTCATGAAAAAGCTTGGTGATGCACTCAATAGATTCTTTGAGACTATCATTTTTGACACTATTAACATCACAAGAGGCTTGCACACCCTTAATGAGTTGGAAAGAAGGCTTAGCAAAGGAAATAGTAATGGATGCATACCCTAACTCAAGATGGTCGCAATGGAAAAATGATGGTTCAGAAGATGGAGTGGAAGGAAAATAATCATCAGATGGAGAGGAATAATCATGAACATTCTCAATAGGATCATGAGCAAATATGGTGAAGACAGAGGTATCATTAGGATCCCAAAAAGTTTTGACCCAGGAACAACCATCTAAATTTGACTCAACCTCATTCTTAAGGGTTTGGATATCCTTAGCAACATTAACATTTTCTCCTGTGAATGACTTCTCAACACAAAATGAACTATCCATACAATACTCTCCACACCCCATATCATGGATCTAAACCTTGGTTTTTGAAGGTGTAGTAAATGAGATGGATGATTTAACCAAGGAAGATGGATCAATGTAATGTGACGAGGTGGAAGATGAAGCTTCTTGATTAATGGGTGTAGACATATAAATTTTTTCATTAAAATCATCCTCTTATTCAAAATTTTCCAATCATTAAGTGGATCTGAATATTATTATATTATTATTCTTCATTATGTCATAATATCAATTTCCTTCTTTATACCATAATTTTCATATATTTAATACATTTAATAATATTATATAACTATTTTAATATTCTCCATTACATCCTTCTTCTAACCTCTTCCACACCCGCTTTATAACCTATTTATCCTATTGCACTTCTTCTATTCCACTCATCTCATGCATGTGGGATATACTTCTCCAAGTCAATATTTTATCCCACATTCGTTTTTTAATTTGGGTTCACCTCGAGGACACCTATTTAAACATAGCCCCCTCTCATCTTTGATCCATCCATGATCTTTGCATTTTCGTGATCTTTGCATCCACTCTTGGAACTCGTTGTTTTACACTCTTTTTGATATCTATTTGCTCATAGGATATTTGCATTCCTCACTAGTATTTTGAATCTCTCTCATTTTGGCTTCATTTGAATATCTCTCACATCCGTCAATCATAACCTCTTGTATGTGCTTCTGAGAGGACCTATTTCTCAACACAAGATTTTGATTGTAGGAAGACAATGGAGTAAATCCCTGTTAGCATGCATTGTGTTTAGATTTAATATTGTTTTTTGCATGTGTGTGTTTTGTTTCTTGCAAGTAACTTCATTGAGGATGTTGGAAATTAGAATCTTAATCCAATAAGATTACAGACCCATTTTCCTCCATCTACATAATGGTGAACCCGACATGAAGATTTTGCATTGATTGTTGTGGATTTTGTCTTCTAGATTTTGTTTTGAATCTGATAATCTTTTCATCGAATGCGTATAATAGATTTTTGGTAAATTTATGGATTTTGGAAATAGTTTCGTTTTGTTGCAAATTGCATATAATATATTTCTTCTTGTTCCTTGATTGTACTTGGTTCCCCAACATCTTTTGTGTCATATCCTTCTCCAATGGTATCTTTTACTTGGTTTGTTTGATTTGATTGCATGAGATAGCGAACTTCCTTCTCATATAACTTTGTCAAGCATTGAGTATTGAAGAACTAAAATTCATGGAATTGAGGCATGCGAGGAATTCGTGACTCTCTTGGTTTCTTTTCAGCTGCTTCAACACCTTGAGCAAAATGAGAAAATATTCGTTTGTTATAGTAAATACTTTAGTCCCCCTTTAGCTTTGTTGTTCACATTGACATCTATTAATGCATTTTGTTGTGACAACACTTGTTGAAGTTTGCCTTTTTGAGGTTCTGAAGCTCTCTTAGCCTTTGTATTTTATGCTTTGCGACCTCTGCATTGACTAGATTTCTTTTACCATCGTCATCGATAGGGAGTTCATCCATTTCAAGCTCTCATAATGGATTCCTTAGGAGCCCTTGTCTAGAAATTAAATCACTTGGATGAACCAAATTTCATATGCCCATACTGCACACTCGAAGCCCTTACTACCTGGGAGAAATCCATTCCTCGAACCCTATCGCCTGATAGTGACACCATGTTATCGCCACATTTTCCATCTGAAAAGCCAACAAAGGGTGCAACTTTTGTGTAACCTGTAGTAGAGCGGTGATTGAAAGAGACCCCTCAACTCCATCAGCTTCATAAATAGCTCTGTTCAAGTTTTCTCTGGTCTTCTGTAGATGGTTTTTGGTCTTTTAATAAATGATAATAAATGAACTATTAGTTTAGATTAATTTTCTTAGTAACTAATTTTTTAGTATTAGTTTAGATTAATTTTTTTTGTAACTAATTTTTAGTATTAGTTTAGATTAATTTTTAGTAACTAATTTGTTAATTTAGATTCATCTTAACAACTAATTTAGTTTAGATTAATTTGGACTAATTTTAGTTTGATTAATTTAGATTAATCTTAGCAATTAATTTAGTTCTAGTTTTGATTAATTTAGATTAATTTTAGTTTAAGTAATTTAAAGATTAACTTTAATTTAGATTAATTTTAGCTTAGAATTAATTTTAATTTAGATTAACTTTTGGTTAGTTATATTAGTCTAATTAGGTTTAGATTAATGTTATTTTCCTTCTTAGTTCAATTTTGATTTTATGGCTAATCTTTGGCTTTTTTGTAGGTTCGTTTGTTCAAGACTTGAAAAATTAAAAACATAAACTCTAGTTTGTCGAAGACCAGTGACTCAAACTACTAATTAGTGTGTTGCAGGTTTGATTGTCAAAGAATCTATCTTGAAACATTGTGCCTTCTTTTTTTTAGACTAGATCACATTCAGATTAGTTGGTCTAAAAAGAACTCGAGTGTTTGCTTTGACATCATAACGGGGATAAAATTAACAAGTGTTTTCCTTGTCTTGTGGTTTGCATTTTTGTCACTGAATGCATATGCTCTTCTCTCACGCCACTCAGTGATCTTGAGAATCAAAAGCATTCCTTTGAAATTTTGTATAACCACCCACACATTTCGATTTGGATTTAAAATGAACCCCATGCGAGTGTGAGGAAAAGGCATTATTAATGCTCTCTCCTTATGCTTTGTGCAATCTCAGAGATAAAAAACAACGTACTTCCTTTCTTTTTTTTACCCTTTAGAGGGCCTGCCTCGAAAGAGGGAACAACCCAAGTGGCACTGTTTTAGTCCACTATATAATTTTTCATGACCATTACGAAAGTCTTGGATCACCTGGTGAGGATGTCCTATGCAGACAAGTGCCACCCCTAGTGTCCATGTGACACGTAAAAATCCTTTCTTAGGAAGGGACTAGGAGGCCTCTTAATTGAGGCAATCTTGCCTTGTGCATAGGCACTAGTATTTCCCTAAAACAAAAACTAAGAGCCATTATTTTAGTGCCCAAAAACCCTTTACTTTCTAGCGTAGGAATGGTTGTTCTAAAGTTGTCCCACGCCTTCACTATTCAAGTGTAGAGGAAAAAAATACTCTTTGGGGAATGATACTTGGTGTGCCTGAGAAGTGCATGTCATGTAAGGGGGAGCCAATGTCACCGAGTCTCTAGTTGTCTGCCTTGTTTAAGTGGCTGGAGAAATCCAAGTGGGGATCTAGTAGGTAGTATCTCTTCCTATCCTAGGTTGTGTGAAGTGTTTTCAAAGTGTTTGCCATTTCACATCAAGATAAAATTCAAAAGCATTATGTATATTGTGTTTTGTGTGTATGTTCAAAATAAATCTCAACCAAACATCACACTTAGGAATCTAAAACAACTCAACCTTGCAAACCCCATAAAGTCAAACATCAAAAACATCCAAAATGAACCTATCATTCAAATCTCTTGGGGGCATCATCCTTCAGTTCTAATATTTTAATCCTTTCATTTCGCCTAGTCCTTGCATATCCTCTACCCTTGCATATCCATCATTGGTCAAACAAACATTTGGCTTGTACTTAGGTTACTTTTCCTAAGTCTTGAAATCAAACATTTGGCTATTAATCGTCTATATCACTTGTGGTTTATCATCCTTGAGTTAGGGAATTACCATTATCTTTGAGTATGGAAATATTTTTGGAGTTCATCATCTCCTACATACCCTATCTTGATCAATTATCCTTGTGTCTATCCATCATAGCATAGGTAAAGCTTTTCCTCATAAATAGCTTCAGACCTAGAGTTGCCTTGAGCTCTTGCATTCTTATCATATCAAGATTATCATACCATACCATTCTCATATCTCATCTTAGAGTGATATCCTAATCTTAGGTCTCATACATTATCTTGTCCTGGGTTGGAGATCAAAACAATTTCCCGACCCCTAGAACAAGAGTAAAAATGTTTCAAGAAGAGGGGAACCCTTGGGGAAAAGAATTTGATGGGGAAGATCACATTAGTGTTGCAACTAGTGAAAAAAAAGAAACTGATAATGAAGATATAACCTAATCCCATATAAGTGAAGCACTTAATGATCATAGATTCACTAAACTACTTATAGAGTTAATCAAGCATAATCCACAACAATACTTCAAGGCCCTTGTTGATGATGGAATCAAACTACCTCCTAATTTGACATATCCTTACTCATGATGAATGACAAACATGAATCTAGTGAACCTAAGCGTACAAAAACAAACAATGAGGATATAATTAAAGATCATAGACCCTTTTATTTACAACCTGGTTACAAGATATCTTCAAAGATTTCAAAACCCGCACCTACAAACAATCCTATTTTGGATGAGCTTAGAGAACTGAGACAAGAATTGGATACTCTCAAGAACAGTAAAACATCATCCCACAAGTTCTCCATTGAAGATATATGTCCTTATCCTTTCGGTCTGAGCATACCAATGCCACCTTTTCCTAGTCACTAGGACATACTGAGACTTGATAAATATAAGGGAAAAGGAGATCCTAAATACCACTTAAGAGAATTTTGTGCTACTACCTTGGAATTTGCAGTTGATGAGACATACCTTATGAGATTATTCCCTCACAGTCTAGGAGGAGAAGCTATGGATGATTTTCATGATTACCCCAACCATCAAATATTTTCAAGAACTGGCTAATAAATTTGTCTCCAATTATAGTTTCAACTGTGAACTTAAAGTGACCATGACAAACCTTTTTAACACCAAACAAAAACAAGGGGAATCTTTTGTGTCATTTTTACAAAGATGGAGATATTTAACAAAACGATTACCTCATACCATTCCAGACAAAGAATTGGTTGACCTCTTTTGTCAAAATTTGAACAAGGAAATTAGAAAGGAACTTCTCCTCAAATTCTTGGATTCATTTGATGAAGTCATAGAAATGGGATTTCGATTCAAATAAACTCTCATCGATGATGGAACTATTAAACTTAATAATGACAAAGTTAAAAAATTAGGCTCAAGCAACAAGATACATTTTTGGGTTAAGAACAAGAATGTATTCAATGATGGAGTTTTTGATTTGAAAACAACTAAAACATCATCAATCTACAACCTTAAAGGTTCATCTTCAGATAAAGGAAAAGAAAAACAAAGAAGTTTCCCTAAAAAAATTCACGCCATTTGGACAATCGCTTGAATCCACATTAAAATAACTCCTTGATAATAATCTTATAATGCTACTTGAGATGAAAGAATATAATCCACAAGTCAAACCCCCATGGTGGAATGAGGATCACTTTTGCGACTACCATAGACATAGAGGACATAAGACTAATAGTTGCAATAAACTTTGACATTTGATACAAGACCTTATTGATGACAGTAAGATAACAGTTGACAAACACACTCTTTTTGGTAACTCTGATCGCAAGGTGTTTAAAAACCCTTTCCCTAAGCATGAAAAGGATAAAGGAAAGGCTCTTGAATCTGGTGATGGTGTAAACTATACTATTACTAAGTATGACTATATCATAAATAATATTAGTGAGGTTGATAATCATGTCAACACTTTCATTATAACAGGAAAAAAACCTGATTGCAATGTTACTACCCACAGAGGCACAATTACCCTTAGAGCTCCTAATTCAAAACCCATTGCACCAACTTCACAATACAACCTCATAGAGAATTTAGGTAAAATTCCTGCGCAAATTTCTATACTTGAGCTATTATGCCTATCTCCTAAGCATAAAGGTATCCTAGATAAAGCACTTACTATTACTACAGTACCTAAAAACCTACATGTGGATCAATTCCAAGCTATGGTGGGACACATCACCTCTACTCACACTTTCACTTTTACTGAGAATGATGGTTCATCCATCTGAAAACCACATAACACACCTTTACACATTGAATTCCTTGTCCATAAAGTTAAGATCAAGTGAGTTCTAATAAATGGAGGAGAAGGTCTTAATATTTGTACTCAGAAATTGATCACAAAATTATGGTTCGATGAAAATTTAGTTGATCCAAAGAAAAAGATTACCATAAAGGCATATGATAAGAGGAACGCTTGTCTAAAGGATTAGTTACTCTACCAATCAGAGTTGGGCCTGTGGTAAAGGATGTGGTTTTCCAAGTTCTTGATTTCCCTCTAACCTATAACATCCTCCTTGGAAGACCTTGGATTCATGTAATGCAAGCAATACCTTCTACATACCGCTAGTGCATTATATTCCCACACAATGGTGTCAAAATCACAATACAAGGGGATCCTAACCCTTTCATGTATTGTCGTAATCTAAGTCCAAAAATTGAAATCACAATCCCAAGCAATCATGAGGCATTTCCTTCTCAAGCATATGTTGATCTTGAGTCCTTAAAAACATCCACCTCAAAATCCAATGAAGCTGAGATTAAAATACAAGTAAAATAAAAAGGAGTAGGAGAATGTACCTTGAGTTGTGCTCTTTGCATTGGAAAGTTACCTTTATCTCCCCACACCTATGGCAAGCCACAGATGACTAAGACCGCATTAGATAAAGATGCTACATTTATTTGTAAATCAACTACTTTCAAAAAGTGGGGAGCCCTTTATGATGAAGTGGATGAAGTTGATCTCCTGAAATGGTTGTACAAAGATGAGAATGCATAAAAAGAACAAACTATAAAACTAGAGACAAAGATACCTATTGAATAGTATGGTAAAGGATTTGATCTTATGAAACAAATGGGATGTGATGGTAAAAGTCCTCTGGGCTTATAGAAATAGGGTATCTTGGAACCAATACAACCTATTCGTATGCAAAAAGCACCTTGTTTAGGATATGACGCACAAAAAGATAATACCTTGAGTACCACGTGTACTTGAAGTAAGGAAGTAGAGTCCTCTAGTGCTACACAGAAAAATGAGGAAAGTGTCATTAATGAATTCATTGAAATTTATGACTATGATAGTGTCCCTACCCTTGAACCCGATCATAACATTTGTACCCTTGAATCCATTCAAAATCTTGACTTAAATCATTACCCTTTACCCTTGGTTCACCCCGAACTTATTAATTGGGATCTGAAGGGACCACAACAACTAGATGTATTTCAAAATGATGAGGCAATCATAAAATTTCTAGGAGCACGAGAAGATACACCTCTTGGGAATCATAAAGCAGGTTTCACCATAGAAGTCAATAGTGTGGCTTACTTTGGGGAAGGTTCCAAGCCTTTCAGTTGCAAAATTATTGAAATATAAATAGGTCTTCTAGTGAAAATTGCTCCGCAGCCCTATTAGACCTGAAAAAAGTAAAAATAAAGGAGCTATCCAAGGGTGAAAACCTCTCTGAGGAGCCTAAGGATGGAAGACTTGACAAACTTCCCCTAGCACTCTATCATGAAAAATCATCTATGTTGGTGGAGAAGACAGTACCAACAAATCTAGGCATAGAAGAATAACCAAGGATAATTCATCTAGCAGAATCATTAACACCTGAAGAGAGAATAGAGCATATACAATTTTACAAGGAAAGACAAGTCAACTTTGTGTGGTCCTACACAGACATGTCAGGACTTGATCCAGATTTATTAATGCATCACTTGTCTTTGCCATCAGGGCCAAAACCTGTTAAGCAAAAGTTGAGAAAAATGAACCTGCATGTCGCTCTATTGGTAAAAGTTGAATTATAAAAGTTGCTAGATGTGGGATTTATGAGACTTGTTGACTATGTTGATTGGATTTCAAATTTAGTACCAGTTTCAAAAGCTAATGGGGGTATCCAAGTTTGTATAGATTTTAGAGACTTAAACAAAGCTTTTCCTAAAGATGATTTCCCACTTCCAAACATTGACATGATAGTGGATTTGACAGTAGGACACAAAATTTTATCCCTCATGGATGATTTATCAGGCTACAATCAGATTAAAATTGCTCTTGAAGGTCAAATTAAGACAACCTTCACTTGTCCTTTGGGAACCTTTTGTTGAAATGTTATGCCCTTTGGGTTGAGGAATGTCAAAGCCACATACCAATGTGCAATGATAACTATCTTTCATGACATGATACATACCTATTTGGAAGACTATGTAGATGATTTGTTGGGAAAATCCTACACCAGAGTTGGACATCTAAAGATCATGGACAAAATTTTCACAAGAAATTAGAACAATATAAGGTTTAGTTGAATCCAAAGAAATGTGCCTTCAGGATAATCTCTATGAAACTCCTTGGATACATTGTCTCATCTAAAAGAATTGAAGCTGATCCTACAAAAGTAAAGGCTATACTTGAAATGCCTCAACCTAAGAATATTAGTCAACTATGATCATTATAAGGAAAAAATTAGTCTATCTGTCATTTTATAGCACAACTTGCATAAAATTTTCAACCATTTCAACATCTGTTATACAAGAATGTTCCATTTAGATGGGATGAAAAGTGTAAACAAGATTTTCAGAAAATCAAAGAGTATCTAATGACACCACTAGTATTAGTACCCCTACAAATGACAAGCCTTTACTCTATATATCCACAACTACCACAATATTGGGGGCACTTTTGGCACAATATGATTCTGAAGGAAAGGAATGTGCAATATATTACATTAGTCGTACTCTAGTGGGATATGAGCTCAATTATAGTCCTATTAAAAGAGTGTGCCTTTCTATAGTTTTTGCCTCACATAATTTGTGACATTACATGCTTACACACCAAACAAAGCTCATTGCAAAAATTGATCCTCTTAAGTACCTCCTAAATAAAGCAACACTTAGAGGACGATTGGCTAAATGGGTGATGATTCTTAGCGAGTTTAATATTGAGTACATAGAAAGAAAAGTAATAAAAGGACAAGCTATAGTAGATCAACTTGCCGATGCTCTTGTGACAGATAATCATCCTCTTATTACAAAGTTCCTTGATGAATCAATCTTCAACATGGAATCTGCACATCTTTGGACTTTATATTTTGATGGCTCCTTAACACAAGGTGGTTCTAACACTAGCATTCTCTTTGTCACACATCCATAAGGGGATTGTATACCTAAAGCTTATAAGATACAGTTTCTACATACCAACAATATTGTAGAATATGAGGCATTACTTTCTAGGCTCTGTATGGCCGTGCAATGGAAACTCCTAGAGTTATGTGTTCTTGGTGACTCTTAACTAGTGATTCGACAAGTTAATGATGAATATAAAATAAAAGATGAAAAATTGATGTCTTACAAAAGACTGGTGGATGATTTCAAGGCCTATTTCACATCAATTTCTTTTGAGCAGATCCCATGAGATAGCAACAAAGTTGTTGATGTAATGACAACAATTAGTTCATTTGTGGAAATTCCAAGCAACACCACCTACTATGATTTCTTGGTAGAGCATCTTTTGGAACCTACTTACAATGTACTACAATTTGAAATGATTTGTCTTATTGTTGGTCCTAATTCTCAATGGTATGGGGATATTTATACCTATCTCCATGATAACATCTTGCAATTAGACCTATCCAATAAATCTCATAAAACCTTTATCCGTGAAGCCTCCCATTATGTAATCTTAGTTGATACCCTTTACTTCTGAGGTCTCAATGGTACTTTACTTATATTTCTTGAGCATGATGAGGTCAAATCTACTTTACGAGAAATACATGAAGGTATATGTGGGGAACATTCTAGCGGTCCTACCTTAGCCAATAAACTCTTGTGTATGGGTTATTATTGGCCTACAATGGAAAAGGATTCTTATCAGTTTGTTAAAAAATGCAAGAAGTGTAAAAAACATGTAGATTTGAAACATGCTCCTACACAAGAATTACAGTCTCTCACTACACCATGGCCCTTTTATCAGTGGGGACTCGATCTCATGGGAAAGATCCATCCACCATCATCCAGTGGTCATAAGTTCATTCTCGTTTCCATAGACTACTTCAGAAAATGGATTGAAGTTGTTCCCCTCACCCACATCACTGGAAAACAAATAGCCACTTTTATACTCAACTATATCATTTTCCATTATGGTGCTCCTTTATCCATTATCATAGATAATGGTCATCCATTCAAAAATTAGGATGTCTGTGAAATCTATGAGAAATTCCATATACAACATCATTTTTCTACAACTTGCTATCCTCAAGGTAATGGCCAGGTTGAGGCCTCTAATAAGACCATTCTCAAAATTCTTAAAAAGACGGTCAATGAAGTTGGTCAAGATTGGCATGTTCAACTGAATCCTGCCTTGTGGACTTACCATACAAGTGTCTGCACTCCCACAGGCACTACCCCATATGCCCTCATCTATGGATTTGAAGCCATTTTTCCCATCGAGGTCGAGTTTCCTTGCTTGCTGGTCTCCTTGCGTAATATCAATCATCTAATCATTTTCCTGTAATCTATTGAGAGATCAATCTTATTACAATCCGTTTGATCAATCTCTCGAGGAGGCATATCATATTCATCATTATCCTTATCAGGATATCTCTAGGGCATGTATTAGTTGATCAATTTTTCTTTGAAACAACACGACAGGCTGCATTGTCTCAAAGAGGGGAAAAATGTAGACACAAAAAATTTCATTAAAATTGTCCTCGTATTCAAAAAATTTCAACCATTAAGTGGATCCGAATATTATTATATTATTATTCTTCATTATGTCATAATATCAATTTCCTTCTTTATACCATAATTTTCATATATTTAATACATTTAATAATATTATATTACCATTTTAATATTCTCCATTACATCCTTCTTCTAGCCTCTTCCACACCGACTTTATCATCTATTTATCCTATTGCACTTCTTCTATTCCACTAATCTCATGCATGTGGGATATACTTCTCCAAGTTAATATTTTATCCCACATTGAATCTGTAATTTGGGTTCACCCCGAGGACACCTATTTAAACATAGCCCACTCTCATCTTTGATCCATCCATGATCCTTGTATTTTCATGATCTTTGCTTCTTCTCTTGGCACTCATTGTTTTATGCTCTTTTTGATATCTATTTTCTCATAGGATATTTGCATTGATCACTAGTATTTTGAATCTCTCTCATTTTGGCTTAATTTGAATATCTCTCACATCCGTTAATCATAACATCTTGTGTGTGCTTCTGAGAGCACCTGTTTCTCAACACAATATTTTGATTGTAGGAAGGCAATGGAGTAAATTCCTATTAGCATGCATGTGTATTTAGATTTAATATTTGTTTTTGCATGTGTGTGTTTTGTTTCTTGTAGGTAACTTCATTGAGGATGTTGAAAATTTGAGTCTTAATCTAATAAGATTATATACCCATTTTTCCTCCATCTACAATGGGTACTTGATATTTTTTGGTTCCTCTTAAGTTGGCATAGTACTGGAAAGGATTGGGATCACCTGGAATGGTAATCTCAGTGCCATCATATGGAAATTTGAGGCATTGGTGATAGGTGGAAGTTACAACTCTCATGGCATGAATCCATGGGTGACCAAGGAGGAGATTATAAGGTAGTTCTAGATCCAAGACATGGAATGTATTGTATTATGAACAACGGGGCCAACCCTTACAAACAAAGTAATTAATCCTTTAGACGAGTGCTCAACATCATCATAATCCTTGATAACAATTTTCTTAGATAGATCTATGCAAGCTTTAGAGTATCCCAATGCTTTCACCAATTTTAGGGTGCATATATTCAAACCCGCTCCACCATCTACCAAGACTCATCTAATTTTATGTTTATTAATGAAAACTTCAAGGTGTAGTGGATAATTGTGATTTGGTTTTTGTGTGGAAATGTCATGTTTGGAAAAGGTGACATGGTGTGGTGTAGCTATAGATCCTATCAGGACCTAAAATTGGTTGACATTTATGTCAAAAGGGAAAGATGTATCTTGTAAGGATTTGTCCAAAATGGCCCTATGATCTGGGGAAATGTGAAGCAACTCAAGAATAGATATCTATGGAGGTATCTTTCCTAGATGATCAAGGAGATTTTATTGGCTTTTAGGTTGCGGATTAGAGGGAGCCCCTTGAATGGTTACCTTGGCTCTACGAGCGGTAACAACACATTCTAAACTTTTATTATTAATGGTAATGGTGGAAACATGACTATCAAAGGCTCAAATGTGATTAATGATGGTATTGTAGTCATGTGAAACATTGGTATAATTAGCACTATTGTTACTTGAACTAGAGGCCTTCCCTTTTCCATGGTCTTGTAAGGGAGTTTTGAATATTGTATGATCATCATTGGTTTTACCTTGTGAATTGTCTACTAAAATGTCTCCTTGTTCAATGAGATCCCGAATGATATTTTTGAGTGTCCAACATGAAGATGTTTTATGTCCTTTTCCATGATGGTATTCACAATAATCATTTTCGTTCCACCGGTTAGCTTTGACCAATTTTGGTTCATAGTTATTGATGTCTAGAAGTTGAATGACATTATATTTTAAAAGCTTCTTTAGAATTGATTCGATGGGTTCACCTAAGGGGGCATATGTTCTCTTAGTGTGTGGAGGTGCTCTATGTTGTTAGTTGTTTTGAACAACATTCAATGTTTGATCTTAACTTTGTGTTTGGGTATTTGATTAGATGTGTTTGATGTGGATGGACCTTTAAGGTAAATAGTAGGGTGACCTTTGTTTACTACTTTTGCATGAACAACTCCATCATTAGTGACATTTTTATTTTGGGACCAAAATTTACTCTTGTCATTATTAGCTTTTGGGATTTCTATGGAAACTTTGACTAGTCCTTTTGCCACACTCGAGCTTTCTCAAAAAATATACTTTCTTTAATGATATCCTCAAAAGTTGTGCAATATTGTATTTGGAGTTGAGTCATTAATTATGTGATAAGGTTTTTCACAAACATGGGGACTAATTGTTTCTCATGTGGCAAGGGAACTTGCTAGCCATAATTCACAATCATTGGCAGAATGATGTGAGTGACTCACCCTCATCTTGTTTAGTTGTGCATAGTTTTGTGAGGGTCATGTCACATTATATATTGAAGGCAAAGTGGTTGATAAATCTATCAGCCAAGTCACCCCATGTTTTAATTCTAGGAGGAAGATGTGCAAACCATTCTAGAGCCTATCTAGCAATACTTCATGGAAATAGTATCATCAAATATGTAGGCTCAAAAACAATGTCCATACATGCTGTGTTAAATTCTCATGTGTTCCATTGGATCCCCTTTCCCTTTATACTTCTTAAAGTTCGGTGCAATGAAGTGAGGGGGAAAGGGTTGCATGTATAGATTTATGTTAAATAGATAGGGACACAATTCCTCCATAGAATAAGTCTTTTTTTTGGTCCTCAATTGCATGTTTGTCATTTTTTGTTGTATTTCTTGTATTTTTTGCATCAAGGTATCTGCGAGAGATGGTGTTGTGTTAAGTTGATTTTGCATGATGGAATTGGTGTGATCAAATGTTGGATTTGGATTGAAATTTTGTGGCATGGGACCTTGGTTTCCTTGCTGATATTGATGTGTAAATGTTGTATTGGTGTTGGTTTGATTTGAAATGAAATTGGTATTCGGATTTGTCCCAAAGGTCATGTTTGTGTTTGGTGTGACATTTTGACATTGAGATGGACCTTGATTAGCACTCTGAAATTGAAATGTTGGACCTTGATTTGTATTTTGAAATTGAGGTGTGGGACCTTGACTTGTGTTTTTAAGTAAAGGTGTAGGAACTTGACTTGTATTTTGAAATTGAGGTATGGGTCCTTGATTGGTGTTTTGAAATTGATTTGGCTCTTTACGTGGAACAATATGAATCCTCCTTGTTTTTTTGGTTGATTTGGAGGCGTGGGACCTTGATTTGGATTTTGAAATTCAGGTGTGGGACCTTGATTTTTGTTTTGAAATAGAGGTGTGGGACCTTGATTTGTTTTTTTAAATAGAGGATTTGTGAATGTCATACCCATGGAAGTTGATGATGAACCAAATGTAAAAGTTTTTCCTTATGTTGTGGCATGAGTTCTCTTGTTTACAAATATGGGTGGATTAGGAATGTGTACATTCATTGCCATATGTGTTGTTGTCCCAAGTGGTAGGCTAGTGAACATTTGTGATGAGGATGACATTCTTAGTGAGATTTTTTTTTGGGTAAAACCTTGGTTTAGTGCTTGTGTAGCTCCCTGTACAATTGTAGAGACATCAAAACCAAGAGGGAGTTTGGCACTTTTCTTTGCTAGTGCATAATTTTTTTTATTATGATCATCACTAACAAGCTCATCAACAATGTGTATAATTCTTGGATCTTGTGAATCTCTTTCAACCTCTTTAAGATTTAAGTGTTTTTTGACCTCAGCTAATGTGAGACTATCAAATGGATTTGGTGGTTCTCTTTGAGGTGTTTCCCTTTGTGGTGTTGGAGAGTGGTTTGAATTTGATCCAAATTTTATGTCATGACTAGAAAAGAGGTCATTTGAAGAATCCATGTCCTTTCTTTTCATTCGTGATCTTGTTTCAACCATGTAAGATTTGAAATTTGAGGATGATAATACAAGATGGTAATGTAAGAAGATATGATACTATGCTATTTTTTTTATGATTTTAGGATATATAATGATGCAAAATGACAATGCAAGGATTATAATGACCTTATGACTAAAGGTTATAGTATGCAAATGAAGCTAAATGAGACTGATGGATACCAAATGATACTAGGGATATGGACCTTTAGACTTAAGAAAGAGGATGCTAACCAATCTATGTTGATCCAAGCAATATGGTATGAAACTAAGCTATGTTTTTTGATTTTTGGGACATATAAGGATGAAAAATGACCATGCAAGGATGATGATGACCTTATGACCAAAGGGTATAGTATGCAAATGAAGCTAAGTGGGACTAATGGATGACAAATGATACTAAGGGAATGGACCTTTAGATTTAATAAAGAAGATGCTAACCAATCTTTGTTGTTCCAAGATAACTAATTAGATTATCAAGACCTTAATGATGAAAAGATAATGTTTTAACAGGGTGAGTCTAAACTAAGACATAAGTTTGAGATCCAAGTTTGACAATGATGATGATAATGGTGATTGATAATTTGAAAGGTAAGGTCAAATTCCAATCTGAATAAGTGATCATGGAATGTCCAAAGATTTGATAAGCTTCCTATGTTTGAAATCCAAAAGGTATATGTAACCTAAGCAAAACCTAATGATGAAACCAAGGATGATAATGCAACCTAAATATGAGGCAACCTAAATGAAAAAGATGAAATGGTCTAATCAAAATTTGTAAGTCTAGAATATTTAGATGATAAGATCACTGTCAAGCTGATAAAGACTAAGATTGGATTGGCATTCTATAAAATTTTGATAACCAAGTAATTACGGTTCACTGTTTTGATAATGTGGTTCACTATTTCTTGATAGGTGTGGTTTACTATTTGACAAATGTAATTTACGACAATAAATGCTATAAAAAATCTTAGTTGTGGTTCTCATTTAAGCAAATGCGACTCAGTTTTTAGTTACGGGTCTATTTTCACCAAATGCGGTCAATAAAGGGTTGGTCTACAAGTTTATGGTTTCAACTGGTTTTTGTTTTGGTAAATTTATAAAATGTGACTGAGAATATTTTGAAAACACTGAAAACACTCTAAAAACATATTGGTTTGGCTATTGACTTGTGACAATTTTGAAATGCACATGTGTATGTTCAGAGGTCAATATCCCAATTTCCACTGGTATAAACACATATCAAAAACAATCAAGCACTGCCTATCCCTAAGGTCAATGTCCAATGGTGCAACGCTCAGGCCCACAACTTGGAATCTCCATTGATGCGAGTGAGGGACCCCCTTTCGGGTTATGTATCAACTCTTGTCTGTGAGAGTGGATGGATAGGAGCCTCCTGGAATAGAAGGATGACCCAAATCACCCTCTCCCTACAAAGTTACAAGTAAAAACAAGTAAATTATGCTATGTCGAGGATTCCCATATCACTCAAGGGAGCCATATTATTAGTAACTTTCATAGTGTGGTGCTACACCCCTGCACTAAGAGTGACACCAAGATAAGTCAAGCAATAAGGGTGGCTACTAAAATGGTTTCTAGTCACAACTTTTGGATATGCCACCTAATGAGTGTCCAACAAGCCACTTAAGGATTTAACCAACCTTACTAGGGGAAATTATGTGCAAAGGTACCTCCTTGTTCTGATTGACACTATATGATGAAAGCTAATAGCAATTGAACTTGAATTTCATCTAATCCTTTTATAGACTAGCTTGAGGGAAAAACCAGTTTGGGTCACCTTCGAGTTCTCCATTAGGATGCGTCTCTTAGGTAGGCCCACATAAAAAGAAAAATAAGATGCAATGATTTCTCTTCACCCAAGATCATACAAAGTGCAAGGGGAGAGGATACTCTCATTACATGTCTTATGGGATATACTAACAAGTAGTGTGCAATTGCACTAGAAACAGTAGATAGTCGTTTATTAATTAGCCCAAATTAAAATGTGTCTACTCAAGAAGACAAAATGCAATTTGTGGTTCTTTTTAAGCCTAATGAATGTGAATGTAGTTTGTTATTCTTTAGAAAGCTGAATGAGTGACAGATGCAAGTTGTGTTCTTTCTACGCCCAATGAATGTGAATGCAATTTGTTGTTCTTTTTAAAGTTGAATGAGTGAAAGATGCAAGTTGTGTTCTTTTTAAGCTTAATGAATGTGAATATGTAGATTGTTTTTCTTTTTAAAGCTGAATGAGTGAATGATGCAAGTTGTGTTCTTTTTAACCAAATGAATGTGAATGCAGTTTGTGGTTCATTTTAAACCCACGATGTGAAGATTTGTAGCAAAACAAAAAATGACATTCATACATTAAGTAAAAGCAAACAAAACCCTACAATAAATGAGTTAGAATCCTAAAAAATGAATACCACACGCTACAAAAAAAAGGATTAATAACCCAAAAACCCTAACCTAATGCAAACCAAAATGAAAAATAGAAAGGAAATTTAGAAAGCTAAAAAAATATACCTAACAAACGATTGTGATTTTCTGCTAAACAGTTGTGGCTCATGGATGCGACTCATTGTCACACAAATACGACTCATGAACTTGCAAAACATCAAAAACAAAAAACAAACACATAAATTTCTATAAAATTTTGTAACATTCACGTCAGGTTCACCAATGTAAGATAGGGAAAATCCAGAAATAAAAAACAAGAAAGTACAAATGGTAGAAGAGAACAAACAACATGAAAGAAAATAGCAAACTCCTTTATCAAAGTTGATTATCTCCCTTGTTTCTCCTCCATTCTTTCTCAAGTTGCAAAGCTTTGCCCTTAGATTTTGAAGTGCTTGAATACTTGCAAATGACAATGACAAGATAGCAAGAACTTTGGAGAATGTGGTTTTGGTTAGCCTTGAAATGAAAAGGACATGTCTCTTTTATAGAAAACTAAATTTAAATGAAGGGCCAAGATTGAATGATGAAGATCAATGGATGAGATTGCTTTTGAGAAGCAAGGAAATAGGGTTAAGGAAAAAATAAGGTTTAGTTAAGGATAGATGGTAGAGATTAAAAGGAAATAAAACCCTATCAAGGGTGGAGGTTAATTGAGATAAAAAAAGAAGGTTGGCATGGAAAAGGAATAAATTAAATAATTATAAAACTATTTAATCTAAAAGGGAAAGTGAATAATTAAATAATAAAAGAAATTATTTAATTATAGAAGAAGAGGGGAAAAAACTATCTTTTTAAAATAATTGGAAACAATTATCTCATTAAAAAGTGAAGGAAAAAGACAAGTTGCTAAATAATTAAAATAATTATTTAATACTGGAGGGAAAAGCTAGTTTTTTAAATAAAATAATTGGAAATAATTATCTCATTTAAAAAGTGGAGGAAAAAGACAAGTGAGGGAAATTTAGCTAAATTTTTAAATAAAATAATTGGAAATAATTATCTCATTAAAAAGTGGAGGAAAAAGATAAGTTACTAAATAATTAAAATAATTATTTAATAGTGGAGAGAAAAACAGGGAAATAAATATAATTTATTTAATTATGGAAGAAAAGGCTAATGAATAATTAAACAATTAATAATAATTAGTTAATTATACAAATCATTGAATGGGAAAAAAAGAGAGCTCTATGTGAAAATGGTCACCCAACGAGCAAAATTTTGAAAATTCTCAACACATGCATGGTGTGGAGTGCTAGCAGTGCCCTCTAACCTATTGCAATGGAAAAATATGGTACAATGCTAGGAAGAATACAACAAATGGTAATGAGGGTTTCAAAAATACAAAGGAATCTGGTCGCAAAGGGTTTGGTAATGATTATTTTCATCCAAATAGTTATCAGAATCTAGGCCCACATGTTTATCCTCATTGGTGCAAATTGGCTCCTCGGTTTGGTTTTTCTAGGGAAATTCAAAGGTACTAGGCCCCCAGAAGGCCTCCTAGCTGCTTATTGCATGATAAGCAAGAGACTTTTGATATTTGTGAAGAAGATATATCTATAAAGAAAGAGAATTGAGATGACTCTAAATATGGTGGTTATTCACAAAAAAGGGTTTTCACTAATAATGGTAAGGAGTCTCACAGATTGCCATTTTATGAACATACAACAAACAAGGTAGTTCCAAATAAAAGTAAGCTCAAGGTTTCTAGGGTTGCAAGTGCTCATCCATAGGATGAAGATAGGAATTTGCCACAGGATCATAGTAAAGCTAATGCTCATGGTAACCATCAGAATGGAGCTCTCTTCAATCCAAAAAAGTAGATCATAGTTAATAAGTTTTTAGTTTTGCAAATGCTTGACTAGGATGACCATGTAAGGACATAAGATGCTATCAAAGGGAGAGATCAAGAGGAATCTCTCTCGAGGAAAGATCATTATATTAAGGTAGTAGAAGGTGATAAGAAAGGAAATTTCTCAAGAAGAGAACAACATGCAAATATTTCTAAACATGCAAAGGTATTGGAGCATGCAAATTCTTATAAGGATGCAATAATTCTTTCAAAAGAGGAACCTAAGCATGATGAGAGGCAAGAGGGTGCTAGGAAAATACAAGAGAAGCAACATGCAGAGGCAGGAATTGGGAAGACTTCTTTAGGATCACAACAACAGAGGCGCAAAAAGAAGGGGAAAAAAGATGCAAAGGAGAAATCATTGCAAAATGGAAAGGAAGTCGAATGTAATGGATGCGAGTAGCAGATTCCAAGCAAATAAGTAATGCAAACAAGGATGAAAAAATTGATATGGCTTGTCATCTCTCAGGGGAAAATGAAAAGGGGGTTGAGGTGAAAACTGCTACACAGATGACTATGTTGGTTACCTTGTCTGAGAATCAACTTGATCCTCAAGTTACTAATTTTCATCTGTGTGCCTTAATATGTAAGTTTTGGAACCTAAACCTAAGTATAGATCTTCTAAAAGAATTTATTTTTGATGAATGGGAAGAGGTCATTAAGGTTTTTTATTTAGACCAGGATAAGGACATTTTTTTAGTGTTGTTTGAATCCAAATTGCATAGAGAGGCAGTGTTTAAAGTTAAATCCTGGGTCTTTCAAGGGTCCAACTTGTATATGCAGCCCTAGTCTCCAGATTTTAGCTTTGATATTTTTGTGGTAAGATTCAATCCTTTCTGGATTCAATTTCCTTTTCTGCCACTTGAGTATAGGGAGCTAAAATTGATTGATATTTTTGCAAATCAAATGAGCATTTTTCTTAAACATTCATGATTTACCTTCCTATAGAAATCCATCAAAGTCTATGAGATTTTGCACTTTGTTGGATTCTACAAAGAAGTTTCCATAGAAAATTTAGATAAATCTAAATATAGTCAATGGAATCAAGATATTCTCCTTGAAATTCTGGATAATGTATGCTAAATGCCACAATTTAGGACATTCAATGAGTGCCTACCCAAATAAGGTAAATGGAACTTTTAGCACATATGGCAAAATTCAAAATAAGTTGGGTGAGACCAAACAGATGGGGCCTATGAAAGAGAGTTACTATCAAAATAAGGAAGACAACAAAACAAGACATCAGATGAGTGTTAGGACTACTGGGGAATTGGAAGGAAATGGAGTTGCTCCAATGCAACTAACAAAGTTGTATACTAGTAAGAATAAGAAGGTGTCTATAATTCTTCCCAAGTTTCTTCAGCAATATCAAACAATTTTTTGGTATTCTCCTTCTTTCTCTTCCTTATCCTTCTAGTAGTTGGAAAGTTTAGTGAAGACACTCATGTTTGATAAAAAATTGGTTTTGCATAGTTAGAAAGATTAGTTACAGAAATTGTGCATTGGGTATTCAATGGACATTGAGAAGGATTTCAAGGATTTAAGGACCTTTGATGAGGATGAAATGAACTTGATGACTTTTAAGAGCTTATTTCGAGAAGATAGTCTGGAGGAGTTAGCAAACAATTTTTTTTAGTTTTTGAAGGCTCTAAAATGTTAAATATGATTGCAGATGAAGTGTCTAGGGAAGATTCTGATTTAGATTTTGTGTCACCCAAGCTTAGATCAATGCCATTAGTAAAGGATGTTGATTTTTTATTTTATATGGAAGAAGACAATGTGGAAGAACTATTGGGTATCACTTCAATGGCTAATACTTGTAAGATTGAGGGGCTTACATGAAAACAAGGTGATGGGGTTTCTATTAATAAGACTTGTGGGGAAAAGTTGTCTGAATAGTTGCATAAATAGGAAATTGTGGTGGTGGATAAGGGTTTGGGTTTGGAGGACATGAAATGGGGGGATTTTGATTATTATCAAACTTTGGTGATTATGCAAACTCCAAGCAACCAACTGATTGTCACTAAATCCCTAGGGAAGAGAGGTAGGAAATCACACATGACAAAGCTCAAAGAGGAGATAGCAACAAGAGTGCAATCAATGCTAGATAGTACTATGACATTTTTGACAAAAAAACATTTGAGGAGAGAATGCTGCTCTCCTCAATATCAATGAGGATCTTGTCATGGAATGTTAGGGGAATTAATTCCCTTGACAAGAGAACTCTGATCAAGTAACAACTAGAAGCTTGTGGAGTTGATATTATAATTTTACAAGAGACAAAAACTTTAGATAAAATATTTGAGGCATCAATATAGAAATGGAGGAAATGGAAGTTTTATCATCCCCTTCCACAAGGTGCTTTAGGTGGTCTCATTGCCTTATGGGATGCTAAAATAGTGGTTGTTGTAGAGCTGTTAAGAAATGAGAGAAATTGGAAACTTTTGAAAATTTCTCATTTTGATTTACAATTTTGGCTTTTAAATGTTTATGCTCCTACGACAACATCTAAGAAGAAATAGTTGTGGGATGTATTTACGAAGGTTTTTGATGGGATAAGGAATGAGAAAGTGATTGTTGCTAGGGATTTTAATGCCATAGCCAGCTTGCATGAAAATAAAGGAGGGATTTTCCCACCATAAAAAAGTAATAGATGATTTTTTATCTTTTATCTCAGATAATGTTTTGATGGTTATCCAACCTGAAAATGGTCAATTCACATGGAAAAATCAAAGAAAAGGCTTCTTGAAAATAGAAGAAAGATTGGATAGATTTCTTGTCTTGGAAAACTGGAGTGTAGGTACAAAAGGGTTGTTGTGTGAAATCTTGCCTTTTTCACACTTTGATCATTATGATATTTCTTTGACCATTGATGTAGCCAAACTAGTAAAGAAATAGGCATCTACTTTTAAATTTGAAAAGATGTGGTTTCGCCAACCACACTTTTTCCTTTACCAAGAAAATGGTGGGCGATTGCTCCATTTGCACGAGGCTCAAGAATGTTTCAGCTATCTCACAAATTGAAACATATTAAACATCCGATCAATTCTTGGAATGCTACAATGTTTAAAAATGTTTTTGAGCAAAAATAAAGAGTTTTCAAGGAATTATCAGATATAAATGATAGATTAATATCCCAAGGGTTAGATGCTAATACTTATGAGCACCAAAAGAAACTACAAGAAGAATGGGTAGAGTTAGTGGCAAGGGAAGAAATTTACTGGAGGAAAAAGTCTAGGGAGTTGTGGCTAAAAGAGGGTGACATAAATACAAAAAAAGTCATGCCTCAACATAGATTAAGAAGTCGCACAATACCTTATTTAGAATTCAAAGTGCCCTAACGGGTAAGGAGTTAGTAAAGGAAGAATAAATATAGGATGAAGGTATAAGGTTCTTTTTTTCCCTCTTGTCTACCCCAAAAAATAAGTCTCCATCATTTGACAAAGATGCAGAAGAATTGTTGGACTCTATACCAACATTGGTCACAAAAGAGGACAATGATCACCTTTTGAAGCCTTTTTCTTTTGAGGAAGTCAAGAGAGTGGTCTTTTCTATGCAACTAGACAAAGCTCCTAGTTTGGATGGTTTCACAACATTTTTCTTTCATAAATGTTGGGAATTTATAGGTTATGATGTTTTTTTGGCATTAGAGGAATCAAGGAAAATGGGGACTATGGTAAAGTAGTTTAACACAACATACATTGCTATCATCCCAAAAGTAAAGGATCCAAAAACTTTTGTGGAGTTTAGGCCAATCTCCTTATGTAATACAGTCTATAAATTTTTTACTAAAGCCATTTGTCTAAGAATCCAACCACTCATTTCAAAAATAGTGTCTCAAGAACAAGGTAGATTTTTCCTCGGAAGGGAGACTTCAAAAGGTGTTATAGTAGCCCATGAGGTTCTGCATACTATTAAAATCTATAGCATTCCATCTTTCATCATTAAACTAGATATGATGAAAGCTTATGATAGAGTGTGTTGGGAATTTTTGATTCAGGTGCTCAAGAAATTTGGCTTTAGTAATAGGTGGTGTAAGTGGACCCTCTCATGCCTCTCAGGAGCAAAGTTCTCAGTTATTATAAATGGATCTCCAATAGGCTTCTTTGGTTCCTCTCAAGGAGTTAGACAAGGAGACCCCTTATCTCCTTTATTGTTTATTCTAATGGTGGAAGCCTTAAGTAGGTCAATTCAGAGGGCTCATTTATAGGGCATATGGCAGGGAGTATCAATTCCAAACATAGGTATTTTAGTAACACACTCTCTTTTTGCAAATGACACATTGTTTTTTGGTAAATATTTGTTGGTAGAAGCAGCACAGGTCAAATCATTGCTTGAAAAGTACTCTTCTACATTAGGACAAAAAATTAATGCAACCAAGTCTAAAATATAAAATTTTAATACAAAAACAACTATAGCAAGAAAATTGATAGCGTTGCTAGGATTACAGAAATCAGAACATCCATGTACATATTTGGGTATACCTTTCTTTATGGGTGCAAACAAATCTTTGTTTTGGAATAAAGTGTTAGAAAGAATAAAATCCAGAATACTTGCTTGGAAAGCTAGATGGTTGACGTTGTCTGGAAGAATTTTGTTGGTCAAATTCGTCCTTGCATCCATTCCAAACTATTACCTGGCTGTATTGCATGCCCCAAAGTGTGTTATTCTTCAAATTTAAAGGCTCATAAAAGAGTTTTTATGGAAAGGTAATTAAGATGACAAGAATAAAATTCCTTTAGTATCTTTGGAAAATATGTGTTCAGACAAGTCCAATGGTGGAGTGGGGATGCATAATTTGTTTGCAAGGAACATGGCATTAGGGGCTAAGTTGGCATGGAAAATGTATGCTAAACTAGAATTGAAATGGTGTAAGTTGATGCAAAGTAAATATTTGGATAATGATAACCCATCCAAAAGTTTTACAATATCTAATCCTACAAGTGGCTCAATTATGTGGAATTTCATTTTGACTTGTAGAGATGTTATTATCCCATACTTGTCGTGGGAAGTAAATAATGGTGAACAGATCTTGTTTTGGAAGGACTCATGGAATGGTTTACCTCCTCTTAGTTCCAATCAGGACTTGTAGCTGGCAGAGTAGAGTTTATCAACAAGTTGGGGGACAACCTTAAAGGATTATGTTCATTCCTCAAATTTTCTAACAAGTTTGGTTAAATGGAAGGATTTTTCAGCAACACCTTTTTCAGCTAACTAGAAAAATACCTTTTCAAGCATTTTGAATAGTAGAACTGTTTATATTTCTAATAACCTAGATAAGTTGATTTGGGTACCTTCTAAGAATGGTAGTTACACTGTTAAGCAAGGGTATAAATCAATTATCTCTCAAGTATCTTAGGCCCAATATGAGAGATAATTTATTTTTTGTTGGAGTTCAATGATATTGCCAAAGGCTGGAAGTTTTTTCTGGTTGGCTCTAAGAAACTGAATTTTGACAAGTGACAGGTTGGTGAAATTAGGAATAGCACAAGCCTTCAGATGTGTGTTGTGGAAAGAGGCATATGAATCAGTGGATCATTTGTTTGTTACTTGTTCAGTGGCACAAGAAATATGGGATTTCATATGGGGAAATTGAATGTATCTTTTCCATTGCCTAATTTGTTATGGGAATTGTTCACTAGTTGGCCAATTTTGTATAAATCATCCCTCTTTGCATGTATTTGGTTAGTGACACTATCAATAGTAATTTGGTCACTTTGGTGGGAAAGAAACAGATGCATTTTTAGGAGTCAATCTGCTCTAATTCAAAAGATTAAGGAGAAGATTGAGCAAGTAATTTCCAAAGTTTCAAACTCTTATGTTCGTAGTTTTAAAATAGTTGCCTCTTTGTTCACTAGTTGGGATAATTTTATTCTACATCATTGGAAGCACATTTCTTTACCTTTTGCAGGATCTTACTTTATGCCAAATTCTACCAAGGTTGATAGAAGTAAGATTAAGTGGCTACCCCCCATCCCAACCTTTTGTAAGCTCAATTTTGATGGAGCTTCAAGAGGAAACCTCAGTGTGTCAGGAGCTGGATTTTGTATTCGTGACTAGAAAGGTTTGTTACTTGCAGCTAAAGTAGTTGATTTGTCTACTGGCACAAACAACATGGTGGAAGCTCAAGCACTCTTGTATGGGCTAACAATGGCAAAGGCTCTTAACATTAATAAGCTTCATGTAGAATGAGAATCTTTATTGATTGTTAACACTTGTAAGGAGAAGATAGTTTGTAACTGGAAATTAAGATATATCCTGGAGAAGGCCTGAGCACTCTTATCCTCCTTTGAAGATACTTAAATCTCTCACACATATTGTGAGGGAGATAAGTTGGCTGATGATCTTGCTAATTTGGGTTGTGATTAGAAAGAATTCTGATTGTTTGAAGATGGTGAGGTCCTTAAAAAATTCCCGTGCCTTCAAAAAAGAATATTAGTAGATCAATCTCCCATATCCTAGCTAGATAAATTTGAAGGTTACCATTTTGATGGAATCTCAATCCTAAATCAATATATGTTATCCAAAAATTATAATTATGAGGAGATTATGACCTTGGTAGAAAATATCCTCAATTAATGGATATATTGGTTGAGGAGGGAAATTTTAAATCTAGCCTGTCAATTTGAAATGTGCTCAGTTGCAAAGTTGGAGAATTACTAAGGTGTACCACTATTCATTAAAAAAGTGTTAATAAGGGATGCCATTGAAAATAAAGTTAGCGACAGGAGGACGTGACTCATGTCTAAGAAAGATTAGTCACAACGACATGTGTCAAGCAATCGACAGGAGTGGGAAGCCAAGTTTTTAACACTACTCAAGTTTGTTTTCTTTTGTAGGTACAATCTCTTTATTAATGGCACATATTAAATGTGCGCGAAAGCATAAAATATCCAGTGATCTAAGAAATATTATCCTACTATCATTTCATCAGTATGGGGAATAGAGAAGAACAATTTTAGCTATAATATGATTAGAGCTCGGGTCATTGCTAATTTTGGAAAAGGCTAATTTATTTGAAGCAAGTGTAATTCCCTATCTTATCATCTAACATATTCATTATGAAAATGAATGGAAATATCTTTGGTCATGTGCCAAAGACGATTTCATATGGTTGGGAAGGAGCAAAGGGGTTAGTGTAATAATTTCAAGGCATGAATTTCAGAGACAAATGTGTGAAAAAAATGCATTTATTCAATTTCAATGAGGCTTTCACATACATTTCCATTTATTTTGGAAAGAAGATATCTTCAAGAAGGTTTGAGGGTTGTCTGTATGTCGCAGGAAATTTCATTCACCTATGGTTGTTTCAACCAAAGAAGGTGCATGAATTGTTTCAAGAAGAAAATGGAGTATGTGTTATGGAACTACATAGTGATTATCCCAATTAATGATTGGGAATTACCATTTTCAGAAGAAATTGATGAGATGGAGTTCCAGCTGGTGTTTAAAGGGCATTGCCATCAGTTCAAGAAGGATTTAAAGAGGGTAATTGGGCAAGAAATCTTAGAACCAAAAGAAAATAGGTTAATTTTTCCTTCCTAGCTTCTTTATATCGTCATCTCTAATCTGCTAGACCTGCTGCAAAGCTTTAGGGCTGTTGAATGCATTACAAATAAAGTAGTGAAAGAGGCATATCTCCCAAATGATACCTTGTTGAGAGCATGGCATAGATATGAATTATGGAAGGGGAAGGGATATGTAGGGGGGCTCTTTCCTAGGCATTTACTTTCGTGCAAACCCTCTTTCATGGAAATTACATAACAATTAAGAAGACTCTGTCAACAAAAAAATTAGATTTTTTGTTGTCGGCATTGAACAAATTTGTAGGAGAGATTGAGTTTGAGCTAGCCGAGAGGATACGAGTCTGGGTCAATGCAATTCTAGTTTTTCTCACTCATGACCATGATCCACCAGAAGTTGTTATACTAGTGGAGATTGTGCTAGGGGTTGAACCAAAAGAAGTTGCTCCAAAGGGGCTTGGTATACAAGTTGTGCCACAAAGGGATGTCCTACAAGTTGGTGCTTGACAATACTTTGGTCAAGGTGATGGTAACAATATGGAATTGAATTTGAACATAATGCCCTTTGTGCAACCTATTGTCAGTGATCTTGAAGAACACCAGGATGAGAACAGGATAACACTCAACTAGATGGAAGAGTAGTAAATTAAAGCAATCTCTTTTTTATAGAATATGGGCTTAAATGTGATTTTTTTAGTTTTTAGTTAGTAAGGTGATATAACATGAATAGTATTCTAGCTATGTAATGATTTTGGGAAAAGAAACATGGTGATGTTATGTATTTTTTGGGGATTATGGGATAAGAGCATAAATTGATATGCTAAAGTCTAGGTTGAATAAGAGGGTTATAGGTTGAATCTAGCCGATGAGAGCCAAATCATCTCAATATATACTTTTGTACATCTTTTATAAATATATAGGCATCCCGCCTTTTATCAAAAAATAATATATATTTAATTATAGTAAAAAAGTGAAAATGAATAATTAAATAAATAAGAATTTATTTAATTATAGAGAGAAAAGAATATCAGTGACGTAATTAAATATAATTTATTTAATTAATCAAAAAGAAGAATAAAAGGGAAAAGTGAATTAATTAAATAATTAAAATTATTTAATTATGTAGGGGAAGAAGGGAAATTCATGGTGAAAAATAAGGTTAATAGGCTTAGGACATTTTTCAGTGTCTATAATATGTTGAGGTTTCTTGTTGGTAACAAACCTAGAAATTGGGATATGGCTTTAGCATAGGTTGAGTTTGCATATAATGATTCTCCAAATAGGAGTACAGGTTTGAGCCCATTCTACATTCTTTATGGTATACATCCAAGGGGTATATTTGAACTCAAAGATCTTGGTAATTTTGAAAGGACAAGTGCAAATGGTGAGGAATTTGTGAAATGTATTCATGACCTTCATGAAGAGGTCAAATTGCAGATTAAGGGGAGAAACTAGTAGTATAAGCAGTATGTTGATAAGAAGTGCAAAGAAGTACACTTTCAGGTTGGTGATCTCATTTTGGATTATTTCAAGAAGGAGAGATTTCCAAAACGTGAATACAACAAATTGAAAATGAAGATAGGTCCTTGAAAGATTCTCATAAAGTTTTTTGCCAATGCTTACAAGATAGATCTTCCTTCTGATATGGGTATCTCGCCCATCTTCAATGTGGCTGATCTCTATCCTTAAAATAGGTGAGGAAATAGATGGAACAGTAGACACTAAGTTGATTCCAAGATGGGAACAACAAGTGACCAAATCGGATCCAATCGACATTGAGTGCATCTTGGAGAAGTTGTAGCTAAAGAAGACTTGAGGAAAGGAATATTTCAAGTACTTGGTGAAATGGAAATATCATCCTTTGAAGGATGCCACTTGGTTAATAGCTACATAGATCTCCAAATATGGTCATAGTGTTGATGACCTCCTGAGTAGGAGCTCATGATTTTGTTTGATCTCCTAGGGAGCTTGAAGCAAGAGCATTGTCTCAAAATATATTTTTTATTTTCTTTTGTTCTTATTAACATTTTGTTGTGTTGTTTTTGGCTTGTAATGTGAATAAGGGGGACCCACATAGTTATGAAGGAAATTTGAAATGGAAAATTATTAAAATTAAACCTTATACATGCAATTACAAATTTTAGTTGGGAATTTAGTTTTCCAATACTAAGAAAATGCAACGTGAAAAGGAAGTTATAAATTTAGTTAATAGGGTAGATTTGATACGTGCAAGGTAAAGCTTATGGAAAAGGCTATCTAGCCCCTAAAACAACATGGGGGCATCGGATGCCATGCCTCTGCATACCCTGATAGTCGTGCGCAACTAACCGTGTGCTGTAGGTATTTCTTAGAGTTTTTTGTTTTACGTGCCCAACTACTTCTTTTAAATGATTTTATATTTATTTTTAAGTTTGTATAATTTTTATTTTTATTTTAGATTTGGTTTTTTTCTTGTAAGTATAAGATAATGTAATAAACATATATAATATTTTTTTATACAAATATAATTATATTAATATATATTTTAAAATTATATATTTAAAATATATTTTATATATTGTAATAAATGTGATATATAATATATTTAGAAATTTAGGTTTTTTTTCTCTAATATATTTATATACTAGCATATTTATATTTAAAAAATATATGTAATGTACGATGAGAGATATATTTGTGGAGGCACCTATGATATAAATAAAATCAAATAATCATTAAATAGTTCTAAAGTAAAAAGTAAAATAACTCTTAAGTAAAATAACTTAAAAGTGACAAAATAACCTAATTATAATATTAATTGAATTTTATTTACAATTTTTTTCATTTTTTTGAATTTTATTTACTTTTTTAAAGAGAATACCTGTTAACCTACTAAAAATATATGTAATCACCATGTTTTAAAATAGGAAAAATTAACATTAATTATTTTTGAATAATAAGTTGGTAACTATCTTGACCTAATTATATGTTTTGTGTTTATATGGATCATTAAATATAGTAAAAAATATGTATTCAAAAATATGCTTAATAAATCTATAAATTTTATTTCATTGATCTAATTAATCAAAGTGTTAAAAGTTCATAATGTTTTATTTTGAACATTGAACTCAAGTGTAAAAGTGTTTTTGATTTAACTATGTGTGTTTTTACAACAAGTTTTAATCACTAATATAATGATTAGTATATTAGGTTATAAATGGAAACATATTAGTTTAATTAAAATATATCATTAAATTATAAAGGGTTGTGCACCATTTTTTTTCAATTAAGTTTAAACCTACACTTTCTTTTTTCATTTCTCTATATATTATTAGTCTATTTTTTCCATCTAATTTCTTTTGTGATTAAATCCTATTTACTACTCCTTTTAACTCCTATGCTCTCCTACCCCTGGTTTTTTTATTCACGACGCAATGTGTAAGACTTTAAATTATTTAGGGTTACAGTTAGGGTTGGGGTTAGGGTTAGGATTAGGATTAAAGTTAGGGTTAGAAATATATTTAGGATTACAATTAGGGTTATCATTACAATTAGGGTTAGTGTTAGGGTTGGAGTTAGAATCAAGATTAGCATTATGGTTAGGGTTTGACGTAGAATTAGAATTAGGGTTGGATTTAATGTTAGTATTAGGATTACTGCTAGTATAAGGATAAGGATTAGTGTTAGGGTTACAGTTAGGTTATAGCTAGGGTTATGTTAGATCTAGGGTTCATTTAAGGTTAATGTTATAGCTAGGGTTATGCTAGATCTAGGGTTCATTTAGATTTAATATTATGATTAAAATCTAACCCTAACTTGATTAAAAATTTATCTTAATCCTAACCATGTAATTGAATCTAAAAGAAAAATATATATGTTAGATTGTTAAAATAAAATAAAAATTATATTTAAACATCTAAAATAAAAATTATAAATTGATATAATAATATTATAAATTATATATATATTTTGATACACAAGTTTGATTTATATATTAAATAAAAAAGAAGTACAACTGTCTGCAAACACAAGAAAAGCTTCCGCCATTAATTACTAGCAAACCCATGCCTACCATCAATACCAGAAAACCACCCCGAAGACGGCCAAAACGAGACCCAGCCAACCAAAAACAGGAGACCCCTCCATCTAGAAACCACTACCCCACCATCAAAGCCAACTACCAACCCAAAAGGCCATAAAGGTTCGGCCTTGACCCTGAACATACAAGTCCCAGTCACCCAAAATTCCCATATTGGCCATAAAAGACCGAAATTATTAAGCCCGAGACTGAAAGACACGATTGGACCATAGAGATAAACTCTAAAACTACCAGAACCAACATCTATATAAAGGCATTCACATAAAATTATTTAAGATAGCAAAATCTTCAAAGACTTTTACCCACTCGACATCACCAATGACGATCAGGTCGAAGAATTTCTTCAGGAATTCGATGGCCACCGCCGCCACCATCCTATGTCTGTTCAATGCCATACTACTCAAGTCAAGAAGAAACAAGAAAAGCTTTATGACCTCGTCTGAACCTTGAATAGCTACAAAGTGACTTGGCCTTGGAACACCTGTGCCCTCCACAACAAAGCTCAGCACCTCATTTACCCCTCCCACTAGATCCTTGCAAAACATCTTAATCAACAACATTTTAGCCTCAGCCTTGGACTCACCGTTGTCCAGAAGAGAGGCCAAAACCAAGAGGAGATGTGAAGATTGTCCCTGCCGAACTCCTTGTTAGTCAAATGACTAGCTCCTAGGATCATTTTTGTCGCCACCAAGACTAATGGGTCCTTGTTTGTGAGAATCCGCTTCAGACGTTGGTCTTTAACTTCTCTGAAGGAGGCTTGTCTAGCCGAAGATTTCAGAGAGATTAGCGTGTCTGCCCCAAACTTCACCACGCCATCCATAGAGACTTCGATGACAAAGCGAGAACACTTCGCCATGAACGTCACCGCCAGAACAAATGAATTCCACTACTAGATTCTGCCACTAAAATCGCCACTAACTGATATAATCAACACAAATGAATAGAATTAAGGGGATGAATTACCCATTAAAACTTTACAGTTTGATTATTGCCATGTACTAACCTGCCACCATCCTTACTAATGACTTCCCTCCATACATTGCGCATTTAATTCGCAATAATCGACCTTCAGAGAATGATGCCTATGACATCCTCGAGCTCTGGGAAGAGAGTTGTTGCCTCCATCACGCGACCAACCTCCAAGTCACCCTCTTCTGCGTCCCCCTTAGCCCCTTCCTTTTTGCCACCTCAACGCCCAGATAGCCCTCCTAGCATGTTAGTGCAGATTCAAGAAAAAGAAAGGAGGGAGGGGGAGCCCACCCAACCTCCCACTATTATAAATTATATAATTATATAATATATTATATAATATATTTTAATATAATTTTTATATATTATATATTATTAGAATATTATGTTTATTCTAATAAATATATTATGGAATTTGTAATATTATATATTAAAAATATAATGTTATAAATATATAAAATATTTTTTATATAAATATAATTATATTAATATATAATTTTTATTTTAGATGTTAAAATATATTTATTACAAATCTAACATATAATTTTTATTTTAAGTGTAATATATTTGTTTCTTTAAGTATACTATTGATATAATAATAATATAAATTATATAATTATTTAATATATTATATATAAATATAATTATATTAATATATTATATATAAATATAATTATATTAATATATAATTTTTGTTTTAGATGTTGAAATATATTTATTACAAATCTAACATATAATTTTTATTTTAAGTATAATATATTTTTTCTTTAAGTATATATTTTAATATATTATATTATAATATCATAATATTATATATAATATATTGTAATAAATGTGATATATAAATATATTAGAGAAAAAAAACTTAAATTTATAAATATATTATATATCACATTTATATAAATATATTATATTATTATATTATAATATCATAATATTATATATAATATATTATATTAAATCTGATATATAAATATATTAGAGAAAGAAAAAAGAAACCTAAATTTATAAATATATTTATAAATATATAATTTTACAATATATAAATTAATATAATTATATTTTTATAAAAAAATATTATATATGTTTATTACATTATATTATACTTACAAGAAAAAACCAAATCTAAAATAAAAATAAAAAATATACAAACTTAAAAATAAATATAAAATCATTAAAAAGGAGTAGCTGGGGCATGTAAAACAAAAACAAATATGAGAAATACCTGCAGCACACGGTTAGTTGTGCACGGCTGTCAGGACTTAGGGTATGCAGAGGCATGGTATCTGATGCCCCCATGCTGTTTTGGGGGCTGGATAGCCTTTGCCTACCAAGATTTATGTTTGTACATATTTTAAGATTTTCCTTTATCTCATCTTGTCGTGGGTATGGACCTATGTATTTATTTGCATATATAAGCTTTGGCAAAGGCTATCCAGCCCCCAAAACAGCATGGGGGCATCGGATGCCATGCCTCTACATACCCTGAGTCCTGAGGCATGGTATCTGATGCCCCCATGCTGTTTTGGGGGCTGGATAGCCTTTGCCATCTTGGTAGGCCCACGTTGGGAAGACAAAAGAGTTATCAATTCAATTTTAAAGGCATATTTCCACATGAATGAAAGGGTGAAAATTGGGCATGTGGGATGAAGGAGAAAGTAGTTATTAAAACAAATTGAGTTGCCTGGATATTTTTCAACATGGAAGTGTGGGCATAGGAAAGGGAGGAAGGAGCTTTTTCATGTGAAAAGGAGGATTGGTTGCTAATTGAAGTGTGGCAAGGAACTAGAAAGGTGTATGGAGAGGGAAAGGGAGTTTCATGGGAGGCACAGGTAGAAGAGTAGAAAGTAAGAAAATAATATATCTAATAGTCTAAGTGTATAAGTATGTAAAAAGTATATCTATCTATATATGTGTGTGCAAATATATGTATAAATTTATATGTGCATATATGTATATATGTGTATATGTATATGTATGTACGTATATACATATACACATACATTTATGTGTACATATATACTCTTGATTATGGGATCAATTAGATCATTTTTTTATCATTAATAGTTACATTTGAGACATGTCAAACAAAAATTATTAATCAATACTTTTTTAGGTAAAAGGTGCAAGCACCTAAAATATCATATATTAATTATAATAAAAGTTACATAACTTACAACCCTATTAAGGTCACATAAATAGAAATAAATAGATCTAAATTAGAGAGAAACAAAAATACAAAGCTTACAAAATAAAAAAAATCCATAGAACGTTAAGAGGAGAGAAGAAATGGGAGATAATATGAAAACAAAAAAAAGATCATATACAAAAATCTCCTCTAATATACCCAAGACACATAAACTAAGAGCCTTCATCACCAACTTCATCTACATTAATAGGGAGGTACATTCATCACCTAGAGGTGGGTGTGGATAATGGTGAAGAATAATACTAAGATCCTAGTACATTTCTTCCACCTTATCAATAAAATTCACTCCAAGCTCATTAAAGTGTGAGTGGAGTGAGTTTTTGACTATAACATCACAATTATTCTTTAAACCATGTTTGATGGCACTAAAAACACATTGGACAATAGGGTTTCTTTGCACATCTAAAAGTGAAAACAAGCCTCTATTGGGCACATGACCAATATACATGTCATAATTTGATAGGGAATCATTTATAACCTATCCTTTGAAATGAGGATCCTAAATATACTTGTAATCCATGATTCTCAAGAGATTGGTATTTTGTAACTAATTTTTTGTTTTAGAAAGGAATGGAGAGAACCAAAGATAAGTAAATAAATCATGAAATTTTTATTATAATATATCTAGAACAAACCTCAATTACCACCTCCTCCACATGTATGTAATCCACTTTCAAAACCCTTGCCAAAAAAATTGAATTGAAGCTACCATGAACAAGGAACTCTTAGTTTAGAATTAGGAAGAACATTCTCTTGCTTAACTGATGGCACTCTATTCAACAAAAAATAATATCTAAATGATGAAAATGAGCTTGATCAAAGCATTGATAAATAGGAAAACTTAGAAGTAATGAATATGAATATTTTGTCATATTCAAAGAAGATTAATTTTCTCTCAAATCTATTTTAATTAAAAGCTAGAACTGACCATCTTTGGGATAGTGGTACTACAACACCAAAACACATATGCCAATGCTTCAAAAGAATAAATTTCTACTACAAATAAAATGAACAATGTGTGAAATTTTTTCACATGCCAATGGATGGGTTACAACCCAAAGAGTACATCACCTACCAAAACAAAAATCAATCATTAGAAAAATAAGGATCCCTTGTATGTGAGGAGTATTTTCATAATAATTGGTCTCTTTTCACTAAATATTTGAATTTAGGATAAAAGGTGAAGAGAATGAGAATCAAGATGCAAAAATCCTTGTTCCATTTCATACGCCAAATTGGTTAAAATATCTACTTGTTGCTTGCCTTCCATTTAGTAGTGACAATGAAAATAATATTCAAACTCATGGAGTTCCCAAACAACCTACAAGATATTCTTGATTCTCCAATTACATGTGAGATTTTTTTTGATTGCATTAATGATAATTATGGAGTCACCTTTAATTACAAGTCTTTTAATGTTCTACTTTCTTTCCAAAATTAGGCCCATTATAAGTGTTTGTGCCTCTACTTCATTATTGGTTCCTTTAGGAAGCTTTGAAATTGTTTCCAAGAGAATTTTCCCCTTATAATACTTTATAACACAACCAACACCTAAAATATTCATATTCCCATTTGAAGCACCATCAAAATTCAGTTTTAAAATTTTAATTTTTGGAGGTTTTCATCTAATTTGGGTCCTCTCAGTCTATTATTTAATATGACCTAATCCAACAACTTTGGGATTTAGGAGAGGCTAATATTTTAAAATGAGAGAGACCTTTTAAAGATAATCATGTATTGTTCCTTTCAACAGCTTGTGACGTAACATTCTCCAATATAGAATTTTCAATTTTAACCAAAACTCCATGATAATATAAGAATTGATTTCTAAAGATTTGGTTATTTATTTTAAACCACAAGGTCCATATAAAAATGGAAGGATAAATTTTTCAAACGTAGAAAAATATGGAATTCAAATGTAATGATGGCCAACTCATGAACATATTTAAGATGGTATTAGGTAATGGACTATACCACCTTGACTTGTTACATAACCAAGTCCAATAGTAGTATGCAAATGGATAATTTCAAGGGAGATTATTAGTATCTTCATAAAAAACTCCACATCTAGAACATATTTAAATGGAAAATCAATCCCCAACTTCACTAGTCTTGAACTAGTAATAATTGTTGGAAAAACGAAGAAGATTGACTATCTCTACAGTTTTTGTGTTGTCATTGATGCCACCATGTTGTGATACAAGCTTAAGGCTGTGCCTGATCCGGTATTTTGGTCTGGTATCTGAACTAGTATTCGTGCTGCTCTCTCTGGTATTCTTGTCCGCACTCCTCTGTAGTTGATAGTTACTATTTGCAGTTTTGGGAAATGGTTTGTAGGTGTCGGGAGCATGTACATTCAAGATCTTATGTATCTAGATGCTCATATGGTGTATTGACATTTCATTTGTATTTGCAAATGTGCTATTAGGTCTATCCTTGGCCGACCTAATGAATGTATTGTGTAATGGTGATTTTTTTTTTGTTATGTGGATATATGTGTGACCTATCCTAGGTCCATGCCGACTTGATGTAGCGTACTGGAGGTTTGAGCTACTTTATTGGAAATATTTTGTGATCACCTGAAGTCGAAACTTAGTATTTTTGGTAAATACGATGTGCATCTAATTAGGCCAACCTAATTGATGCATGCAGTTTAGTCGAGTATATATATTGGATAGAGTTGAAGACTAAAGTGTGGTTGTTGTCGTGTGACAATGTGTGTGTGATTGATGAGGTAGTAGAAAATGCGAAAGTGAGTGAAAATAATAAAGTGTGTTAAGTCAGTGTATTGAGCATCACCAAAATTGCATCAACACTTGTTAGGTGCACTATTCTTAGTTCATTCTAGCTATAAAGCCCCCTTTTATTCTGTAAATTATTTTGTAGGAAGTGAGCCTCCCTATAAGCAATGAGCTTTCATTTTTGGACAGTGAGTCCCTTATAGGAAGTGAGCCCTTGGCAGTGAGCCTTATATTTTTTGTTCTAGAACTAATTTATATTGTGAGTTAATCCTCACCATGGTTTTTCCTTCCTTGGGTTTTCCACATAAAATTTGGTGTTCAGTGTGTTATCTTACTTTCTATTTTGTATCTCTTGCCTATGCTTAATAACAAAACAATGTGATTGTGGAATTGATATGTGTTGAAGTTTTAAGTTGAATTTTGTGACAGCTGATTCACCCCTCCTCTCAGTTGTCCTACATCCTTTAAAAATTGGTATCAGAGCTTTGGTTCCTTGGTGAAGAGCTTAACTGCTTGAGGAGGATCCTGAAGATTGATTAAATGGATGATAAAGGAGAGCTCTGAACTACTCTTGAGGATCTTGACAAAGTGGAAAGAGAAAACAAAGATTTGAAAGAAAATCTTGATGATGCAAATGAATGTGTATGGAAGTTGAAAGAACAACTGAAGAAATTCAAGGAAAGACACAAAGAAGTGAGTAGCCGAAACAAGAGATAATTGGACTAAAAGTGTCGGTAGAAGAAAATAAAAGAATTGAATAATGTTTGAATACAATGGTGCAAAAAAAAGCTGATGAATGCTCTAAAATCGAACAGGTGGTGGTGAACCTAAGGATTGAACTAGAGAAGGAAAATCTTTGTGAGAACAATTTAAAATCTAGTTCTGATAAGCTTGAAGAATTGCTTGCATGACAAAAATGAAGTAAAAACAAAGCTAGTTTGGGAAATGATGCAGGTGAAAGTTCTAAGGAAAATAAAATGACTCAAGACAAAGGGAAGCAGAAGAGAAAGTTTACAAGAAGACAGGATGTGAGACAACCTAACGCACAAAGGTATCCCTATTTCAATGGTATTTGTTTTTCCTGTAATAAATATGGTCACAAAGCAATAGAATGCAGGAGTAGAATGAATCAAAATCAATTTCTTGGCTCTTTTTTTGGACAATGTTTTTCATGCAAGATGTTTGCACATGAGGCTACTGAATGCAGATCTTAGGCGAGAATGATTAGCAAGGTGATGATGAACATATTTCATGGAGGAAAAATGAATCAGAATCAATTTCTTGGCTCTTTTTCTAGACAATGTTTTTCATGCAAGAAGTTTGGACATGAGGCTACTGAATGCAGATCTTAGGTGAGAATGATCAAGAAGGTGATGATGAACATATTTCATGGAGGTAGAATGAGTCAATCCTTTAATAGCTACTGCTATACTTGCAACAAATTTTGACACAAAGCAAATCAATGTAGGTCGAGAGGTAATGGAGGTCAGACTAATCAAAAAAGTATTGTCTGCTATAACTATAATAAACCTAGACATATCTTAAAGGTTTGGGGAAGTAAGAATGGAAAGTAGTCTGCTCCGGTAGAGAAGAATGATCCAGTGAAGAAGATTGACAAAGAAAAAATGAAACAAGAGATGAACAAGATATGGAAGAAGAAAAAATTGAAACTACTGATGGGTTTGTGCCCTCATCTGGTACAAATGATTTATTTGGTAATTAGACCTAGCATAGTCTTAGGGGGAGTATTGTCAAAAAAATTATAAACCCCCTGTTGTATGGCGTGTCAGAGGTTGGCACAAGGATGTAATGTGAAAAATGAGTATTCAGAGGTTTTGGAAAAGGAACTGGAAGAAACCATGTTGGCATGGAAATTTGTGGACAAAATTAGGGTTTTCTATGTTGGGAAGAATGTTTTTAGCAGATTTTTGATGTTTGCCGCATTTAATGCATGGTTAGGGTAAATTCAATAGTTTATAAGTTGAAATATTGTGAGTATTCTTGATTAATTGAGTATTCGAAGAACCTAAGTGATCTTGAAGTGAGCTTGAAGCAATTCTTAAAGGAATTCAAAGAAATTAACTCAGGTAATCAAGAATTTGTTTCTCTATTTGCAAAAAGGGTAGAAGAAGAAAAACAAAGAAGTCTCAAATAAAAAATTAAAGAAAGCATAGAAATGGATAGAGAATCGAGTGATTTCATCCCTATAAATCTAAAAGGAGTTGAGCTAGAATAATTTGATCATAAAAATATGAAAGAAATAGAACTAGGGTTGAACCAAGATGAATTATAGAACATAAAAAGCCTAGGTATGGATTTGTGGAGTGAATTTCCGTGGGTTGTCGATAAAGAGTTTATCTTGTTCTTATTGAATCATTTCAAGAATGGAAGCATTGTATTGGACAAACCCTACTTAGTTATGAAGGAAGTGATCAAGGAAATCACTGGCTTATGCAGTATCAGTGACCTTCCTGGAAAGAAAACTGTGAAGAATAAAGATGTGGAGGAATTGACTGGAATTTGTAAAGGCCCACGAGCTCTATTGATAAAAACTCCCGAGGATCTGGTTGTAATGTATGTTGCATATGGCATTTCTTACAAGGTCTATTTTAGAAATCGTGAAGGTTCCACATTGGCTATTGTTGTTCATATTGTGCATATGATGGTTAAGGAGAATAAGAAATTTGATTTGTGTAGCTTGTTTCTTGAGAATCTTTCTGAGAATGTTTGAATGTCGGTAATTGAGGGTTACCCATTTCATTTTGGATCCTTGTTGGTATGCTTGGTGTTTTACTTTTTGAGTTCCCTGTCAGGAAAATATAATGTGGTATAGGAATCTGGGATTTCTATTGGAAAACAGGTCTACAGGTATTTGGAGGTGTTGGCAGATAGTGCAAGTATGCGTAAATCTTATTTCACATCCTTGAAAACAAATCTTTTCTCTGTTATATCTGCATCGAGTAAGTTTGAGGTGGGCTCTTCTTCTAGTAAAAGATAATTGGAGATTGTCATTAGTGAATCCCCTCCATAATCAAAGAAGAGAAAAGTTATAACTGAAGATATCATTGACATTTCATAAGAAAAGGAGAATGTATCCTTAGATGACATCCAGTCTATTTTAGTTAAGGGGAAGATGAAGAATATTGGTGAATGATGGAGTGCAACCTCTCCTATTGACAAATTGAAGATTGATGATGCTTTGGTAGAATACCTACTTTGGAAAGATATTGGAGTATCATTTGTTTATGATTTCTTGCCAAAAAATATAGTTGAGATAGTTGAAGAAAGAATTTTACTTGAAGGTCTGGAAGGATGTAAATTTGAAGCTTTGGTTGAAAAGAGGTGTAATAAAGCTAAAGGGAGATTATATGAACTAATCATGGAAACAAATAAAGGCATTAAATAAATATCAAACATTTACAAGTATTGTCTCTAGTGGCCTGCTGCGATAGACAATTTTAGAAGTAAAATTGAAGCAATTGAGTAAGAAGTAAACAACATTGGAAATAATTTTGACATCTTTGAAGATAAAGAAGGAAAGCAAAGATTGAGAGTTGGTGAAATGCAAGCTGAACTAATTGTTATACAAAGACAAAGAGATGATGTAGTGAATAATTTTTGGCTCCTTAAGGAGATTGTTGAGGTCCGTTAGACCATCTTTCTGGAATACTTACTGATGCAGAAGATGTTGAAAGAAAGAGTTCATATTGGTCACCATCTTTTACTTTGTTGGGCTTATTGGAAAGCATTTGCACTCGAATGGAGTCAGCTACATTTAACTAGAAGAAACTGCATCCAGTTCTTGAGGAAAGATACAAGAAAGTGTTTTAGGTGAAGAGTGTCATCTTTACTTGAATCCTGAATGTTCTATTTCCATTGTTTTTGTTGTGGAGAAGAACAAAAAGGGAGAATCAAATTGAAATTTTTGGTCATCTAGAAGTTTTATTTTTTGGAATCTTTATGAATTTTTTATGTCACCATGTTCAACTTTTGTGTACATCCTTTTTGGCCACCCTTTTCCATTGATGTCAAAGGGGGATAGAGTTAGAGTAGATTCAGAATATGGGGAGAGATTTGAAATGCTGGGAGAGTTTGAAGGAGAAGTTTTTGTTACATGTTGCCATCAATGAAAAAGGGGGAGATTGTTGGAAAAATGAAGAATATTGACTATTTCTACAGTTTTTTTGTTGTCATTGATGTCACCATGTTGTGATTACAAGCTTAAGGCTATGCCTGATCCAATATTTTGGTCTAGTATCTGAACTGGTATTCATGTTGCTCTCTCTAGTATTCTTGTCTACACTCCTCCGCAGTTGAAAGTTACTACTTGTGGTTTTAGGAAATGGTTTGTAGGTGTCAGGAGCATGTGCATTCAAGATCTTATGTATCCAGATGCTCATATGGTGTATAACCATTTCACTAGTATTTGCAAATGTACTATTAGGTCTATCCTTGGCCGACCTAATGAATGTATTGTGTAATGGTGAATTAATTTTTTTTGTTATGCGGATATATATAAGTAGGCTTCAATGATTGGGGCTTGTTATTTACATCAAACCTTGAGGCTTTATTCATAATATCTAGATCATTTTCCCTAGGGATCCAATTTTCAATTATTGGAATCACTATTCGCTAATCCCTATCAATATTCTTTATTACTTCAAATAGCAAAGAATACAAAGAATGCATAGAGGGAAATTTATTATCTACCCTTTCATTTAAATGCTCCAAAATAGTAGTAACAATTTCTTTTTATTTTGAAAGAAAACCCTCCTCTTTTACCCTTAATGATGTCTGTAATTCATCAATTTTATGTATGAGCTGCCTCTTTGTTGGATCAACAGAGCACTATGTTTCTTCATCAATTTGTTCTAGAGGAGGGGTGAGAGCAGGATTTTGAATAGGAGACCTTGGTGTAGAAGCATTTGGAGAAGCATGAGGCATTGACCCTACTGTGGGAGGTAATGTGCTAGTTCCTAGAGCACTAGATGTTTCCCCAATATGTCTATACTTGAACCTTTCCACTTCAGTTTGTAGCTCAACATTCCTCTATTTCATTTTACTAAATTCTTCAATTAAAATGTTATACTTCTCCATTAGGCTCTTTCTTTGAGCCTCCTCCCTTTCAGCAGTCTTTTGGGCCAACTTGGCCACATTCATAGTTAAATTAGTGGCTTTGGTAGTTGAAGTCTTTGAATTCCTCTTTATTATTAATCCTCCTTTGAAATTTGGATTAATATCAGCAATGTCTGGGTTTCTTCCTTGTGGAGCCAATGCCCAAATTGCTAAGGTCTGATATCCTTCACTGAAGGCAGAGTTTTGCAAGGCTGTCTTAACTTCTTCTTTAGAATCTTGAAAAGGATTCTTGGACTTCATAATGGCATTGAAAGCCATTGCATCTATGATGTCCCATTCAGGAAAAATAAAAACACCAGCCTGACTCACAAGTTGTCTCCTTTCTTCAGGAGTGATGTTTTTGAACTCTTCCATTAGTTCAACTTTTACTTCATCATTCTCCTGATCTGACCTATCAAGCCTTAGTTCTCTTCTCTCCTTGCATTTATTTTGATATTCCTCAAATTTCATCCTCCATGCCAATTGCAAGAATACAAGAGTCTTTACAAATGCATTGTCATCTAAGAACTCCTTGCAAGCCTTCATTCTTGCATCCTGCACGCTCTTACCATTCATATCCAAATCAGATAGAACCAATTCAGCTAACCTAGAAGGGGAAGGCATACCAACCTACATGTCCTAATCAATAACAATAATTTCATCTGTCAGATCCTCAAGTGGGTGATCAGTTCTTTGCCTCTTAGGACGTGGCTCAGATGGTGGTGATGGGGGACTGCACTCTAGTGAAGATTGTAATTCAATGATCTTCACTGCCCTGGGTACTTTGAATTTTGAACCTAGTTGTGGAGGAGCCTTCATTATTTTCTTCCCCTTTTTGTCTACTTCTTCCTCATCACTGCTAGTATCCCTTTTCCTCCTATAGATGGATTGCCTTTCTATAGGCTGATATATTGACTTTGTTTCAATTGGCTTATCACTTTGTCTTTGCATATCCAAACTTAGCCTTAAATTTATCCCTTTGGTTGTCAAGGTGTCCATAATCTCCTTGAAGTTTTTCATTAGAAAATTAATTTTCTTATGGTATGGAGTGAATTCCATCAGTGTATCATAATTCGGATCCATTTCATGCACAATATCTAGTAGCTTACTATAAGCTATCTATTTCTCCTTGTTCAATTCCTGCTTATTTAAATCAAATTCATTTTTGATCAGGTCTTTAGGGAAATTGAACTCATGTGCAAACTTTCCACCTTTTATTCTTTGTCTAAAAAGAGCAAAGAAATGTTCAGGATCATGTTGTCGCCTTGGACCAAATCTCAAATGGTAATCAACAAAGAATTTATCAAAATATGTCCAACCTCCCTTTGAAAATGTAAAGTCAGACACTACTGTATAATCAGGGAATAATGTTCCCTTCCCCTTTCCAATAAGGTTGTCTTCATGAATACAACCCATCCACCACATAACTTCTTCAAACCCTAGTCTTGGTGGCAAATTGTATGGCAGTATGTGAGGGGTTCCTTGAAATCCATATATTCTTAGGATAGTGCTGATTGGATATGGGATAATGTCACCCCAGTTATGTAAAACCCTCAATATGGTTTCCTCTCCTTTGGCCTAAGGAAATCACGCACTTCCTCAGGGATCCTAGGTACATTTACCATCAATCTAACCCTTAATCTTGAAGCAAAATAATTATAAAATTGCACATAACTGGTGTTTTCCTTATTACAGGACAGATTTGTAGCCCATATCTATACTAACAATATTTCTCCATCAACTGACACAAGATTCGATAACCCTTCATCTATCCTCTCCACCAAAAAAGAAGTAAAGTAATATGTTACAGAGAAGTTAGGGTGTTGTATTTGCACCCCCATGAACATGTATGCAATGGGCATTACTGCACCAGGAGTGAAACCCAAAATCTGATATAGTGAATAGAAAGTAGCCAGGAAAGGCTTTGCAAAACAATTCAATATGAAGTGTTCCTGGTCAGTAGGGCTAATGTGAAATTGTGAACCTCCTGCCTTAAGTAGATGAGGTGGAAGCAGCTTAACCCTAAAAAGAGATTTTAGTTTAGTATACTCCTGCTTCATTTCCTCAAAATTAATAGGAACCAAGTCATCACTCGGCTCACTCAAATCAAAAATCTGTTGGATAACATCTCTGTTAATTTCTAATAGAACACCTCCATCATTATCTCTAATTACCCATGTGATGGGGTCATATCTCATGGCCACTACCCTAAGTAAGTCCACATCAGGGAACACATTTGGTACAACTAGCTTACCCATGTCATACATCCATCCATTTGAGAAAGGGTGAGGAAAATTCCTTTGTCCATACCATAATTTGAACATCTCTAAGCCAGTGAGTGGAACCCTAGCATCAACAATGTTGGAACTATTATACACCAACCCCTCCCCTAGGATTTTCCCTCGCAATAACACTACACCCTTCCTTCTATCATTTGTTGACAATGGAAATTGATCTAGGAAATCATCGTACAAGTTTCTTTTCAAATACTCAATGTGGCTAGAGTGCTGCTTGGGTGGCACCATTTTAGACAAACTAGGGCTTCACTACAATGTTACACTTCAAGTGGTTATGACTAAGCAGAGATACAAAATTATAGAGTAAAAATACCACAATTCCTCACAATTTATGATTAAACTATAGCCCTAAAAAAATATTTTAATGAGCTCAGTGACATGCATAGCAGACCCCCCTTCCCAAATTTAGGTGCAAAATGACTGGGAAATGAAGAAAATAAACTCACAGATTTTTTCGCACAAACTCTAATTTCTGGCTGCAACTGCTCGCAATTTAACCTTTGGCTTTGAAACTATTTTTTGCAAAATAATTGGATGCCTTGTGATACAAATGAAGTAAGTAAATTGATTTTATGTCAATCAAATCTTGCTAGTAGATGTCTCATCCACCATTAAAGCTCACTCGTGGGCTGCACAAACGACTCCAACCACATTTGATACAGATTTAAATTTGAACCATTCATCCTCCAGTTTGATCAAATCATCAACGACCACCTTCAAAACAGGCTGACATAATCGCCAACATGATAATAAGAGGCCCACCATGCCATAAGCCACAAATGAAAACACATTGTGGTTGCCCACGATACCGCAATCCCTCAATTTACCATCGCGGGATGGTGGGCAATTGTTGATCCTTCTCATCAGAGATCTTGCTCCTTCAAAAATGGTCATCGTCCTTTCCGTTAACTGTCGAGCAGCTTTTCCCTCAAAATTATAACATCCGCAATGAAATAAAGCATGTGCATCTGACAAGCACTGTAGTAATCCACCCCTTAACACATTTAGAATCGACTAATGCTTCCTTCACTCTTTAGACCTCATTGGATGAGACACATGGCAAGTGCCTGTGATATCGCGATCCTATAATTCCTGATCGCGGGATGGTGGGCACCGTTGATCTGCAGGAAATAGATCAACAGAAGTGCTAATTCAACCCTCTACAAAATAAAATCATCGACGACCACCTTCAAAACAAGTTGACACAATTTCCAACATGGCTATAAGGGGCCCACCTTACCATACACTACGAAGGAAGTCCACATGGTGGTTGCCTACGATATCGCAGTTCTGAAACTTCTGATCACGCGATGGTGGGCAACCGTTGATCCTGAGCATCAATGATCTCATTCTTTTAACATAGTTGCCAACCATGTCGTTAACCTTCGAGCAGCTTTTCCAGCGAGATTATAACATATTCATTGATTTAGAACATGTGTGTCTCAAGAACACTTTAGTAATCCGCCCCTTAATACATTTAAAGCCAGCTAGTGTTTAATTTACTCTTTAGGCTTCATTGGATGAGACACGTGGCACCCGCCCATGATTTCGCAATCAACCCAAGCACCATTGCGAGATGGCAGAGAATGACTCAGATCAAATGGTAGTTGGTCAGCGATAGCACAAATTTGATCCTCGGGTAAGTGCACCAAGATGGTTCCCAAAAAAGGGGCTTAAGTGGCCACTTTTTTTCTGAAATCAGGAAATACTGACCTTGGACGTGAAATTGAGGATAGCTACACTCAAAATTTTTTGATGGAACAAAAACAAGGACCGTAGTGCTCCGAGTCTACTTTCTAAACTAGTAATTTATTTTGAAAATGGTTGAGATTAAGGGGTTCAAAAGAGGGACACACACAAATTGCTGTTGTTTCTGTCAGAAAAACATAACATAGC
>VDFB02058242.1:454445715-454475767 GCA_007258455.2 Sequoia sempervirens
AGCAGAGACACCAGAGACGGCCATTCAGGAGCCTCAGACTGTAGTCGGGGAGCCGCCCCAAGAGGAGACAGAACATGGTATACCTTCTGATGACGAGGAGAACGAGGAGGGTGCTTCCACAGAGGGCTTTGTCGTGGAAATGTCACAGCCGGACCCGTCGGACCCAGTAGGCACGGTACAGAGATATGTGGAGGAGCTCGAGCACATGGGCAGATTGATGATCCGTGTGGGACAGGTTTCCAGGGACCTGAGGATTGGCCGATTGCCTCTGGTAGGCCAGGAGGTTCACCGCATTCGGGGATTTGTGCAGATGGGGTGTGAGGCGGAGTTTGCACGGATATTTGGCGAGGGGTGGCCAGCAGGAGAGACTCCTGCTATGATGAGAGCCTGGCGGGGTCGGCCACCGAGGCTAGTAGGACGGGATGCAGGCGTCTTGGAGAGTCTATACTACATCGAGCTTGCCTTCCGAGATGTTTTTCTTCTGATGAAGCGCCAAAGATTTTCCACCGATGTGGCAGTATCTCACCGAGTGGATGCCTATAGACTTCTTCAGCGGGTCAAGGATGAGTCTGCTACGACCATCAAGAGTATTCAGGATAACTTGACTGAACAATCTCAGCTTGCCAGTGACAGGGGAGCCCGATTGGACATCTTGGAGCCTCGGGTGGCAGCCTTGGAGGAGGAGGCACAACAGAAAGAGGCAGAATGGCAGCAGAGAATGAGAGCATTGGAGGACCAGTTGGCTGCAAAAGAGGTAGAATTGGCGGCCAAGAAGGCCGAAGCAGAGCAGGCAAAGAGCCAACCGATGGAGGCAGCCCGGATGGTGAAGGCGGCGAGGGAGAGGGAGATCCTGGCAGATCGGCAGCTTCGCACACGCACGGAGGAGCTGAGGTGTCTGAGAGCAGAGCATTCTTCCACCACTCCGATGTCGTCTGTGCATCCAGGGACGCACTCCCTTCCCCCTACTTCTCAGTAATCTTATCTTGTTGTATGTATGTCGTCTGGAAGACGACTTTCTTTTTGGGGGGGATGATGTTAGTCGGATATTTTACTTTGTTGTCGGCCGTAGTCGGCCTCGGTCGTAGTCGGCCAATTGTCAAATAAAACAATAGTTAGTAAAGAATAATAATGTCATGTAATGTCATGTACTTTCGGGAAAATATGTTTAGATTAATGTTAATGTAATGTTGTTATGAAACGTCGTGTCGGTTGGTTGTCTAACCACCGCCAAGCGTTATATGTAGTTGGGTGGATGTAGTCGGGAAGGAATAATGAATGAGTTTTGTTGCCGATGGTTATACTGTAAGCATTGTGATACTCTTTGTACATGATATTCCTGAGAATGAATAAAGTTTCTGGCATTTTACTATGATATCTTTCAGTTTACTGTTTTATCCTATGTTCTGCATATTACAAGTTTGCCAGTAGTACGTCAGATTAGAATTCCATTCCGTAGGCAAACATTCCTTTCGACATTACCATTTTGCTAAAGGGAGGGTAACTACGCCTCTTTTATTGCATTGTCTATTATTTCGATAGCATATTATTCTAGCACGTCTATCTTTCATTATCTCGTCTATTTTTCTATCTTGATCATATCTGGCTGTCCATGGATGTGGGAACACCTATGTGGAGGTTTGACTAAGGCAAGCCCCTAAAATAGCCCCAACAATTTTCTCGTTTCTATGTGTGCAGGTATCGAAGTTGTAGCTTTGTTGGAGGCTTCATTCTTGGACCTTTTGTGAGTGTCTCCTTTTTTCTTTTTCATTTTATCATTTCCTTTTCGTTTAATCTAGTTTATGTTTTTTCCTATTATCTCCCTATTACTTTAGTGTATTTTTGAGTATTCAATCATCAAAATTGTCAATAGGTTCTTAGTATTTTTCTTTGATAAACTCAATTTTCATCTGTACAAGACTACAATGTGTCACGCTATCGTCCTTGGCCGAGAGCTTGCTAATTTGTCCAAAAGACCTCTGCAACCTACTCTTTCAGTCCCTAAAACTCTTCCATTATAATTCTGCATAAAATATAAAAATTCACCTTTTTATCATTTCATCCAGTTGCCTGAGCTTTGATCCCTAAGGTAGTTGAGGACTATTTGACCCTCTAGACCTCATCGTCTTGAGGGTGTCAAATCTCCTCCTCTACACCAGCATGTAGCTAGAATAACTCCCATCTCCTTCTGCCAAACTTGCTCATCATCCTTTACACCTCTTGTGGACTTTTGTCCACCATAGACTGACCTCCTCCTCCTAATGTTCCTTATTCTTCCTCTAGTGAATTTCAACCCACCACTAACCGTCCTCCTCCACCAATTTCTCTTTCCCACCAGTTTTTTTCCTCCACCTAGAATAAATTAACTTTATGGAAATCAAAATTTCTCCTCACATCTTCTTTTGCAATCACCACTTTATCAGCATTAACAACATTAGGGAAATTAGAAATTTTTATCATCTCTTCATCTGCTTCTTTTCCTATATTCACTACTTTATCTACACCTGAATTAGCATTTACATTATGAAAAACAAAATTTTCCATCACCAACTCTTTATCTATTGTTTCTTCTATTTTCATTACTTCATCTGCAATCAAATCAACACAATTAATATTATGAAAATGAAAAAGTTATACAACCATTTCATCATCTAGAGCCTCAAAAAGGTACTTCCTTTAATTTTCCACTTTGACCAATATTCCTTAGAAGGTCGAATCTCTGCTGCACTATTAAAAAATCTATTTTCTATCTTCTTTTCTTGACCCTTCTCTATTGCAACAAAAATAAAATCTATGTGCAAAGAGTCACAAGAACTAAACATTTCTTCAAACTTCTTAGTCTCCTCTTCATGCAAGGGATTCTCTTCACCTTCATGTACTTTTCTATCAAATACAAGGCCTTCACAAGCCACTTCTTCAGCTTTAAAATCTGCTACTTCTTCCAAAGACTCTTCTACTGCAACACTTTGTTTTTTTGGTTCAACCACTTGCACTTTTTGATCTTTTGTCTCCATCACAATTTTCTATTCTTTATTATCCTCTGCTGCAATAAAATCTTCATGTGAAGAATCACTCAAACTAAATAGCTCCTCAATCTTTCTCATCTCCTCTTCAAGCAAGAGATTCTCTTCATCAACTCCCTAATTAAACAGGGCTTTCACAAGCCACCATTTCTACTCTCAAATCAACTACTACCTCAAAAGGAACTTCTACAACAACCCTTTTATCTTTTTTAACTTGTACTTTTTGAACTTTTGCCGCCACCACAATTTTCTTTTCTACATTATCCTCTAGCATGAGGGCTTCCTCTTCTTTGCCTTTACCTTCATATCTGCAAACAAAACACGATATTGATCATTATCCTTCTCTTCCACTGCAACCTTATTCACCAGCACACCCACACCTTTGGAAAGACATATTTCAATTGTAGTCACATTCTCATTCCACCTATCTGACATTCTTTATACTTCTCGATCACATCTATGGAAACTCTTCCATGTTGATTAGTTTCCAACCTTTTTAATATCAAATGAATGTCCATCATCTTCTCAAAGATTTTCTCAAGTTCAAAAACTTGTATGGTTACATTCTCCTCCATGCAACCAATATGACATTCTTCATCATTCTCAATCACATCCACATCAACTCTTCCATGTTGCTTAGCCTCCAACCTTTTCAATCTCAAATCCATGTCCACTATCTTCTCAAGGAATTCTTCTTCTTGGTATTGCTCCATAAATTTCCACTCAACTAGCTTCTTCAAGATCTCCTCGTCCTTTTCTTCAAAGACATCTCCACACAAACAATTCTCTTCAATTACAGGACTCACACCTGCAACAAACTCACTAGAGTATTCAACTCACATTCAAAAACAATAACTGTTACATCCCTAACTTTAACTATGATTTACTTTTTACTTTTGAGGTAATTAGTAAATGACTATGCATAATTCAATGATTTGATGTTTAGAAAAAAAAAGTCTAGAAAAATCAATGTTTTTTATGAGTCATGTTTATTTGACTCAAAATTGATATGAGTTTAAAAGTTGTCAAGATGTGATGATTTCATAAGGATTATGAAATGATTAATGCTACATTAATCTCAAGTTGGTGTTGTAAGTCGTATTCAGGAAACAGGTTTCCGCCCTCCGAGAAAGGGAGGGAGAGCATCATCAGAGAGAAGGGAATAGATACAAGGAATAGAATAGGTTGTCGCCATCTTAGGTCTAGTGTTGGTGCAAACTAGTGAACCTAGTTGAGTCAGGTAAATGTTACTCGACCCTTTTGGTCCAGGTATAATTCTTGACTCGACAAGTTGTCAAGGTCTTTTAAAGTTTAATTCAAGTTGCTAAACGTCAACCTAGTCGTTTTGGGGTTAGTGACGTTGTCAAGGTTGAACATTAGTTGTTTTGCGACTGAGACAACTTTTGTCAAACATGTCGCTTCTTATGTTGTAAATGAGTTTATGTTGTGACCTTTTGCGTAATTGGTTGAATGGATAATATGTTCTTGTAAGTAGTTTTGATGTCGAATTCCAGATTTAGTCTAATCATAATCGACGTGATTTTCTTCTAAACATGAAGGGTAGAATGTCTCAACCCTTTTGGTATTAATATATATGTTTATTCGTGTATGTATATGCTTATATGTTGCATATTATATGTGAAGATTACAATTAATTGCTGACTATCGACAACTTATTAAAGTATGAGAGACGTTGGGGATGCTTAACGGCAACCATAGCCATGGGTTATGTGTTTTGCTCGACTTTTATTAAAAGAGGAGCATGTGGAATACTTGTCTTGCTTGACTTTTAATTCAAGGAGGAGCTCGTTGTGACGTATCTATCACATTATTTATATGGCTCTACAACTGTTTTGGTCGGGAATGATTAAATGAAGTCGGGTAAAAGTTTAACTTGTTTCAATGATCTTGAAAGCCAACTCAGAGCCACAGACAATATCTCTAAAGTGGCGTAGAAGAATTTAAGAGTAATTTAGATAATTACCACGTAAAATTGTGGCCTCCACCGCATGTGGCTAGTAAGTTAGTTGTTTCTTAAACGGATTCTTTAAACTAAATATTTGTAACTGATTTTTAAATCTATCTCATGGTATCCAATCATGAAAATCGGGGGAAGCAGTTGAATAACGGTGGGGTTGATGGATCCTCGGGGGAACTCACCGATCTGGACCAATCGGGGCATGGCTTACGGACTCGGGAAGGGAAAATAAGAGCGGGGAGCAGAGCCGATGCGGAGGAGGATTCTTGCTCTAAAGTTGGAGAGCAACACATGGCCGTTCCTTTCGTTGTTTCTGTTTCATGAGATACCAGCATGCAAAACCGCGCGGGGGGTGGTGCTTGTAAACCAAGTGAGGGCTACAACTTTTGGGGAGAAAAAGCGCTAGCAAAGAGTTGGAGGGAGGTCGGCAACATTCCAGTCTCATTCTTTGTGGATTGGAAAACATTGAATCTCACCTAGAAATGGGAGAAGGGTGCGACAGAGAATAGTGTGATGCTTTTAGACAAAAATAATATAGATCCGCATCAAAGCACCTTTGGAAGGAAGTTTTGTACTTAACAACAGTGAGAGGCATACATGGAGAAAGCAGAAGCTTAGAGAATACGTGAATGATTAAAAAAAAAAAATATAACCTTGAGGAGATGTCCTCTCACGAAATGCAAGGATTGAACGTTATGCATTGATAAAAGGTTTCCAAAAGAAAATGCAAATGCACATGAAATCCCAAACTCATGTCTTTGAGAGCTTTCTCGTGATCGTGGTATACAATAACTCTGTTGTCAAATAGGAAGCGATGAACCAACACTACGACTTGGTGTAGAAATTCCAAGAATTGCCGACGATAGGTGCTGAGAGATAAGGTGTGTTAAAGTTAGACCCTTGCCTTGGTCCGACGAAAAGATAGAAGAGGTTATTATTCAAATTCTTTTTCACAAGCTTGGTGTTAGCATTGTTGATAAAAGAGTGCAGATTGGCATCACTATGTAGGCATGTTCTCTCTACCCTTAATGTATAATATCTTTGCATGAAAAGAGTTTATTATCGGTGTTTCAGATAAAATATTATGATGTAGTCTGAAATAGATAAACATTATATTGGAGTTATATTAACCAATTTGATTACAAGAAAGAAATGATGAATCTATGTAATCTTTTGCTCAGTTTATTGAACATGCATCCTTAAAAAGGAAAAACAGTACAAATACTAGAGATTGGAAAGACCAAATCGGTATTCCTTTTTAAAAAAGGGGTCAATAAAGGTTAAATGGTACATTATTGTTGTTTATTCAATGCAACCTTGTGATGGGCATGTTGATAAGCCGCTCAAATTCTTTTAGAAGCATATCTCTGTTATTTATTTGAAATAGAGGTTTCAATGATGATAATATCCTTTTGATATTGAAGCGACAATGTTGCACTATGGATATAGAATACCTTTTACGAAATTGAGTCTTTCACGACATTTGTTTTGTAAAACAAACCCAGGAGAATAGATGATCCAGGGATGTGGAAATTTAGATTGCCTTTCTATTAACCAGTAGTACTTGTGCTATGTTGTCTCAAGAGAGAGAATAAACTAGGCAATGCAACAATATAGATCTCATAGTTCTTGTTCAATAGAACTTATTTTAGTGCTAAGTGCACATAAGACATAGGTAGCCAAGATTGGGTATCACTGGAATGATTTACCTCAAGGTGGGACATGAGGAGAGATTCGTAACTAAATTCAATATGACAGTGGTAAAGTATTAAGATCGAAAAAGGTTTAAGAAATAAAGAAAGTTATATATGAGTTCATAACTTAACCTAGGTTGAAAGTCAGTAGACTCAAATAGACCAAGGGGTCTGTTGTGACCTTTTCACACATCGCCCCATCGCTGATGGGGACCCCCAGTTGCCTGTTAGTTTTTAGGGTTCTGTCTCCTTGCAACGGTTTCATGAGATCACTTCGCTAAGAGTTTCAAGTCAATTTGCCGAAAGTTACCCGAGCCAAGTCAGTAATTCATGCTTGAATCAGTATGTAGACGTCATGGAAGCGCTCAGAAGGCCCAGGAAATGAAGATTGACTGTGAATTCGGCCAATTCTGAGACTTCCTACTTTTTAGGAAATTTGCTTTTTTGATTTTTCATTTTTGGCATTTTTGGACCAAACAAAGTTCCCTATTTTTTAGGGTTTGCTTTTTCTATTTTTAGAAAGTTTCTATTTTCGGAAAGTTTCTATTTTTGGAAAGTTTCTATATTTAGAAAGGTCCCGAGTTCTGAAAACACACTCAGAAGTTCGAAAAACTTGATAGAACTCTCAGAAAATCAAATAGAAAAATTGAAAAAATTATTGAAAAATCTGGAAAAAACAGTCAAAAAAGCATGAAAATCAGACCCAAAAAACATCAAATTCTGGAAAATCAGTTCGAAACCAGTCAGATCATAAGGTCGAAATCACCAAAAATCAGCTCTTAAAAGATCAAATTTGTGGAAAATTTATTCAAGTCTGAAATTCGCCATGAAGAAGGATGAAGGAAAATGTCTAGAAGCTGGTGAAGTCCGCCCAGCACTAAGGAAAATGGCAAAGGACATTGAAAGTCCGCCTTGCACTTGTCCTAGGATCCTCTAAGGTCCGCCCAGCAGCAAGGAGGCATATCCTAGACACACCTAAAGTCCGCCTTGCACATCCTAATCTCCTCCAAAGTCCGCCATCTTGAAGGAAGCACATCCTAAGATCATCTAAAGTCCGCCCTTAACATCCTAAGATCCTTCAAAGTCCGCCATGCATCAAAGGAAGAGGTGCCAAGAGGTTCCAAAGTCCGCCATGCTCATCCTAGACCCATCTAAAGTCCGCCATGTGCTTGAAGACTTGTCCAAACATCCTTGAAAGTCCGCCATTTGCTTTAAAGAGAGATGCAAGAGGGTTATGAAGTCCGCCCTTGAAAGGTGGGACTTGGCTAAGGACCATCCAAAGTCCGCCTAGGCATGTGAGAAGAGGAAAAATCAAAATTTTGCTAAGTATTGATGCCTACCAAGGGGAATTTCGAAATTTAGCTAAGTGTGAAAGCCTAAAAGGTGGAGAATCATTTCTAAAGGGGATAAAATGTTGATACAAATGCTAAGAAGCTAAGAAGTCCGCCCTAGAAAAGAGGGACATCCAAGATGTTTGTCCAAGGTGCTAACAAAGTCCGCCATACACTTGGAAGAGGCTAGCAAGGTGTTAAAGAAGTCCGCCATACTTGTCCAAGGTGCTAAAGAAGTCTGCCTAAGCACATGAAGAGGGAAAAGAATGATTTTGGCTAAGTGTTGGTGCCTAGTCCAAGGAGAAATTCGAATATTTGCCTAAGTATAGAGGCTAAAGGATGAAAAGTTGAGATTTTTGACTAAGTATCCTGACACTTTCAAGAGGATAAGTGCCAAGTTTGGAAAGACAAGTGCTAAAGAAGATCAGGATATGGCAAGAAATAAAACGAAGTGTGCCTAACACAAAGGTGGAAAAGAAATTAAATTTGCCTAAGTGTGGGTATCTAGAGAAAATGTTAAGAAATTGACAACTTTGGCCGAAGAAAAATGCACAAGGCAAAGAGAAAGGAAGGATCGCCCTTGGCCAGAGGGAGGAAGAATTTGTCAAGCGTCAAAGAAATTCGCCCAATAAAGACATCCAGACAAGGATTTTTCCTAGAAAAATTCGACTGAGCAAGAGAAAATTTGACTTTGGCAGAAGAAAATAGGCTCAGTGCTATTAAAATTTTGCTTCGGCAAAGGAAAATAGGGATCTGGCAATAAAATTTTCGACGGAATGGCTTAAATTTTGATTTGGCTAGACGAAATTAAGGACGAAATCGGAAAATAAACTTTTAGCCAAAGAAAACGAGGAGAAAATCGAAATAGCCATGGGTCCAAAACGAACGGGTTGGAATAAATTAAAATATTTTTAATATTTTAATAATTTATTTTCAACTGCTTGGAAATTTAAAATGCTTTGGACAAAATAAAATTTGCCAGAAATGTTTCGGAAGAAAATAAAGTACGCCAGGGAGAGATGAAATCCGACAAGAAAAATTAAATTCCCCATGAATTTAATTAAATATTTAATGTCTTCTTTTGAAAATTCGAAAAATCAAAGATAAACATCAAGTGAAAAATCGAATTTTTGAAGATCAATGAGATTTGCCTGGATAAGCTCGAGACTGATTCTTGTCGAAAAATAAAAGGAAACTTGCCTATTTGAATAAATGAAAACAAATCGAGATCGAGAAAGAAGATGGTAGTTGCTAAAACGAATTCAATCCTTCAGCATTATAATGAGTTTCAGCAACTCATTTTTTTCACACACAGCTGAAGAGAAATTTAATCTTTCTCGAAATTATCAAGCAATTGGTTGATCAATAGGCAAAGTCGAATTTTCCCAGAGAGAGAAGCAGTGTTATGCTGAAGAATTTTCGCAGGAAAATAAAAGAGATTTATTCAAAGTTGAAGTTCTTCTGTGTAAAAGGGGCGCACTTCTTCTTCTAAAAATCAGATATTTAAATCCGATTTGCAGCCAATAGTTCTTCACTGAGGTTTGATGTTCCGTCAAGTGAATTTGCTATCTCTTTTCTGTCCTTCCATCTTGACGAAGTTCTGGCGAAATTTTCAACTTCATCCAAATTACTTTCAGCTTGCTTTTTCGCAATAATTTAATTATTTAACCAGCTGAAAGTCAATTTTCAAATCCAAGGCACGAGATTTAATTATTTGAAAAAGTCTTTGTATTAATGTTAATCTTTTTGGACTGCAGGTTGACGACCACGGCAGGCGAACCATCAAAGAAGTTGAAAATGAAGTTTGCCAGCAAGGGCGCTCAACGAGAGACCAAAGTCATTTCAAAATGGAAGAATGTCGTGGACACTGATCTTGGACACGTTGACTTTGATGAATTTAAGAAAAGAGTGTATGGGCAGAAGGGACTTCCCACACCGATAGCCAAACGGATAGTCAGAAACGGGATATTTCAGGCAGCTGGATTCCCACCAGCGATGGATTGTGCAGAATTGATGGAGTGTGCTCTCCACTATGACGCTCAAAAGAGACAGATTATCGCACCTGATGGAAGAGTCTTGGCACACTTGGGAGAAGTAGCAATCCAGGAAACCTTCGGCATCCCGGAACATTCACGGACGGTCTATAAGACCAAGGAAGAAGCCAAAAGATTATATGACAGCCAACCAGATTTGTGCGCCACAACAGTTAACAAGGTGTGGATGGACAAGCCTAAGCCTTCAATCAAGAAGTTGCCCAAGAGACCTCGCCGGACAGACTTCAAGGAAGATTTTGGAGATATCATACTGATGCTGAACAGAATAGCTGGTAACCCTCAAGGTGCCTTTTTCGAGAGCTGGATGTACTATTTTATAGATGAGATTACTTCTGGAGTCAAAATGTTCAATTGGTCACGGATGATAAGTGACAACCTTCATGAGCAATTAATCAACCTCGAAAAGACTAAGTCTTTTCATATGAGTTCGTATGTTGTATACCTGTTGGCCAGATCATACAAGTATCCAGGGTTGATCTGCAAGGGCAAAATTGGCAACGGTGAAAACGAACTCAGGCCTTACAATTGCTACCCACAGCTCCAATTGAAGGAGAAGTCCCACTTCAGGAGGGTGCATGATGCCTTCCTAATGCACATTACCAGAAAGCTTCAAGGAGGAGTGCATCAGAGGCTGAGCCACGAGGCGAAAAGTCTTATCAGTAAATACGGGTCTTGGTTCATCCAGTTCCCTAAATTCACATATGTCAGGATCCAGGGATTTACTGGAAATACCTATAAATTGCCCATCTATCTGACCAATCAGATGATCTTGCTCGAGGTTTTGAGACAATTAGAAGAATACCAGAATATCCAGAGGCCAACCAAGAAGGCGTCTGTCACATTCCCATTCTTCATCGGGAATATGTTAGAATATTGTCCATCAGCACAGGCAGCTGAGAGTGCAAGGTTGGAGATCCAATGGTATCCTTTCACGGCCTACAAGTCTAGGGTCAACTATGACCCACATCATAACATTCGGACAGTGGAAGGGAGAAAGTACAAGCACAGGATGGAACTGGAAGATTTCTGGGCAAATGCTGCCAATGAGTATGAAGTCAGACGGAAAATGTGGTCCAGGATGCCACTAGATTTCATGAGGGCAATTGAGTTTTGTCAGGTGCCTGATCAGTTACAAGATGACGGAAACCACATTCAGCCACGCTTCGAGGAAAGCCGACCTCTTCCTCCAGTGAAATGGTCAGAACCTGAGCACGCAGACCTGGCAGCCTTAATGAGACCAGTGACTAAATACTCTCAGTGGTGGGTTGACTATCATGCCCAAGAATTGAGACAGAGAGGAATCACGCTCACATATGATTTACTGAGCGAGTCGAAGTCATATTCTTCTAATGCCGGTGCATCCCATCAGGACTTGGTTGGGATTGGAGAGAAAAGGAAGGAAATAGTGCAAAGTGTTGAGCCTGCTTCCAAGAGGCATAAGGGAGAACCTTCTCGTTCGGCAGCATCCCGAAATATTGACGAGTTGGTGGCTACTATTGACGAGTCCTTGGTAGAAATGCTTGAACCTCCTGCAGCTCAGGAAATAAATGATGAACCTATTCAACTAGATGATGAAGAGCCCTTGTCACCTATGGGCACAGAAATCTTAGGTTCAGACAATGAGATGGAAGTCCGGAATAATGACTTCGAGGAAGGAATGATTTCTGCTCTCAGGGGAGTCGTGGATGTTCCGAACGAGGAAGGGGTTCAGGTAGAGGATGGTATTGAACAGCCGACCATTCCAGAGTGGCTGATAGAAAGGATGAAAGTTCAGGTACCTGCAGAAGCTCAAGAAGAGGAGGATGATACTGCTGATTTCTTGGCAAGACTGGAGCAAGTCGCAGTCAAGAAGCCTGCTAAGAAATTCTCCACCATTCAAAGGAACGAGATAGGCAACCGTTCCGTACACATTGCAGTACCTACAGTGGATAAGCCATGAGACGAGATCACTCCACAGGAATATGCCATAACCACTGTTGACCTTGGCCCAACCTCGAAAGGTCAAGAGGTGGAGGAATTAGATAATTCCGTCTCGACCATCAAAGCGAGACTGGAAGAGGAAGTGGCTAAGGAGTATAAGAAGGAGGTCGAACGTCTTAAGGAATATATACAGCATTTGACCCAGCCACTTGATCAGGGCAATGCGATTGTTCCTCCTCTTCTCAATTCATCACAGGAAGTGACCAAAGATGTCGAGTACAGAATGGTGACGGCCAAGGAAGCTCAGGACTGGATGGCGAGTGAAGGCACAGAAGCGGCATTGTTCATGGAGAAGTTGGCACTGGCTTATGGGAAAACTTCATGCTTCCTTTCCAGACTTATGGATATGGCGGAAGTATGGGAAGGACTTTCGGACATGCAGGAGAGGCTTATTCCATGCCTCAGGCTATTGAAGGGCACTCCAAGAGAGGAGTTGATCGCTAGGAAGGTGATTGCTGCGGGAGCAGCATATGATTTCAATCACTGGTTTTGGGCAGTAACTATACGTAGGGAAGTTTTGGAGAAGGCAAGAGTGGATGGACTTAGAATCAAGGAGCAGGTAAAGGACATCCGAGAGAAAATTCACATGACAGCTGCAGAAATGTTTGATCAAGAGATTGTCCGAGAAAAGGATATGTAGCTGGAGGAGCTGAAACGAAAGGTTCAAGAAGTTTTCTTCTCGACTACTGGACCACTTCTAAGAAAGGATTTTGCGAGAGTGGCAAGTTTTTCGGCCATCCGGCATGACTTTAGGAAGCAGGAAGCAGAATGGGCAAATACCTTTGCCAAATATGCAAAGAACTTGGACGAGCTCGAATTCCGGATCAGCATGTTGCCACTTGTCACGATGGAGGAGGTCATTGTAGTAGTATCCAGATTCGCCAAGCACAATGCTGCTCAGAAGGATAAGGACGCCTCTCCTAGAATATAGCTTTAACTGCCTCTCTACTGATAGTTTACTGATAAATGACTTGTTATTTTGGGAAACCCTAATTAGGGTTTGGTTGTAATAATCTTGGTCGTTAATCTTGTTTTAATCTCGGCCCTTCATTTCATTTTTGAAGCTCTATATAAACTGATGCTCTCTCACTTTCATTTGTGTGGAGACAAAATATGAGATTGTTGCATTGAGACTATTTTGAATAATAAAAGCTCTTGTGCATGATTTGCCTTGAATAACTTCTTATTATCAAATAGTAAGCGAGGTTGCATATCTTCTTCCGCCATAGATTAAAGTTAAAGTTAGATTAGGTAGAATTTGCTTTGAAAGTTGGTTAATTGAATGAAAGATTGATCGTATTGATTCAATGGTGAAGTGTAGCTCATACTTTCTTCGAATGGATGATTTGCATTCGATGCGTAAAGTTAGCCTGAGCTCTTAATTGTGGAAACTTAACTTCAGCCTCATTCGAGGTTTGAAAATTATTCTCACAACCCTTGAAGATTGCACCCATTTTGCGTATGTTGTCCTGCAGGAGGCGAAACAAAGTGTGGTTTATTCCCTTCACCGAATCCTTATTGTCTCTTGAGTTCTTAGGCTTAGACTAGATTCTCCTAAACCCTATCCTTTTGCCATTTTTTTGAGATCCACAATTGAAAATCCTAATCGAGAGCCTTTAATGATAAATTCCCTAAAGTCCTGAACTTGTGAAGATTTTCTTACGTAAGTCCCCTTGTTCATTACCAGCATATCACAACGGCCATTGAGCTTATCCACACGTCGAGACCCGACTAAAGAAACCTTGGAATCGCCATATGATCTTCTCGCAATCTTAGCATACACGGTGATTTTTCAAGAGAGGATAGAGTGTCTTTGGACATTTTATTCTGAAGTGTTCGGTGGATGATAAAACGTACACCAACAGGGTCGAAGATAGATTTTTATCTTTTAAAATCAAACCTTTTAAGGGTTGAAAGATTGACTTAGATCAAGACTATTGATATGAAATGATACCTTGAATCATATGTTTATTCATGTACGTAAAATGTGAATTCAAACAATGTCAAGTGGTCTAGGAGAGACTAGAGGCATTTTGATCTTATGGTTAGTTACACTTATGTTATTACCCTTGGAAAATCAAGGATGTTGATATTTCCATGTGTTGGGTTAGAGAAGCTAAACCGTAGTATTGAAACAAGGAGGATGTAGGGAGTCTATAACTCTTATGTCGGATATGTCATTGTACATATATATATTGATTGACAGTGAAAGGTTGAGAAAACCATAGAACAAGACAGGAAGTCTTTATAACACCTTAAGAGATTCTACGATAATGTCGAAACTCGATTTAATGCATCAAGATGTTGGGTATTGAATCTTGAGAGTAAAATGGCAGGAAGTCATAAACCCTAGATATTGCAAGGATGCAATAAGGGACTTTTAAAAGGGTTGAAATACCTAAATCTTTACATTGAATGACTATCCTAGATTAAGGATTAGTTCTAACTCAGATTGGCTAGAATGGATTTTCTATAATGACTAGTTTGAGTCTAGAGTACCAAATAAAGTAAGAAAAATTATGGGATGAGATAGTTTCTAAGACAAGTCAGAGGTGTGTGTTTAGATGGAACGACCAATCAGAATGATCATACTTAGCTAGAAGGGATCTAGAGTTGTATGGTCGATTGAGTATGTAGTACACGTCACTAGGACTCAGATGGTGAAACTTGGCAGTTCCTTATATCTATACTCTTCGAGAAGGGCCGGGTTACTTCCAGTTTGGAAGTGCGTGGGGGACCACTTGAGTCCGTGGTTGGAGGAAAAGCACTTGGATGATGCTCTCCCTCTGTAGCAGTAGACTCTCTGAGGCTTGTGAAGATAGGGATCGACAATTCCAGATGCAGTGAACTCCATGTTCTGGCTTATGATAGAAAAACCTATGAGGTAAAACTATTCTTTATGCCAAATTTATTTTATGTGATATAAATGAATTCTGTAAGAAATTAGCTTGATTCTAGTTATGATTACATGTGAATTCAAGTTTGAACTTATCTGGAAAAGTTGTACTTTATTCTTGTGCTTATGCAAATGTTTTCAGTTTTAAAAAAAAAAAATTTCTCTCTCATGTTTACTAAGTTTATTTACCTTCTAGTAAATTCTTGAGATTACTTGAGTATTAAGTGGATGGATGTTACAATAACTTTTCTAGTACACTTGTGCCTCCTCACGGCCCTCCACAGTCACAAGCCTCCACACACTTGCGAAAAAATTATTAGAACACAGCCCTCAACAGTCACAAATATTTACAATAAATCTACTATAATGTGCCTGACCAAATCTGATATAAAAACACTGATTTGCAGCCTTGGTAATTTTGTCAAACAGTTGTCTTGCAATGAGTGAGTTTGCTGTTCCTGATTTTCTGATGTGTTTTTGATGAAGTAGTTTGATAATAAATGCTTAAAATGAATGTGAGAGATACTAAACTAATGCTGGAAATGATAGCAATGCAAAAACAACTTCTAAATGCAATTTTATTAAGTCTGATATGACTGAGACAGCAAGGATAATTCATGTAGACATTACATCAAACACTTGCCATGCATAGTATAAGCTATATGAAATGATGCCAAAAAGATATCTATTCCAATGCAACCTTATTTCTCCTTATTACAATGAGCAATCTGATTACAAAGGCCAAGACTCTTGGCTGCCATAATTACATCAGAGTTACATGCCATGTGACTATCATGTTAATGCAAGTTTATCATCAACTACAACATGAAATATGCAATGCAAACTAAAACAAGAACCTGGAGCAAGTCAATGAAGAGCTGAGATGGAATGAAGACCATAAACAAGTGAAAATGTGATGAAATCATGCCATCCTAGAACTGCCCCTGTTCTGATATGATGCCACGAAATACTGGTGTCAGCAGCTCATAAATTCAGTCCAAATATATTATTCTTCATTGCCCAAACCTCCTTAGAAGAGCACACCAAGTCTGAAGTGAAATCAGCACTCATATGATTTTATATTGATTTATTTCTCAAAATCGCCCCTTCATGAATGGCGCCCAGCTGAGAACAAAAGATTATCATGAAATGAGATTAAGGAACAATCAAGGCACAAGATCGAATCTTCAAGAATTAGTCTTCTTCAATCAATATCAACCTCCCATCTTTTCCTTGGCACAAGTCTGCAAATAGACACCATGAATTGAATCTCTCCAATATCAAAATTATCTTTCATAGACAAGTAACAAACTGAAATGCAACTCCAATTGATTCCTCCAATAATGCTGATAATTTTCTTCAATAAACTCTGAATATTGATCTTCAATGTGTTCTCCAAATGTTCCTTCCAAAATTGGCCAAAGGCCAATAATTTTGCCCCACTTGAAAAGTTTGAAGTAACTCCTCCTCAATTCCAACTAGGGTTGGTGTTGCACAACCGAAATTGGGACTTAACCAGCTAGGTTTGGTCTTTCACAAATGAAAACTAGAAAACAATAAGCTAAGCATTCAGCTTCAGCAGTGTGGTAGAAAAGTGTTTAAAACTCAAGATGTCCAAATGCATAGCCAAAGCCTCTTTTTATACTTTTTCAACCTCATCACCAAGAGACTTCTAGAAGATTCTTAATTTATTCCTTAAGTGACTTAATTATTTTATTATTATGTCACTTAAGTCACTTTTTATTATTAAATTAATTAAATAATAAGTCATCCCCTTTGATATTTTTTTTTTTGGAATAACTTAATAAATAATTAATTTAATAACACCTCTTGATTTAATTAAATCATCAATTAAGCTATCCTCATAAAATATCAAAGATTTGGAAAACTTAATTAAATAATTTAAATAAATCACCATACCTCCAATTCGGGGACATGACATCTACTAGAGCACAAATCTCTCTGTAGTTACAGAACTCCACACCTACAACAAATCCTCTAGAGCACACAACCCTTTGCAATCACAAGTACCCACAATAAAAATCCACTAGTCTTTGAGACACCTTCCAGCCAAAAAGGTTTTACTCAAACCATTTCATGCAACTAGTACGATCTCCTACACATCCCACCAAGCGAACTTGCTCTGACACCAGGTTGATGCAAACTAGGATCAAGCACCCAGTGAAGTGCAGCTAACCCTAGCAACCACACACAAACACACTAATAACCACTTGTCTAATCGGACATTGCAAGAACTTGCAGCCATTCCAAACATGCAATATGGAAGCAATAAAAGCCTAGTTTATCTTAATTCATCAAATTCAAATAACATACTTGACATAGGCATATGATCTAGCACATAGGGACTTACAAACAATTCTCTTCTTGACCTCACATACCATCATCAGCAGGCTTTCAACGTAGCCATGGATTATAATCCTATACGATTTTATCTCTTAGTCAATTGCCATGAACAGGCTCTTCAATATCCAGTCAACAAGACAAAATATCTCTATCTTCTTCCTATCATTCATCCATTTAACCCTCAATCTCAGATCTCCTGTCCAAGGAGGAAGATGTTCTATGATTTTATTCTAAACTCTCCTTGCCTCTCTCCCATCAACAATATGGACAGGTCATTGCCAACCTAAACATAGGCTTAGTTCAGAGTATGGTGTAGTTAGCAATAATGTCTCATGGCCTAAAATGGTCGGTCTGTCAGGGTTGCAGGGAAATAGCAGCCAACATAAATGTCTTGCCCAATACATGAAGCTGCCACTAGCACTTACCAATAGCCTACCACCAGGGTAAGTAACAGCTTTCTGCAGGCACGAAGGAGTCCAATCCAAAAATAGGCAGATGAGGAATGATTGCTGACACTACAGTACCCGCAGCTACAGTAACCACATGCATATGGATGTAACAGTAAATATTTAAGAGTGTTGCACCCACTTTTTACTACAAGCTGACAGTCATTTGTAACAGCTCATTAGAATGTGTCACAGATGACAAACTACTTCTGTATGTGATAAATATGCATGATCCTCCTAAAATGCCCACCAAACAATTCAGACATAGGAAACTGCTACATGGGTCAGATGCAGGCTCCAACTATGAATGAGCATAATTGTAGGTGCAGCAAATGTAACAAAAATCATCTAAAATTGAACATTCAGTGCCCAGAAGAATTGTTTTAAAGAATCTGAGAATGTTTAACCTTCAAGGTACAGCAAATCCAAGCAATCACTAGTATGCTTTAAGAAAAGCCAAATTCAGTTGAAACCTAAAGAAGAAAGGATTTACTGTACGGCTAACTCCTATGATAAACTACTTTAAGTAGTAAGGATATCTGCATAAGTTTTCCAGAAGTATATTGCCTTCATTTAACTAAACACAAAAATTGCTTTGAGCTATTACAAGTGATTTTACAAAATGATCATCCGAAGCCTCTATCACATCAAGTCTCTAAAAACAAAAAATTAGAACAAAACCAAAAATTGTAACAATCATGTTTTTGTGTGACTCGGGATTGCCTCTGGACCCGGATGCTCCTACATCACACAGTGTTCAAGCTAGAGTAGTGCTGAAGAATTGCAAGGAGTGCAAGTGGAGCAGAAAAGATGAGGATACCCTTATACTGGAGGATAATGAAGAAGAGAAAGTTGTGGTGGTTGCAAAATTTCAAAAAGTACAAGTTACAAAAGATAAAAGGGTTGTTGTAGAAGTTCTTTGGTGGTAGTAGTTGATTTGAGAGTTGAAATGGTGGCTTGTGAAAGACCTGTGTTTAATCAGGGAGTTGATAAAGAGAATCTCTTGCTTGAAGAGGACACACACACACACACACGCATTCACATAGTGCATTTTATCTATTACTTAATCATGAGTAATGTTTGAGGTTCTTCTGCATTGTCACTTTGCTTGGTTGTTGACCCAAATTTTCCAAGTTAGTGTGATTAAGGATTCTTGTGCCCTTGTGATCTTTAGTCATTTTGGACCCACTACCATTATAGGGTACTTTTCATTTAACTTAGTCACCTTGATGAATTTTTTGTCTTAAGTAAAATCATAAACTTATATTCTTCCCCTCTCTTACAGGTTTTTGTCATGTGTGTGTGTGTGTGTGTGGATAATTGGTTTTGATGGTAAATTGTTTAAAACCAAAGGAACTAAATTTTAATCAAGACTTTTAGGATTTGAGTGAGAAGACATGAATGTACTATAAATGTTTTGTTTGCTCAATAGCCATGGAGAGGGAGAGAAAGAGGGAATCACAGCCCTTGACTCTATATCAGTTGGATCTCAAAGTTATTACGCCTTTATTGCTGCACAATGATGCAAAATGGAGACTGCCCTATATTTTGAACTTAGAACCATTGCTTTGGAATGTTTCTTCAACTGTTGTGAACATATTACCTGACTGAAGGATGCATTTCAGGGTTATCACTTTCCCATGAGCTTCAATTGCTTGTGATTGGACTTGGCTTCCTGAGTGGTCAACCCTCTCTTCTTAAACCTTATAACCTCTGTATGAGTGAGCTGCTAGGGCTGTGTCCTTTTACCTTACTCTATTGGATCTTAAGAAGTAAGACCCCCCTTGCATAGTTAGGGGACAATAGCATGGGGATTCTTTCACCAAATGATCTATAATTTTTGGAAGGTATAGGTCAATTTTGTCCCAAAAATTTCTCATTGAAGATCCTCACTCTTTTCCCCTGTTGCTCTCCAAGTATTTCACCATCTCCTTTGACCAAAAATCACCAAAGCTCAATAAATAGTTTCACTCTGGAAATACTATTATTAAGATAATCCTTATACCTTGGGGCTTGGCACTTTTTGTAGAAAATAAGCCTCTAGTCTGCAAGATGTATTTTTTAGTTTCATCAACCTGCTTTGGTCACTCATGGCATTAATATCAGGTTGGTTGAGCAAGCTAACCAACATTCTAACATCACTTGTGCTGAACATTATACAAGATATATTTAACATTTTGCAAGATGTGTTTTAGAAGAGCAAGTTCAATTCTTAGTTTTTCCATTCAGTGGTTTATTCTCTGATGAATGAACTTAATAATTCTAACACAAAATACTTACCTTGCCTCTTTGTTGACTGCTTGAGTCCAAATGCTTCTAAAGTTGCCTTCAGGAGACCTTAAATTTTCCTCTATGCCTCCACAAATGGATTCTTTATCCCATTCTATATTTCTTAAATCGTTGGTTTTCTCAATTGTATCAAGAATGTGACGATGTTCTTCAATTTTCCTGTATACCTTTATCCCACCTTCTCTGATATGGATTCCTTTGCCTTTCCCTTGAATAGAAAATGTTTGAAAATTGTTCAGAGAAGCTATCACAGGATGTTTTGCTCTATAAATGAACATAAACTTCTCATCTCCTTGGATTGATGCCTTAGCAATAAAAAACTCTCCACCGTCTCTCTTGAAGGCAATTTCAATCTGACTGGCAACAGCGTTCTCAGTTTCATTGGATTTAAGTTCCAAATGAAAAAATAGTACAATTCCTGCATATATGGATTTTCTTTCTACAGGAAAAGACAATATATCTATGAAGTCAGAAGGCAGTAATTCCTGACTGGGAACTTGTAAACAATCTTGCTGCATTCCTCTTGCACTAAATTCCTGAAGGAAGGGCATATCCTGTAAATGCAACAGGTAACCCAGTAATCAGTTCCTATCATGCCTGATAGTTCATTTATTTAGAATAATATAATGGTCATAGAGTAAATATGCACCTACCTCCATAATTTGGCTCAGGTTTAAGTCAATGGCATCAGACCCACTCAAGTATAAGTCCTGTAAACTTTTCAATCCTTGTAAACCTTCAAGACTTGTGATATTTGTGCACCCCCTTATGTCTAACTTTATTAAAAACTGCAATGAGCTCAAGTCTGGCAATGCAGCTAGGTGTTGGCAGTTTCGCAGAGCCAAAAGTTTCAGATTTTTCAGATTCGATAAATCCAAGATTGTCCTCATTTGTATACAATCCTCTGCTTCTAGCCTCACCAGTGACTCAGGAAGAGCAGGCAATTCCAATAACTTCTTGCATTTATTCAGAATAACAGTCGTCAGGTGTTCAAGCTTATCAAAGCCGGAAGGCAAAATGTGAAGAAAACTATTTTGGAGGTTGAGAATCTGCAGTGCACACAAATCTTCAAATTTTGGAGGAAGGCCATTTAAGAGATGAGAACCACTTGCATCAAAATTCACCAACAATTGCAGATTGAAAAAATTCTTTGGGAGTTCAATTAAACTAACATCCTTCTTCAGTTCCAAAGTTGTGAGATTTGTAAGCCTTCCAAAACTTTCAGGGAGCCTATGTAGACAAGGGCACTCATTCACAAACAATTCAATAAGGCTTTTAAGATTGCCCAATTCCTCTGGAAGTTGAGAAATGCTAGTACATTTATTCATCTCCAGGTAATTTAGAAGCTTGAGGTCACCTATTGATGTAGGCAAACTTCTTAGCTTGCGGCAGCCACTTAGAATGAGCTTCTTTAGCCAGCTGCCTGTTTTGAAAGGGGGAAGTTTTTCTATCTTGTCTAAACAGCCTATGTCTAGTTCCTTTAGGGCTCTGAGCTCCCCAAACGTACTTGGTAGCTTTCTAATGGATGAGCAACCATTCATAGAGAGCTTTTCAAGTGATAGGAGCCCACCAATGCTCTCCGGAAGTCCTTCTAAATTCTTACAACCTGACAAATTCAAGCATTTTAGCTGTAGTAGAAGGCCAATTGATTCAGGTACTTTTCTTAGCCTGGAACAATTTTTCAAATCAATCCTTATCAGGGATGTATAATTTGAGAGATCAGGCAATCTTTCGAGATTAACACACCAGCTCAGAAGAACTTTGAGATTCTTGGGCTTCTGCAATGGAAAGACATTTTCTTAGATTCACAGAGATAGAAGCACAACAAAATTGAGGCCTGCAGAATAAATTTGTAGGAAAGAAATTGAAAAATTACCTTACATGCAGAATTTTCACTCCAAAGCTGTTTTATATCGCATGGAAGTTTTCTGGTACTCAGATCAAGAACAACAAGATGTTCCATACTCCACTCGGATGGCAGACAATACCATGGGCACGAATTCCATTTGAGCCACCTAATATTTACAGATAATGGTTGCAGATCACCTCTTATACTGGTCCTATCCAATAAAATTAAGTTTAGGTTTTTCATTGACCTCACATTCTCATCTGTAATGCCCTGTTCCAATCCCGACACAGAGATGCTTTGGAGACCATCCAGAACCTGAGCAGATATTACAGAACTCTCTGATGAGTTTAAGAGTATTCTTTTATCAAATGGGTTCATATTGAACTTCAATAACCAACATTCGCTAAAATTATCTTCAAGCTTTCAACTTTTTGCATGGCATAACCACAATTATTTCACTATGTTACAAGTTACAACCATGACATAAAAGACACTGGCAGCAAAGACAACTCTTACCAGATTTCTTTGTAGCACTTGATAAGCTTCATTTGATCTCCAAATCCTGCCGCGCTTTCCTGGATCCCGCGATTCATCCCCCACGATTGCTCGCCCCATTTCCCTCAGATGATCATGCATTGAGATGATTCCCTCACGTTTATAATCTATTTTGATGAGTGACTTAAGCACTAGGTTGGATAAGTTAATATGTGGATTCAGATTTAATTCTTCCCAGAAACTAATAACAGCTTCCTGATCTTGCCCAACAAAGAAACAAGCAATGTCAAGGAAAATTTCTCTTTCCTCGGAGTTGAGATCTTGGTAGCTGATTTTGAGCCTACTGTATATGTCATCAAACTTCGCGCTTTCAAGCTGACTGAGAGTCTCCTTCCAATATATTTTGTCTTTTCTCTGGTATAAGAATGACCCAAGAACTTCCAAAGAAAGTGGAAGCCCACAACAAGCATTCACTATCCTTTCAGATAATTTTTTATAATTATTATCCGGACATGGCTTAAGAAAGGAGTGCCAGCAGAACAATTGAAGAGCTTCATCTTTCCTAAGTTCATGCAAAGTATAAATGCGAATTTCATCATTGAATACACTCTTGTCACGTGTCGTAACAATGACTCTGCTACCTGCTGAAAGCCACTCTGCGCCCAAGGCTTCAATTTGCTTTTTGTGATCTACATCATCTAGAACAACAAGAGCATGGATGGAGTGTAAACGTTCTCTCATTAAAGCTTTCCCATGATCAACATTGTTCACCCTAATTTTGGTTTTCAAGAGATCCCTCAAAATCTGTCTCTGCAATTTGCAGAGTCCATTGATGTGATGGGCATTGGCACGAACATCAAACACAAAGGAAAATGCTTCAAACCTCCTAAAAATGTCATTATAAACTGCTTTGACAAGCGTAGTTTTCCCCACACCTCCGATGCCCCAAATCCCAACTGTATTAGATGCTCTGTCATTAACAGTTACACCGATATTCAGCAAATTAATGACCGCATCCATTCGATCTTTTAGTCCAACAGCACATTTTGTGATATCCAGCGGAACATTGTTTAATGTGTTAAGAACATCTGTCACAACACGCTTGATGAGTTTCCCCTCATACCTGCAGATACACCATACAGAAGCCCTGAAACTTAAAACTTTCACAAACCCTAAGCAAATAGAACTGATAAATAAATAAAACTAATACCCTGATGTTGTCTGCATAGACCACCCTGAAAGAGACGCGACATATCGCAAGGCATTTTTCCACTCAGTGATTGTCTCCGGTCTATGTCTCTTGTTGCGAGAGTGAGTCTCAAAATCCATGGCATACTTGCGCTTGTCCGGATGTCTGACATCTGCTGGCTCGACATCATAAAACAAAGGTATGATAAGTCCCGTGGATTTTGACATCTCTGTGACTTCATTGAGGCACCACGCAGAATTGGCATAGTTTGTGGAGAAAATTGGAATGTGAATATCCGTGTCCTTAATGGCCTGCTTCAGGCTCATATCAATATCATCTCCTCTCCTTAGTCGCTCACTGTCTAGAAAAACATGAATACCTGCAGCACTCAGTGATTCGAACAGATGGTCCACCAGTTTCTGCCTTGTGTCGCTACCTCGAAAGCTTAAAAATACATGATATTTCTTATTCTCCAATTTAATTTTCTTTGACGGAGTGTACTCCATCGCTTCTAATCCGAGTTGATCCAGCATTCCCGTGTATCTAAAAATCGTTCAATCCAGATAAAAGCCTTCAGATGTGCAGTCAGACGTATTATCTCCAAAACATAATGTCAATACTCGCCAGAGATCTAAGTTTGCAATTTGCAGGTACAAAAAATTCCTGAACTTGGTGTTGCCTTTGGTTGACTCGCGATTTAGTCAGCGCATAGATTTATACGCTTCTCATGCTCCACGAAATACCACATTTTTATGGCCCTATGGAAAAAGCAAGAATTTCAAAAAGTTATTTTTTCTGGTCGATATGCAATGAATAAAAAAATCATTAGTGGATATCGTAGTGGCTTCCTAAATGGTATATTGGATTTTTACAATAAATGTTTGGATTTATGTGATTTAAAAGCTTAAATTAATGATATCAAGTTTTATCAATCTATGATGTTTGTAAGTATTGCTTCTGGTTTTGATTGTGTTAAAGTTTTTTGCATGGATATTTTGGATCACATTTCATGATCCATCATCATTTTCTTCTCCTCCCATCGTTCTATTGTCCTGATGATGGATCACAGAATTAGGACAATTGATGGCGAGTCTTTACTTGCATAAAGGTTCAAAAGTGGTCATTTGGAAGTATTGTCTAATATCTATACATAGAACTATACACTACAATCACCAAAAAAATTGCAGAACTCCTCTAATAATTTTTTTCCAATAAATGTGTCAATCAATACTTACACACAGATACCCAGTAATAGTGTGAAATTACACAACTCCTCTAATTAAAAAAATGATTAACTACACATGCACAAATAAATCATTTCTATTATTTTCACATTGATTTTTACTTGTATATTTAAATAATTTAACACTTGATAAAACTTTTAATATTTTTGTCCTATTCATTATAAATCAATCAAGAATATCCTTTCATGAGGTCCATATCATTGCATTGAAAAACAAGCCACAAAATCTATTTAGTATCTTTAACATTATTCATTATTGAACTTGAGGTAAGTAATTCACTAATTACTCAAAGAGGATGTGGAACAAACAAATTTGCCTGTGGGAAGAGTACTATTCCAGGATTCAACTCCAACTAGTGGCTACTCTAATCTTTCTCAATAACCCCCCGCCACGCCCTAATAGTCAAATTCATTGTTAAGCACACAATCAACAATAAGAATATAATGGGTAGGGTACATAAAAGAGCCATCCCTAAACTAATTTAATTTGGCCAAATCATTTAGGCCATCAAATTATCCAATGATTATTTACTGATAAAAATATCCTAAATTTCTAGACTCGACACCATTCAAATTCTACCTTGGAGTTTCAAGCACTTAAATTTTAACCATGGTTGGATCCAATTCTACACTACAGACCAACGTCATTTGCTTCGGAACATGGCTTGGAAGTTTTGGTCAAGAAGCTTTTAAAACCTCTTTTATGAGTGGGAATATGGAATGCAAAAAAGGATTTTGGATGCACATTATGTAATTAAACTGGGATTATTTTTGGGGTTCACTAAAATATACTTCAAGGCTAACAGATTCATGTGCACTATACAGTGTATTTTTGTTATGAAACTATGGGGCCTTGAATGGAAATTCAAAGTCTCAAAAGTTATAACTAGTTAAGAATAAAACAAAGCTACAATAGACTATGTTTGAAGCAAAATGTAGAACATGGGAGACATTTCATAATATTAAAATGTCTTCAATGTTTTTAACCAAAATACATCATATAGAATTTTACACTTTCTTTGCACTGGCTTAGGAATTAAGATGGTTATTAACTATCTAGTTGCATTCAATCCTTTAACGTATTAGGCTATTGGGTGTTTCTTTATGATGCATATAATGAAATAAATATAGAGATCCAAGGTTAGCTTGATTTGATTAATGATAAATAAATATTGGAAATTATTAGAGTTTGGGGTGTTTATCTTATAGGTCCCTTTTTACAATGATACATAAGTTTATTTAGGTCATGTATTTATTTTGTTTCAATCATAGGATGGGGACACATGTCATGATCTCTTTTCATCTCCCTTAGGGTTTCTCTAGGGTTGCTTTTTATTTTTTACTTTTATAAGGATTAATTGTATTATTATTCATATGTAGTGAGCTTTGCACATTCAATATGTTCATGTTTTTGGATCAATTAGCTTTTGGCCTCCATAATTTTGTTATTTATCTATTTTTTGTGATAGGGATTTGATTGCAAGTGATCCTTGAGAGTTGTAGGGTTGAGGGATCAACTCCAACATGTTATCAAAACTCTAAATCTATAATTCTCTATCTGTTTTAGAGAGATCTGGACTTAGAAAAACAATAGTGCATTATGTTAGGAAATAATGCATTCAACCCACATTCTTAATCCATTTTCTACATAACCCCATGAGAGATAAACATGCATACAAGTAACCATAATGCATAGTTCAAAATAGACATGCCACAAGATACACAAGATATACCCTGGAAAAACCCTCAAGAGGGAAAAACTCAACTTCCAAAAGCATCCATACTCCATCTATTATTCAACAATAAAACATTACAAGAGTTACAATGAATACTTCTAAAGCATCAAGTCTTTCTAATGCATCCTCCATGTGTCCAAGCATGAATATACACATCCCATGCCATGCTTCACATATGCACTCCTCAAAAAGACTCAATAATGGCAGCCCACTCACTTAGCCAACGTTAACCACTAAATATGTGCTTGCGTTATAGACTCAAGCTCACACAAATATAACCAAGTGGTAAGATAAAACCATATACCACAAAACCATGTGAATACAAAACCACTAACCCCTCATTTAATATTGGGTAATAAGTTTTCACTTTATTAAATGCTTTCCCTAATATTAAATTATTATCTCATATCTCTCACATATTAAATAATAATACAATGTTACAATACAACATAAAGAGTCCCCAAATAATTATCTAGTGTGATTAACCACACCTCCTAGGTGCATCACAACTAAATAATTATCTAATTGCAACATTATAATACAATATTTTATGCAATGGTGTATAACACCATATCCTAACATTCTCCCACTTGTTGTATACATTGCATAAGGGATCAATCAATGAAATACATCATCATAGCCATACATGTAACCACATGAATCTCAATATTCTCATGCTCCATCAGATACCTACAATAAAACCAAAGTGACCACCATCTCAAGCAGTAACTCTTCTAATCCCCCAATGTGCCACCTATGAAAGAAAAGGAACATGCTAAGGTGAAGAGTTAACATGCATTAGCTAATAATTAATTAATCTTTAATTGATTATTAGTCTAATTTATTCCATTTCAAATCAAAAAAATAAAATCCTATTTCAAAGGAGTTGGCAGGTTTTCTTTAAATCCTATTTCCTTCTGTAGCTTTTTCTTGTTGAAGAATATTGCACATATTGTTTGTAGATCTCTTGTGTGGAAGGTGTATTTTTTTGTTGTTTGATCTTGTAGCTTGTGGTTTTGTGCTTGTTTCACAATCTTAATATGGTACTAGAACGTGGATTCAATGAACCCCTTTCTTGATTTATGAGGTTTTTTTCTTCAACAAGGGTTGCAGGCTTAAAATCTGAATCCCCTTTGCTTGTTTGCAAATTTTGGAGGTGGGTATTTTTCGAAGCATTTTTATGTGAAAAGGACCTCACTGTTGGATCTAGAGCTATCGAGAAAATCAAATTTGGCTTTTGTTTCTCTTGATTTTGATTCCTAACCCCAGATCTACGAGGTTGTGAGGTGGTCACTTTATTTCTAGATTCAAAGGGTAGCTATATTTTTGGTGCATTTTGGTGCAAAACAGACATCACCATCGCACTCAAAAGGCCCAAAAACCTTAAGATCACCTATCAAATCATCAAATTTAGTGAATTTAGCATCTAAGGCAAAAAACATTCTAGGGAAGTCATACAACCTCCCCATCATGGTATCAGAGCATGGATTCAGTGAACCCCTTCTCAATTTATGAGGTTTTTTTCTTCAACAAGGGTTGTAGGTGTCAGATCTAAATCCCCTTTGCCTTTTTTAGAAATTTTGGAGGTGGACATTTTTCAAAGCATTTTTGTGTGAAAAGACCTCACCGTTGGATCTAGAGCTATCGATAAAGTCAAATTTTGCTTTTGTTTTGCTCAATTTCAATTCCTAACGCTAGATCTACAAAGGTTTGAAATGGATGCTTTGTTTCCAGATCCGAAGGGTAGTTGTATTTTTTGTGTATTTTGGTGCGAAACAGACATCATCATCATGCTCAGAACGCCCAAAGACCTTAAGATCACTTGTCAAATTATCAAGTTTGGTGAAGTTGGCATCTGAGGCAAAACAAAATTGCTAGAAAGCTGTACAACCTCCCCAACATGAAAATCAAGGTAAAATTAAAAAAAAAATCATTTGATTTTTTTACCCTGCAAAATAATTTTTTTTCAAAAAAAATCAAATAAAAAAAGTGAGGGTGTTAGAGTTATCATGCATTAGCTAATACTTAATTAATATTTAATTGATTATTAGTCTAATTTATTCTCATACACTTAAGCTAAACTTAGGATTGCTTTATTAATTGAGTTAATATTAGATCATTATGTATCATCTCATGTGATGTTGACACTTGTCATGATATGATCTCTTTCTCATTTAGGGCTTTACTCTTATAAGTGTTCAACCTCATTGTAATTACTCTCAGATATTATCTAGAGCTTTCATATCTTCTTGAAAGTCTCTTGCTTCTGTAGCTTTTTCTTGTTCAAGAATATTGCACATATTGTTTGCAAATCTCTTATGTGAAAGTGTATTTGTTTGTTGTTTGATCTTGTGGCTCATGGTTTTTTGTTTGTTTCACGATTCTAACAATAGCAACTTGATCTATAGCCAATTCTTTCATGGGGTTGGAAAAGTGAGTGAGTGTAAAGTAACCACATTCAGGAAAGGAATTAGATTTAGTGGACTATATCTTTGAAACCCTCAAGCTAGCAAGATCACAGCTCTGATACTACTGCAATATCCCTTATAAAAAAATTAACTTTAAAACATAAATTTTATTTCTACCAAAAACTTAGAAATTAGAAAATTAGATATGAGAGAAAAAGTATTAAATCATCCCAAATTGATATTGAATCAATAGAAATTTATATTGAATGTTCCAATACATATTTGAACATGGAATTTTCATCAATTTGTTGATGGTAATAATAGCCAATAGCAATACACAGCCATTGCACCAAACCCAAAAAGAAACTAGAAACGAGAAGCTACTACTAAAGCCCAAATCACAACAAACAACTCCAAAATGAAAGTTATTTCTTTGAACATAAAAGTACATGAGAATAATGTTCTAGATACACAAATATTTTCTGCTAACAATATCAAACCAAACTAATATATAATAAACTGCACTAAACAAACCAAACTACACTACTCATGCCAATTGTTTGATGAAATGCACACCCAAAACTTGAATATTCAACATTGGTGCAACTTCTGGATGAAATTGCTATTGGAGAATTGTAAACACACTACCTATAAGTCTATGTCTCCCTAATTTATTAGCCTAGAAGATTACTCCTTCAATGGTTTCTCAACCTCTAAAGAAGAAAGCATTATAGCCTGTAAAATGCATAAAGATCCTTCTGCATGCAAAATTGCCAATATTTATAAACTCTTGATCATCAGAAAACTTCTACCAAACATTGGATTCACGTCCAAATATTCTTCCCTAATTTTAGGCACTTACAAAAGTCATAAAAATGCATTATAACACCTCTAAATTTATCCTCTCATATTATACCACTTACAAGGCATCTTTTGACAACTCAAAATGCATTTTTTGAGGTACCTACATGAGGTTAAAGTGCTATTTTCTAAAACTCATGACCCACTTGTGTTGGCACCACTAAATATTTAATATTTATTTGTCCTCTAAATAAAAATTACACCAAGACAATATAAATA
>VDFB02058242.1:454475867-454657324 GCA_007258455.2 Sequoia sempervirens
GAGCTGTCCTAATGCAAGACAAACACCCTATTGTCTTCGAGAGCAGAAAGTTGAGAGGGGCAGAAAAAACTTACTCTATTTATGACAAAGAGATGCTTGCCATCATGCATGCTTTGTCTAAATTTCGTCAATACTTGGTGGGAAGTAAATTTGTTGTTAAGACTGATCACAACAGTCTTAAGCATTTTATGCGCCAAAAGGAATTGAATGAAAGGCAGAAAAAATGGGTAAGTAAACTCCAAGCATATGACTTTGACATTGAATATGTCAAAGGAAAAAATAATATAGTTGCTGATGCTCTCTCTAGAAGGCCTCATTTGCAATCAATTTGTGAGTTATCAGCTGATTGGAAAGAATTAATTGCTGCTGATTATGTTAAAAATCAGTTTGCAACCAGCTTGTTAGAAGGTCATTTGGTTGATGAAAGGTATAAGTTGGTTGATGGATTAATTTATTACAAAGATAGAATCTTTTTAGTGCAAGAATCTAAGCTTAAGAAAAAGATTCTACAATCTTTTCATGATGTTCCCCTTGCTGGTCATCAAGGAATTTTCAAGACTTATAAGCAGATTCGTGAAAGATTCACTTGGAAAGGTTTGAAAGATGAAGTCTTGAATTACATTAGAGAGTGTCCTATTTGTCAAAGGAATAAAAATGAACACTCTTTTCCTGCTGGTCTGCTTCAGCCCTTACCTATTCCGAATCAGAAGTGGGAAAGTATTGCCATGGACTTTATCACGGGGTTGCCCAAGGTGCAAGGACGTGATTGTATATTTGTTGTGGTTGATAGACTAACAAAATTTGCTCATTTCTTTACTGTTACCACTTCATTTACAACAGCTCAAGTGGCTGAGTTGTTTTTTAGAGAGGTGTTTCGTTTGCATGGGTTGCCTAGAACAATTGTCAGTGATAGGGACAGCAAGTTCCTAAGTGTTTTTTGGCAGGAGATCTTCAGACTGAGTGGGACAGTGCTTACTCCAAGCACAAGTTATCACCCACAAACCGATCGGCAGTCAGAAATTGTTAACAAGTGGTTAGAGGGCTACTTAAGGAACTATGTTTCAGGACAGCAGCGATCTTGGATTAAATAGCTTCATTTAGGAGAGTATTGTTACAACTCTTCTTATCATATGTCAATTAAGATGTCTCCTTTTAAGGCTCTTTATGGTTATGAGGCTACTAACTTTGTTGATTTAGTGTTTGGTGATAGTAGAGCTCCACAAGCATTGGATATGTTACAACAAAGCCAAGACATCTTGAAAACTCTTAAGGAAAATCTGCAACAAGCTCAAAATCAGCAGAAGTTATACGCTGATCAGCAGCGTGTGGAAAGGTCTTTTGAAGTTGGGGACATGGTCTATTTGAGGCTTCAGCCATATAGACAATCTTCTCTCAAGAAGAGTGGTGCAGAAAAGTTGAAGCCACGCTTTTATGGTCCTTTCAAAATCACCAAAAGGATTGGTGAAGTTGCTTATGAGTTGGAACTTCCAGCTGGAAGCAAAATACATAATGTTTTTCATGTGTCTCGCCTCAAGAAGGCAATTGGACACAATGTGGTGGCTACATCAGAATTACCTCCATTGGATGAGGAAGGTCATTTAGTGTTGATTCCAGAAGAGATCCTTGACACTAGAGAACGTTCTTTGAGAAGAAGGACAATCAAAGAATATTTGGTTAGATGGAGGAATTTGCCTATTGAAGATGCTACGTGGGAAGGTGAACAGATTTTGTTGCATCCATCTTTGCAGTTGCTTGGGGACAAGCAATTTCGAGGAGGGCGGACTGTAATGTCCCCTTCTCATTAGTGATCAGCTTTGCAGTTCTTCAGTCTATTCCGGAACCCGTAGACTGGAATGAGGTGAAAATTAGGGTTTCTTGGGCTTGGGTTTCTGTGGCATTCATATTATTTACTATTTTTAGTAAATGCTTGTTGTGGCAGTTGCAGTTGTCAATTCTTAATCCTTAGCAGTTGGAGCAGTTGTTATATTTTGGTTTGGTCTTCAGTTGGCAAAAATATTATATTATTGGCATTTTGTTCTATTTCACTGTTGACCCCCACCTTGGCCTAAGGAGTTAACTTAAAGTTGTTTTAAAGTGGGGCCATGAAGGGTACGCCCTCATCAAAAGTTTAAATATTCTTTATTCAAATATTTCTTATCTTGAAAGTGGACGCCACTTTTATTGTTTTGAATAAAGTGTAATGTTGAAGGCCTTTTGGGACGCCACTTGAGAAGTTGACTGGTCTTTGTGAAGTGGAAGAGTCTCTTGTGTCTTTTGAGCTGCTTCTCAGGCGATTGAAGAGTCTTGATGAGTTCTTATTTATTGAAGGTCTTGGCTCCAGCATTTCATCCATGAAAATTATGCTAAAGTTATGCTGTCGAAATGACAATTGACATATTGCTTCGAGGAAGTCTACCTCCTAGCCTCTCATCCAATTTCGTGTTTGCAATATAACACCTAGTTGGTTTTCATTGCTGCTTCTCATCCAGACTAGCAGATTGAGCTCAACAGTTGAAGAATTTGGAGTTTTTTCATAGTTCTGGTTTCCTGGTTTTTACACAGCTGAAGCTGAGTTTTGTTCATAACTTCTGAAGTGAATTTTATTTTGTTCTGGGTACTTTGGCCATGCATTAGTTAACTGAAGGCGCCACCTTTCACAAAATATGGGAATTTATTTCCAAGTATTCAATTTTATCTTGCAAAATCGATTTTTGGTGAAGGCCGTACCATCTTGAGGTACATTGGAATTCGTGCCAAATTATTTGGAGTCTTTTGTGGCTGTTTTTGGATTGCATCTTGGGCGCCAGTCTTCTAGGGAGCTTTTGCAACTTATTTCACGTCATTCGGAGGAGAATTGAGTGAGTTATGAAGATTTCATTGATTCTCATAGTTGCAGATTGATATTTCCAGTTTCACAATTTTGTATCAGATTGTAGTAGTTCTGATTTCTGATTTATTATCTGCTGTTAGAAAGTTCTACAAACATTGAAAAACATCTATCAATCTTGTGTTTGAAGATTATTGTAATTTCTAAGTAATTTGCAGCTTATTATTCATTTGTACAAACTGCAAACAGTAGTACTGTTCCAGTTTTTTTAATTGCTGCAATTTCTTTCTGTATCTTCTCACATAAGTCCCCTGGATGGTTTACCGCCAGTGTGGTTAAATTGATTGTAATAACTTATACCCACTCATAGTGGTGAATCCCCACAGTTCTGTGGATGCCCACCGCAGCGGATGAATTGCTTTTATTTGTAATCTTTTCCCCCCACTGTTTGGTGGTAGCGTGGAATTGTTTTCTCATGGCTGGTTATCCGCCTAATAGTTCATAATTTCAATTTCTTTGACTCCGTCATATGTTAGCACCTCGCCCTCAGTGGGATCTTGAGTGCACATTCTTGACGTTGAGTAGTTCTTCCATTCAAGTTCAGTTTCTTCTGTTCAAGTTCAGTATCTTCCATTCAAGTTCCGATTTTAATTTGAGGCTAACGCTAATCCAATCATCTATTGCTGGTTATTTTGTGTTATTCCTTCGAAAAAATTGGTTAGCATATTTCACTACAGTACCCGCAGCTACAGTAACCACATGCATATGGATGTAACAGTAAATATTTAAGAGTGTTGCACCCACTTTTTACTACAAGCTGACAGTCATTTGTAACTGCTCATTAGAATGTGTCACAGATGACAAACTACTTCTGTATGTGATAAATATGCATGATCCTCCTAAAATGCCCACCAAACAATTCAGACATAGGAAACTGCTACATGGGTCAGATGCAGGCTCCAACTATGAATGAGCATAATTGTAGGTGCAGCAAATGTAACAAAAATAATCTAAAATTGAACATTCAGTGCCCAGAAGAATTGTTTTAAAGAATCTGAGAATGTTTAACCTTCAAGTTACAGCAAATCCAAGCAATCTCTAGTATGCTTTAAGACAAGCCAAATTCAGTTGAAACCTAAAGAAGAAAGGATTTACTGTACAGCTAACTCCTATGATAAACTACTTTAAGTAATAAGGATATCTGCACAAGTTTTCCAGAAGTATATTGCCTTCATTTAACTAAACACAAAAATTGCTTTGAGCTATTACAAGTGATTTTACAAAATGATCATCCGAAGCCTCTATCACATCAAGTCTCTAAAAACAAAAAATTAGAACAAAACCAAAAATTGTAACAATCATGTTTTTGTGTGACTCGGGATTGCCTCTGGACCCGGATGCTCCTACATCACACAGTGTTCAAGCTAGACTAGTGCTGAAGAATTGCAAGGAGTGCAAGTGGAGCAGAAAAGATGAGGATACCCTTATGCTGGAGGATAATGAAGAAGAGAAAGTTGTGGTGGTTGCAAAATTTCAAAAAGTACAAGTTACAAAAGATAAAAGGGTTGTTGTAGAAGTTCTTTGGTGGTAGTAGTTGATTTGAGAGTTGAAATGGTGGCTTGTGAAAGACCTGTGTTTAATCAGGGAGTTGATAAAGAGAATCTCTTGCTTGAAGAGGACACACACACACACACACACGCATTCACATAGTGCATTTTATCTATTACTTAATCATGAGTAATGTTTGAGGTTCTTCTGCATTGTCACTTTGCTTGGTTGTTGACCCAAATTTTCCAAGTTAGTATGATTAAGGATTCTTGTGCCCTTGTGATCTTTAGTCATTTTGGACCCACTACCATTATAGAGTACTTTTCATTTAACTTAGTCACCTTGATGAATTTTTTGTCTTAAGTAAAATCATAAACTTATATTCTTCCCCTCTCTTACAGGTTTTTGTCATGTGTGTGTGTGTGTGGATAATTGGTTTTGATGGTAAATTGTTTAAAACCAAAGGAACTAAATTTTAATCAAGGCTTTTAGGATTTGAGTGACAAGACATGAATGTACTATAAATGTTTTGTTTGCTCAATAGCCATGGAGAGGGAGAGAAAGAGGGAATCACAGCCCTTAACTCTATATCAGTTGGATCTCAAAGTTATTACGCCTTTATTGCTGCACAATGATGCAAAATGGAGACTGCCCTATATTTTGAACTTAGAACCATTGCTTTGGAATGTTTCTTCAACTGTTGTGAACATATTACCTGACTGAAGGATGCATTTCAGGGTTATCACTTTCCCATGAGCTTCAATTGCTTGTGATTGGACTTGGCTTCCTGAGTGGTCAACCCTCTCTTCTTAAACCTTATAACCTCTGTATGAGTGAGCTGCTAGGGCTGTGTCCTTTTATCTTACTCTATTGGATCTTAAGAAGTAAGACCCCCCTTGCATAGTTAGGGGACAATAGCATGGTGATTCTTACACCAAATGATCTATAATTTTTGGAAGGTATAGGTCAATTTTGTCCCAAAAATTTCTCATTGAAGATCCTCACTCTTTTCCCCTGTTGCTCTCCAAGTATTTCACCATCTCCTTTGACCAAAAATCACCAAAGCTCAATAAATAGTTTCACTCTGGAAATACTATTAGTAAGATAATCCTTATACCTTGGGGCTCGGCACTTTTTGTAGAAAATAAGGCTCTAGTCTGCAAGATGTATTTTTTAGTTTCATCAACCTGCTTTGGTCACTCATGGCATTAATATCAGGTTGGTTGAGCAAGCTAACCAACATTTTAACATCACTTGTGCTGAACATTATACAAGATATATTTAACATTTTGCAAGATGTGTTTTAGAAGAGCAAGTTCAATTCTTAGTTTTTCCATTCAGTGGTTTATTCTCTGATGAATGAACTTAATAATTCTAACACAAAATACTTACCTTGCCTCTTTGTTGACTGCTTGAGTCCAAATGCTTCTAAAGTTGCCTTCAGGAGACCTTAAATTTTCCTCTATGCCTCCACAAATGGATTCTTTATCCCATTCTATATTTCTTAAATCGTTGGTTTTCTCAATTGTATCAAGAATGTGACGAGGTTCTTCAATTTTCCTGTATACCTTTATCCCACCTTCTCTGATATGGATTCCTTTGCCTTTCCCTTGAATAGAAAATGTTTGAAAATTGTTCAGAGAAGCTATCACAGGATGTTTTGCTCTATAAATGAACATAAACTTCTCATCTCCTTGGATTGATGCCTTAGCACTAAAAAACTCTTCACCGTCTCTCTTGAAGGCAATTTCAATCTGACTGGCAACAGCGTTCTCAGTTTCATTGGATTTAAGTTCCAAATGAAAAAATAGTACAATTCCTGCATATATGGATTTTCTTTCTACAGGAAAAGACAATATATCTATGAAGTCAGAAGGCAGTAATTCCTGACTGGGAACTTGTAAACAATCTTGCTGCATTCCTCTTGCACTAAATTCCTGAAGGAAGGGCATATCCTGTAAATGCAACAGGTAACCCAGTAATCAGTTCCTATCATGCCTGATAGTTCATTTATTTAGAATAATATAATGGTCATAGAGTAAATATGCACCTACCTCCATAATTTGGCTCAGGTTTAAGTCAATGGCATCAGACCCACTCAAGTATAAGTCCTGTAAACTTTTCAATCCTTGTAAACCTTCAAGACTTGTGATATTTGTGCACCCCCTTATGTCTAACTTTATTAAAAACTGCAATGAGCTCAAGTCTGGCAATGCAGCTAGGTGTTGGCAGTTTCGCAGAGCCAAAAGTTTCAGATTTTTCAGATTCGATAAATCCAAGATCGTCCTCATTTGTATACAATCCTCTGCTTCTAGCCTCACCAGTGACTCAGGAAGAGCAGGCAATTCCAATAACTTCTTGCATTTATTCAGAATAACAGTCGTCAGGTGTTCAAGCTTATCAAAGCCGGAAGGCAAAATGTGAAGAAAACTATTTTGGAGGTTGAGAATCTGCAGTGCACACAAATCTTCAAATTTTGGAGGAAGGCCATTTAAGAGATGAGAACCACTTGCATCAAAATTCACCAACAATTGCAGATTGAAAAAATTCTTTGGGAGTTCAATTAAACTAACATCCTTCTTCAGTTCCAAAGTTGTGAGATTTGTAAGCCTTCCAAAACTTTCAGGGAGCCTATGTAGACAAGGGCACTCATTCACAAACAATTCAATAAGGCTTTTAAGATTGCCCAATTCCTCTGGAAGTTGAGAAATGCTAGTACATTTATTCATCTCCAGGTAATTTAGAAGCTTGAGGTCACCTATTGATGTAGGCAAACTTCTTAGCTTGCGGCAGCCACTTAGAATGAGCTTCTTTAGCCAGCTGCCTGTTTTGAAAGGGGGAAGTTTTTCTATCTTGTCTAAACAGCCTATGTCTAGTTCCTTTAGGGCTCTGAGCTCCCCAAACGTACTTGGTAGCTTTCTAATGGATGAGCAACCATTCATAGAGAGCTTTTCAAGTGATAGGAGCCCACCAATGCTCTCCGGAAGTCCTTCTAAATTCTTACAACCTGACAAATTCAAGCATTTTAGCTGTAGTAGAAGGCCAATTGATTCAGGTACTTTTCTTAGCCTGGAACAATTTTTCAAATCAATCCTTATCAGGGATGTATAATTTGAGAGATCAGGCAATCTTTCGAGATTAACACACCAGCTCAGAAGAAGAACTTTGAGATTCTTGGGCTTCTGCAATGGAAAGACATTTTCTTAGATTCACAGAGATAGAAGCACAACAAAATTGAGGCCTGCAGAATAAATTTGTAGGAAAGAAATTGAAAAATTACCTTACATGCAGAATTTTCACTCCAAAGCTGTTTTATATCGCATGGAAGTTTTCTGGTACTCAGATCAAGAACAACAAGATGTTCCATACTCCACTCGGATGGCAAACAATACCATGGGCACGAATTCCATCTGAGCCACCTAATATTTAAAGATAATGGTTGCAGATCACCTCTTATACTGGTCCTATCCAATGAAATTAAGTTTAGGTTTTTCATTGACCTCACATTCTCATCTGTAATGCCCTGTTCCAATCCCGACACAGAGATGCTTTGGAGACCATCCAGAACCTGGGCAGATATTACAGAACTCTCTGATGAGTTTAGAGTATTCTTTTATCAAATGGGTTCATATTGAACTTCAATAACCAACATTCGCTAAAATTATCTTCAAGCTTTCAACTTTTTGCATGGCATAATCACAATTATTTCACTATGTTACAAGTTACAACCATGACATAAAAGACACTGGCAGCAAAGACAACTCTTACCAGATTTCTTTGTAGCACTTGATAAGCTTCATTTGATCTCCAAATCCTGCTGCGCTTTCCTGGATCCCGAGATTCATCCCCCACGATTGCTCGCCCCATATCCCTCAGATGATCATGCATTGAGATGATTCCCTCATGTTTATAATCTATTTTGATGAGTGACTTAAGCACTAGGTTGGATAAGTTAATATGTGGATTCAGATTTAATTCTTCCCAGAAACTAATAACAGCTTCCTGATCTTGCCCAACAAAGAAACAAGCAATGTCAAGGAAAATTTCTCTTTCCTCGGAGTTGAGATCTTGATAGCTGATTTTGAGCCTACTGTATATGTCATCAAACTTCGCGCTTTCAAGCTGACTGAGAGTCTCCTTCCAATATATTTTGTCTTTTCTCTGGTATAAGAATGACCCAAGAACTTCCAAAGAAAGTGGAAGCCCACAAGCAGCATTCACTATCCTTTCAGATAATTTTTTATAATTATTATCCGGACATGGCTTAAGAAAGGAGTGCCAGCAGAACAATTGAAGAGCTTCATCTTTCCTAAGTTCATGCAAAGTATAAATGCGAATTTCATCATTGAATACACTCTTGTCACGTGTCGTAACAATGACTCTGCTACCTGCTGAAAGCCACTCTGCGCCCAAGGCTTCAATTTGCTTTTTGTGATCTACATCATCTAGAACAACAAGAGCATGGATGGAGTGTAAACGTTCTCTCATTAAAGCTTTCCCATGATCAACATTGTTCACCCTAATTTTGGTTTTCAAGAGATCCCTCAAAATCTGTCTCTGCAATTTGCAGAGTCCATTGATGTGATGGGCATTGGCACGAACATCAAACACAAAGGAAAATGCTTCAAACCTCCTAAAAATGTCATTATAAACTGCTTTGACAAGCGTAGTTTTCCCCACACCTCCGATGCCCCAAATCCCAACTGTATTAGATGCTCTGTCATTAACAGTTACACCGATATTCAGCAAATTAATGACCGCATCCATTCGATCTTTTAGTCCAACAGCACATTTTGTGATATCCAGCGGAACATTGTTTAATGTGTTAAGAACATCTGTCACAACACGCTTGATGAGTTTCCCCTCATACCTGCAGATACACCATACAGAAGCCCTGAAACTTAAAACTTTCACAAACCCTAAGCAAATAGAACTGATAAATAAATAAAACTAATACCCTGATGTTGTCTGCATAGACCACCCTGAAAGAGACGCGACATATCGCAAGGCATTTTTCCACTCAGTGATTGTCTCCGGTCTATGTCTCTTGTTGCGAGAGTGAGTCTCAAAATCCATGGCATACTTGCGCTTGTCCGGATGTCTGACATCTGCTGGCTCAACATCATAAAACAAAGGTATGATAAGTCCCGTGGATTTTGACATCTCTGTGACTTCATTGAGGCACCACGCAGAATTGGCATAGTTTGTGGAGAAAATTGGAATGTGAATATCCGTGTCCTTAATGGCCTGCTTCAGGCTCATATCAATATCATCTCCTCTCCTTAGTCGCTCACTGTCTAGAAAAACATGAATACCTGCAGCACTCAGTGATTCGAACAGATGGTCCACCAGTTTCTGCCTTGTGTCGCTACCTCGAAAGCTTAAAAATACATGATATTTCTTATTCTCCAACTTAATTTTCTTTGACGGAGTGTACTCCATCGCTTCTAATCCGAGTTGATCCAGCATTCCCGTGTATCTAAAAATCGTTCAATCCAGATAAAAGCCTTCAGATGTGCAGTCAGACGTATTATCTCCAAAACATAATGTGAATACTGTCAGAGATCTAAGTTTGCAATTTGCAGTGGTACAGTACAAAAAAATCCTGAACTTGGTGTTGCCTTTGGTTGACTCGCGATTTAGTCAGCGCATAGATTTATAGGCTTCTGATGCTCCACGAAATACCACAATTTTATGGCCCTACGGAAAAAACAAGAATTTCAAAAAGTTATTTTTTCTGGTCGATATGCAATGAATGAAAAAATCAGTAGGGGAGATCGTAGTGGCTTCCTAAATGGTATATTGGATTTTTACAATAAATGTGATTTAAAAGCTTAAAGTTAATGATATCAAGTTTTATCAATCTATGATGTTTGTAAGTATTGTTTCTGGTTTGATTGTGTTAAAGTTTTTTGCATCAACATTTCGGATCACATTCTGTGATCCATCATCATTTTCTTCTCCTCCCATCGTTTTATTGTCCTGATGATAGATCATGGAATTAGGACAACTGTTGGCCAGTCTTTACTTGCATAGAGGTTCAAAAGTGGTCATTTGGAAGTATTGTCTAATATCTACACAGAACTATACACTACAATCACCAAAAAAATTGCACAACTCCTCTAATATTTTTTTTCGAATAAATGTGTCAATCAATACTTACACACAGATACCAGTAATAGTGTGAAATTACACTACTCCTCTAATTAAAAAAATGATTAACTACACATACACAAATACATCATTTCTATTATTTTCACATTGATTTTTACTTGTATATTTAAATAATTTAACATTTGATAAAACTTTTAATATTTTTGTCCTATTCATAAAAAATCAATCAAGAATATCCTTTCATAAGGTCCATATCATTGCATTGAAAAACAAACCACAAAATCTATTTAATATCTTTGACATTATTCATTATTGAACTTGAGGTAAGTACTTCACTAATTAATCAAAGAGGATGTGGAACAAACAAATTTGCTTGTGGGAAGAGTACTATTCTAGGATTCAACTCCAACTAGTGGCTACTCTAATCTTTCTCAATAACCCCCCCTCCCGCCACCCCCTAATAGTCAAATTCATTGTTAAGCACACAATCAACAATAAGAATATAATGGGTAGGGTACATAAAAGAGCCATCCCTAAACTAATTTAATTTGGCCAAATCATTTAGGCCATCAAATTATCCAATGATTATTTACTGATAAAAATATCCTAAATTTCTAGACTCAACACCATTCAAATTCTACCTTGGAGTTTCAAGCACTTAAATTTTAACCATGGTTGGATCCAATTCTACACTACAGACCAACGTCATTTGCTTTGGAACATGGCTTGGAAGTTTTGGTCAAGAAGCTTTTAAAACCTCTTTTATGAGTGGGAATATGGAATGCAAAAAAGGATTTTGGATGCACATTATGTAATTAAACTGGGATTATTTTTGGGGTTCACTAAAATATACTTCAAGGCTAACAAATTCATGTGTACTATACAGTGTATTTTTGTTATGAAACTATGGGGCCTTGAATGCAAATTCAAAGTCTCAAAAGTTATAACTAGTTAAGAATAAAAGAAAGCTACAATAGACTATGTTTGAAGCAAAATATAGAACATGGGAGACATTTCATAATATTAAAATGTCTTCAATGTTTTTGTAACCAAAATACATCATATAGAATTTTACACTTTCTTTGCATTGGCTTAGGAATTAAGATGCTTATTAACTATCTAGTTGCATTCAATCCTTTAACGTATTAGGCTATTGGGTGTTTCTTTATGATGCATATAATGAAATAAATATAGAGATCCAAGGTTAGCTTGATTTGATTAATGATAAATAAATATTGGAAATTATTAGAGTTTGGGGTATTTATCTTATAGGTCCCTTTTTACAATGATACATAAGTTTATTTAGGTCATGTGTTTATTTTGTTTCAATCATAGGATGGGGACACATGTCATGATCTCTTTTCATCTCACCTAGGGTTTCTCTAGGGTTGCTTTTTATTTTTTACTTTTATAAGGATTAATTGTATTATTATTCATATGTAGTGAGCTTTGCACATTCAATATGTTCGTGTTTTTGGATCAATTAGCTTTGGCCTCCATAATTTTGTTATTTATCTATTTTTTGTGATAGGGATTTGATTGCAAGTGATCCTTGAGAGTTGTAGGGTTGAGGGATCAACTCCAACATGTTATCAAAACTCTAAATCTATAATTCTCTATCCGTTTTAGAGAGATCTGGACTTAGAAAAACAATAGTGCATTATGTTAGGAAATAATGCATTCAACCCACATTCTTAATCCATTTCCTACATAACCCCATGAGAGATAAACATGCATACAAGTAACCATAATGCATAGATCAAAATAGACATGCCACAAGATACACAAGATATACCCTGGAAAAACCCTCAAGAGGGAAAAACTCAACCTCCAAAAGCATCCATACTCCATCTATTATTCAACAATAAAACATTACAAGAGTTACAATGAATACTTCTAAAGCATCAAGCCTTTCTAATGCATCCTCCATGTGTCCAAGCATGAATATACACATCTCATGCCATGCTTCACATAAGCACTCCTCAAAAAGACTCAACAATGGCAGCCCACTCACCTAGCCAACGTTAACCACTAAATATGTGCTTGCTTTATAGACTCAAGCTCACACAAATATAACCAAGTGGTAAGATAAAACCATATACCACAAAACCATGTGAATACAAAATCACTAACCCCTCATTTAATATTGGGTACTAAGTTTTCACTTTATTAAATGCTTTCCCTAATATTAAATTATTATCTCATATCTCTCACATATTAAATAATAATACAATGTTACAATACAACATAAAGTAGTCACCAAATAATTACCTAGTTTGATTAACCACACCTCCTAGGTGCATCACAACTAAATAATTATTTAATTACAACATTATAATATAACATTTTATGTAATGGTGTACAACACCATATCCCAACATTCTCCCACTTGTTGTATACATTGCATAAGGGATCAATCAATGAAATACATCATCATAGCCATACATGTAACCACATGAATCTCTAATATTCTCTCATGCTCCATCAAGATACCTACAATAAAACCAAAGTGACCACCATCTCAAGCAGTAACTCTTCTAATCCCCCAATGTGCCACCTATGAAAGAAAAGGAACATGCTAAGGTGAATATGCACCAATCCAAGTGTTAGAGTTAACATGCATTAGCTAATAATTAATTAATCTTTAATTGATTATTAGTCTAATTTATTCCATTTCAAATCAAAAAAATAAAATCCTATTTCAAAGGAGTTGGCAGGTTTTCTTTAAATCCTATTTCCTTCTGTAGCTTTTTCTTGTTGAAGAATATTGCACATATTGTTTATAGATCTCTTGTGTGGAAGGTGTATTTGTTTGTTGTTTGATCTTGTGGCTTGTGGTTTTGTGCTTGTTTCACAATCCTAACATGGTACTAGAACATGGATTCAATGAACCCTTTTCTCGATTTATAAGGTTTTTTTCTTCAACAAGGGTTGCAGGCTTCAAATTTGAATCCCCTTTGCTTGTTTGCAAATTTTGGAGGTGGGTATTTTTCAAAGCATTTTTGTGTGAAAAGGACCTCACCATTGGATCTAGAACTATCGAGAAAATCAAATTTGGCTTTTGTTTCTCTTGATTTTGATTCCTGACCCCAGATCTACGAGGTTGTGAAGTGGTTGCTTTATTTCTAGATTCAAAGGGTAGCTATATTTTTGGTGCATTTTGGTGCAAAATAGACATCACCATCACACTCAAAAGGCCCAAAAACCTTAAGATCACCTATCAAATCAACAAATTTGGTGAATTTAGCATCTAAGGCAAAAAACATTCTAGGGAAGTCATATGACCTCCTCATCATGGTATCAGAGCATGGATTCAGTGAACCCCTTCTCAATTTATGAGGTTTTTTTCTTCAACAAGGGTTGTAGGTGTCAGATCTAAATCCCCTTTGCCTTTTTTAGAAATTTTGGAGGTGGACATTTTTCAAAGCATTTTTGTGTGAAAAGACCTCATCGTTGGATCCAGAGCTATCGAGAAAGTCAAATTTGGCTTTTGTTTTGCTCAATTTCGATTCCTAACACTAGATCTACAAAGGTTTGAAATGGATGCTTTGTTTCCAAATCTGAAGGGTAGTTGTATTTTTTGTGCATTTTGGTGCGAAACAGACATCATCATCATGCTCAGAAAGCCCAAAGACCTTAAGATCACTTGTCAAATTATCAAGTTTGGTGAAGTTGGCATCTGAGGCAAAACAAAATTGCTAGGAAGTTGTACAACCTCCCTAGCATGAAAATCAAGGTAAAATTAAAAAAAAAATCATTTGATTTTTTTACCTTGCAAAATAATTTTTTTTCAAAAAAATATCAAATAAAAAAAGGAGGGTGTTAGAGTTATCATGCATTAGCTAATACTTAATTAATATTTAATTGATTATTAGTCTAATTTATTCTCATACACTTAAACTAAACTTAGGATTGCTTTATTAATTGAGTTAATATTAGATCATTATGTATCATCTCATGTGATGTTGACACTCGTCATGATATGATATCTTTCTCATTTAGGGCTTTGCTCTTATAAACTGTGTTCAACCCTCATTGTAATTACTCTCAGATATTATCTAGAGCTTTCATATCTTCTTGAAAGTCTCTTGCTTCTGTAGCTTTTTCTTGTTGAAGAATATTTCACATATTGTTTACAAATCTCTTGAGTGGAAGGTGTATTTGTTTGTTGTTTGATCCTGTGGCTCGTGGTTTTTTGTTTGTTTCACGATTCTAACAATAGCAACTTGATCTATAGCCAATTCTTTCATGGGGTTGGAAGAGTGAGTGAGTGTAAAGTAACCACATTCAGGAAAGAAATTAGATTTAGTGGACTGTATCTTTGAAACCCTCAAGCTAGCAAGATCACAGCTCTGATACCACTGTAATATCCCTTATAAAAAAATTAACTTTAAAACATAAATTTTTATTTCTACCAAAAACTTAGAAATTAGAAAATTAGATATGAGAGAAAAAGTATTAAATCATCCCAAATTGATATTGAATCAATAGAAATTTATATTGAATGTTCCAATACATATTTGAACATGGAATTTTCATCAATTTGTTGATGGTAATAATAGTCAATAGCAATACACAGCCGTTGCACCAAACCCAAAAAGAAACTAGAAATGAGAAGGTACTACTAAAGCCTAAATCACAACAAACAACTCTAAAATGAAAGTTATTTCTTTGAACATAAAAGTACATGAGAATAATGTTCTAGATACACAAATATTTTCTGCTAACAATATCAAACCAAACTAATATATAATAAACTGCACTAAACAAACCAAACTGCACTAAACAAACCAAACTACACTACTCATGCCAATTGTTTGATGAAATGCACACCCAAAACTTGAATATTCAACATTGGTGCAACTTCTGGATGAAATTGCCATTGGAGAATTGTAAACACACTACCTGTAAGTCTATGTCTCCCTAATTTATTAGCCTAGAATATTACTCCTTCAATGGTTTCTCAACCTCTAAAGAAGAAAGCATTATAGCCTGTAAAATGCATAAAGATCCTTCTGCATGCAAAATTGCCAATATTTATAAACTCTTGATCATCTGAAAACTTCTACCAAACATTGGATTCACGTCCAAATATTCATCCCTAATTTTAGGCACTTACAAAAGTCATAAAAATGCATTATAACACCTCTAAATTTATCCTTTCATATTATACCACTTACAAGGCATCTTTTGACAACTCAAAATGCATTTTTTGAGGTACCTACATGAGGTTAAAGTGCTATTTTCTAAAACTCATGACCCACTTGTGTTGGCACCACTAAATATTTAATATTTATTTGTCCTCTAAATAAAAATTACACCAGGACAATATAAATATTAAATAATATTGTATTCCAATGTTGTCCTAATACCTTTGACTTACTATTTTTAATAAATTGTACTCATTTAGAAAAAAAAGGGGAACATGACAAGGTGAGATATATAGAGGGGGAGAGGAACAATCCTAATGGAGGTTAAAGCCTAAGGAAATGTTCTCTATAATGAATGAGGTAGCTACTTGTGCTTCTCATATTCCACCTATATCATCACAATCTTGTAAGATGGAGGAACTAACCAATGAAAGGTTAAACATTATCTATATAATGTTGTCATTAATTATGAGGTATTTCTTTAAGATCATGTTTCTAATTTTGAGTTATGGGCTCAAAAAATAATATACTTAGGTCCTCACAACGCAAAAAGAATAAAAAAATTCTAAATACTATTATTGAAGCTCCTATTGGCACAAGTATTGAAAGTACTAATGTAGCTCCTCAAAGTGAGACATGTCTTATCAAAAGGAAAGAAGCACACTTAGATTCAATGAGAAAGGAAAGAAAAGGAGAAAAATTTAGCCTAGATCTTAACTCAAAATTTGAATTGGAGCAAGATAATCTTGGCATTCCTACAACTAGAGTTGGCTTTCATAGCAATGTTATAATACCAATGGAAAGGATAGTGGGTTTGTAGGGATCAACAAAAATGTTGGAAGTCTTGGAAATCACAAAAGTTTCCATAGTGGCTAGCTTGAAGCAAAAGATTGCATGATACCCTACACATTGGAAAGGGTGGATTAAATGCTATTAACAATGAAATTGCTAGTAATTATGCTTGCTTGATTGTAGATATAAAAAATAAAGTGAGTGGGTTTTCTAATCATCATGTAGTTTTTATTTTTAGGGGTATCAAAAGACCTTCATGTTATACTTTTGAAAATGTAGGTGAACAAGTGACAGTAGGAGAGAATACCAATGATAAAAAATTTAGGGAGAAAAAAGTAGTCCTTGCTTCTTCTTAGGGTAAGAGTAAGCAGCGGAACCATATAAGCAATAAATTATTTTTTAGTGAAAGAAAAGTTTAGATCATAATTAGATAGGCGAAAATGTAAATAATTCAAAGAAGTTGATACTTTATAATAATTTTAAGTTAAAGAAAACTTATATCCATTTATGAGGACCTCGATAGTACCACATGTGGCAAGATCCACCTACCCATGACCCATTCTTGACATGGGTGGAGGTCCTTACCTTCATAGTTTCCCTAGGGTACAGGGATAACTTTAAGAACCCCCCCTTAGCAAAGGTGTAAAATCCTAGCGAATCTTATATACTTCCCAATAAAAATATTAATTTTATTGGAGAATTTTTTCATTTTTCAAGAAAAATAATAATCTCAATTGGTGAATCTTTTGTACTTGCTAGAAGTCTGTGGAAAATCCCACGAATTGTAATTTTTTAAAAACTAATAAAATATTTTCATTGGCAATTAAAACGTATTTTCAAATTGGAGACACTGAAAAATGTCCTAAAGGATATCATACACTCAAATCAGGTATACTAACATCATTTCATCTTGAAACCCACCCTCTTTTCGCTTAATTGATTAAATTGGCCTAATTATCTAATTAATTGCATCATTTGCATCTATTAACCTAATTAATTTAATTAGATTAATTCACCCCTTTTCATTTGAACATTTCATCTCATTAAATTAAATACATCAAACTATTTAATTTAAATCCTCAAATCTTCTTATTTAATTAAATAACCCTAAGTTATTTAATTAAATGTCATCACCTTTTCCCCTTTTCATTAAATCACTTAATTTAATGAATATCATCTTAATTCTTCAAATCCCCTAATTGTATGATTAAACCCTTGTTTAATTATCAATTACTTAATTTAATCTAATTTCCTCCCACTTGCAAGGGAATATTCCCCCTTTGCACATTCCTCCAAAAAGGGAATATTCCATGGAATATTCCTTTGCACAATTTAATTTGGTTCTAATTAACTAAATAGCTTTTTTCCCTCACCCATGAATATTCCAAATAATATTTTTTTCTCCTCACTCATTTGAAAAAGGGGAATATTCCTTTTTATAACAATCTCACTTAGCTTCATATGCAAGTTAACTCCAAACTTCTTGTGCAAGTTAACTTTTGACCTTTTGTATAGGTCAAAAGTGTGTTTGTTTGAGGGAATGTGAACCCTTGATTAAATCTCATCTTGCATTCTCACCTGTTGATGAGAATCGATGATCCATGCCTCCTCCGTCCTTGACCGTTGATTAGCCTTTTTTTTATTTCAACCCTCCATTTCTCATTTGCTCTCCTATAAATAGATCACTATTTGGAGACAAAGGGATCCATCTTTCAAATAGAAAACTTATGTTGTTGAAATCACTCACATTCACACTCATATTTAGCACACATTAGCATCTTTTAGTTCATTTTAATTACATTAGTGAGCTTTATGCATCCATTAATGGCTTCCATGATCACATAATGCATCCATTTAGTTTGTTTATTAATTAGGGTTTAGATCTTTTAGGTTAGAATCCATTCATATTAGCTTAGCTTTTACATACTTAGATCATCTTTAGCATAAAATTATATTAAACTAGCATGCATCATGCTCATTTAGACTAAAATCATGTTTTCATACCCATCTCATAATCATTCCATTAGTTTTCTTCAATAAAACTAATTGGAAAAAACTCATTTATCCACAAGATTGGGAAAGGGTCGTCATTCCACATCAACATGACACCAATCTCACAATAGGATGAGTTTAAGATGGGTTAGAGTAGACATTTTAATGCTTTCATAGCTTATAATGCTTAATTTTGATAAATGTTTAGTTTAATCTTCATTTGAATGGTCTTGTTGATATTTGGCGTTAGTGTCTTCATTATGCTTCGATTCTTCATAGATCAAGCATAATCGACCCATACTAATCCATCGATCACGTTCCTGTGCTAGGAGGGAAAAACTAATCAAATTTAATCAATTTCTATCTCAAATTCCATTTTTTTAAATTTTTGCAGGATATAGCGATGCTTAAAAGAATTTTAGCGATGCCTTTTCTGGGCATAGAGATGTTATTATCTTCAGAAACAATGACACCTATTTAATACCCTGACACTGATTAAACAAATGGTGATGCTAATATTTTTTAGAGGTATCAAAGTGTGTGCAAGTGAATTTGACCTACCTAAAGTGCAAAAACTAACTAATGCTGAAGACCACAAACACAAGACAAATACTCAAGATTGGGCATACGATGAACTCAAACAAAATGCAAGAAAATGAAATTTTTACCTTGTTGAGTTGATTGCTTGGTTGGCCATGTTGATTGTTTGAATGTGTGCTCCTTTGATAGCAAGATAGCATGAAACCTAGCTCTAAATGATCATTAGATGATGGAGAATGCAATGGTGCAAATGGGTATTTGGATGGATGCAAAGTGTGAGCTCAAATAGTGCAACAATGGTGGATGATTTTTAGAATGCTTGAATGCTAGAGTGCTAAGTTGATTAAAAAAGCATCTGATCAAATGAGGGAAAATTCCTCCATTTTTAGGGGAATTACCTTTAAACAATGAAGGGTCGAGATGAAGCCACAGTGGACAAGATCAAGGGCTAGGGTGAGTTGAGAACTCACAAGCCCTCACATCTTGACATGTGGCAGGTGAGGTATAAAAGGGGAGATGAGGTGGAGGTACTACATAGTATCTAGGGATTTGGACAAGATTTCCTCATAAATGAGGTCCTTTTCCCTATGTGGGTGATGGGATATGTGAGGAATTAAAAAATTCCTCAAATATCCACATGGGGATGAGAGAAAGAATTAAAAATTCTTTCAAATGCCTAGGGGGATTAAAAATTCACATGGGGAAGGGGTTGCCTTCTCCAAAAGGAGAAAGCAATAAATAAAGTTGACTTTGGACATATGTCATAAATGGCATGGGGATTAGGTTGCCCTAATCAAGTGATTAGAGTTGTTTAAACATGAGATTAAGTCATTTAATGAATACTTAAGGACAAGTGGGAAATTATGGAGGATGTGACCCTAATTGTGATTAGGGGTGTACATATCCTAATCACAAAGTAATTAAATTAATCTAGATTAAAGAATATTATGGAGGATGGGACAAAGAGAGAAATAATGAATTTAAAAATTGATTTAAATCTATAAAGACAAAATGACTAAACTAAGTAGATTAGAGCATTTATTTAATTTAGAAAGGAAATAAGATAAGGGATAAAGTATTTAATTAAATACCTTAGGGATATTAGAAAAAGGGGAATATTAATTAAATAATAAATTATTTAATTAATGTGGATAGGGGATGCAAAACAGAGGAATAAGAGAAATAAACTTGATCATGTGGAGGTGGTCAAATTCAGGTGTCTACAGAATAATAGTGTTTCAAAGAAAAATAAAATGCAAATGACTCAATAGAAGAACAAACTGTAATATGATGCCCCAATGCAGGAAAAGTCGTGTAGGCTTTCTAATCATAGAAAATGAAGGAGAATGCCTTGGTGTCGCAAGGAAGCGGGTAGGATGAAATAATAGAGGAAAATGACAAGGTATGCCTCCTTGAGAGGGAAGATGGGGAAGAAGAAGGGGCCTCAAGCAGCTTCTTGATATGGAGAAATGAAGGGTACCACACGATAGAGCGTGAAAAACCATGAAGAATGACTTTTGAACGGAGGAAAACAGACAAACGGGTTGCAAATGGCAACCCACGAAAGAAAAGGAGGAAATGAATTAAAAAAAGATTGAATAAAGGGTAAAAATTACCCAAAATTTAAAAGGCTAAATAGGTGCAAAAGTTGAAAATTATAAATAGTAAATTTAAAATTTAGTATTTACCCTTTGCACACTAGACAATTGACTAAACAAGAGAGAGAGAGAGAGAGAGAGAGAAATAAAGTGAGGATGGCTGACAAGTCGAGCGAGGGCGAGGGATTCATGGATGATGAGCTCATCCATTAAGGTGAGGAGGTGCACCAATATTACTACTACCGAGGAGCACCACACCAGGTAAGATTCAGATCCCACTTTGTAATTTAAGTTGACTTTTTTATGCATAATTTAGCTAGGGATTCAGGTAGACTTAGGGCATGAGTTCCTCATGGAAGGGTGGATTTTCCCATCAGTTCAAAAAATTCACTTGTCTAAAAGGGCAATCGGGGGAAGGGACGAAGTTGTGATCCATAGGGGCAGACACGTTGGGGGAGGGGCGATTATGAAATTGCCTCTCCCCAAAAAGGGCCTTTTTGCATGATGCAGGGGTGAGGGTGCAAAGGAATAGGCGATTTTGAAATCACCCAATATGAGAAAGGGTGAATACAATTTCACCCAAAAGGGCAGAAAACTCACTCGTTAGGGGGAAAAGACACAAGGGTGATTGTGAAATCACCCCTCAAAGGGAAAAGGCGAATATGAATTCACCCCTAAAGGAAAAACAATTGAACTCGCGCTCTGATAGGAAAAGGGAAAATTTTCCAAGAAAAGAGGTGAATTCACACTTGGATGGGAGAAGGGAAAATTCACCAAGAAAATAGGAAAATTTAGGCTCAGACAAGAAAAGGGAAAATTTGACAGAAAATAGGTGAATTCATGGAGGAGAAATAGAGGGGAAAACACATCATCTAGACAGGTGAATGCATGAGGGGATGGAAAAGAGGAAAATTTTCCCTACATAGGGGTGAATTCGCCAAAATCAGAGGTAGGGGAAAAAATGATGGAAAAAAAGAAAATGAACTTTGAAAGATTGACAAAATTTTATATGTGGATGCAAAGCTTCAAGACGTTGAGGACTCGTGAGAGGAATTCAGTGGTATTGGAGGTGACAGTTAGGGTGATGACTGCCCATGACCATGTAGCACTGGCACAAGCAGGGATATTGCACATGTTGGGGTATCCCAACATTAGAGCACATCAGGCACTCTTGACAACACTAATGGAGAGGTGGTGTTTGGAGACATCGACCTTCCATCTCTCGATAGGGGAGATGATGATGACATTAGAGGACGCTTGGAGGATCTTGTGACTACCCATTGGAGGGAACTTGATTAGCTAGACACAAAGCCAAGATCTAGACAATAGCCTATAGGTGATTTTTGGATAGGCCAAGCTCCCCATCTAGGGGAAGGAGTTAGATTTGGACACGTTCCTAGGACTGGAGGTGCCTGCATTGCCATTATACCTCTACAACCTGATTAGTGGGATCTTACTACCAGACATGAGTAGATGCTTCTACAGCCTCAAGGTTATTGAGGTTGTGAGACATGTTGTTGAGCGATGGGAGGGGGATTTTGCATGGCGGCCATGCGTGTTAGCTCAACTATACCAGAACATGCACATGGTTTTCTATAGGAGAGCCCTCAACATCACACACGTGACCTTGCTCCAGGTATGGGCTTGGGAGAATATTATCATTGCAAGACTAGGGATTTTGATAGTGGGGACACAAGATGAGACATTGCCAATATCATACTATTATGGTACCAAGTACAGCTGGTGACTCCACTACTTGGATGTGAGCAATTTGGAGGGATGGAGGAGGAGATTAGATGATTTGAGGGAGGATCATATTATGTGGAGACCCTTCTAGAGACAATAATTTTCTAGATGGAGGGATGATGTGAGGAGGCATAGGGGCTACTTCTTTATAGTGTGCTACTTGATTGAGCGAGACCTGTACATTGTTGAGTTCCACAGACTAGACAGGGTCACAAGCCAGTTTGGTGTTCAGCAGGACATCCCTCAAGTGCTTCAAATATTTTGTTGGATTAGTCGAGAGCACCTATGGGGTGATCTGATCACGATAGAGTTTTTGAGGTAGATGTGGAAGGACCTGTAGTTGGTACCATATCCTAGGAGAGGAGGGATGGTAGATGTAGGGACAACAAAATGGTACTCAGCATGGTGGATAGACCATAGGTCGAGACAGATCATGACAATGCACCCGATTGTATGGGCACTAGAATATGGATCAGAGGATGAGAAGAGATTGGCTGGATAATAAAGGAGGAGAGGTAGCCGACAAAGGAGGGGAGGAGATAGAGATGTTGAGATGGGAGAGGTTGGAGGGGAGTAGGAAAGAGGGGAGAGAGTGCAAGCCATGGATGAGGATGCCCCATAGGTGCATCCATTAGCGATGGTTCCATATGTACTACCACCACTAGAGGATCCCACGGTATTACTCATTGGAGCTCTAGTGAGACTGAGGATTTTAGAGCATATACTTAGGGAGTTGGAGGCAGATCAAGATATATTGTAGGTAGAGAAAAATAGGTTGTGGAGGGAGGGAGATAGGGACTATGTAGCCCTAGCATAGAAGGCATCACAAAATGTATGAGAGGCCCACATTGAGAGAGATGACCTCAGGAGAGAGATAAAAGAGATGTAGAGGGGGCTAGAGGAGATGAGGCGAGAGAAGGATGAGCTAAGGAGGGGGTGGGATGAGCTCTGAGATAGAGCACAGTGTGCAAAGATGCTAGTGGGGGATGCAGGGGTGGTGCTAGAGAGAGCTGAGGCAACAAAGGCATAGGTGCAAGCCCTGTAGGGTGAGAGGGATGTGACTGTACAATAGATGTCCCTACTATAGGAACAGGTTGACCAGATGAGGAGGGCCCAAGATGTATGGGAGTAGGAGAGGAGATTAATCATAGGGTTGAGGGATAGATATAGGATTGAGAGGGATTTTTCCAGGGCTCAAGCAACAAATGCGATAGATTCCAGGACAGAGGAAACCTATTATATGTTTGCATATCACTAGGAAATCCAGATGTTACACAGAGAGTGTCTCCTTATGTCAAACGAGTACCTTAGATGCCAACACCATCTCACTTAGGAGCTGCTCACACATGAGGATACAACAACTTCCACAAGACTCCTCCCAAGGGTAGAGGTTCAGGGGTAGACTCCCCTCAAAGATCGAATGAGGGAAACTTGGGATAGAGAGTACAGGGGTGACAGGATCCCAATTTTTGACAGGTGCAAAGTGGATAGGTAGTGGACAGGGAAAGGGGCTATGGATTTCACATCATAGATTAGATATGGATTACCTCATTCATTGATGTGGGCTCTGCATTTGATCAGAGCTCTATACCTATATTTTATTTGATGGATATTGATGGGCATGATGGTCATGCTTTTATGCTTTTATGATGGACTTATTATGGATTATCATGGACTTGTGATGGGCATGACATTTTGATATTTTTATGATATGTGATGGACATTATCGACACTATGTGGTGATTACGTGATGGATGTTGATTTATGTGTATGTTTATGTATGTGATTTATTATGATATATGTGGATGGTTATGATGATGATTATGATGTATGCATGTGACCATGATGATTTATGTTTATGTCTGTGGATGATGTAGATGAAATGCATTATGCCTAACACTTTTTGATGCAGGATGTGATGGATGATTTATGATTTTATATGCTATGGATATGAGACTAATGATTTGTGATGCAGGTGGCGAGGTATGTATACACTGTACAATCAACTTTCCTTTGATTTTAGCAAGAAATTTTTCCAGGCATATTATTATCATTTGATTATGATATGAAAATGCAATGGGATGTAATAAATGAAAAATGTGGTGTATGCGCATGTAATGATGTGATGGATGGATGAAATGGATATAACATAATGCCATGTATGCAATGAGATGGACTAACATGTTTAAAGAATAACTATAAACCACCTAGAAAAGATAATGCAACGAACTTAAGATGCTTAGAATAACCAAGATCGATCAATCTAAACAACTTAAAATGAACATGATAATGATAAATGCACATGAGATGAAATGGCATGCAATGAACTTAAGATGCTAAGAATAATCAATCAAGATTAATCTAAACAACTTAAAATGAACATGATAATGATAACTGCACATGAGATAAAATGACATGCAATGAACATAAGATTCTTAGAATAACCAATCAAGATTAATCTAAACAACTTAAAATGAATCATGATAATGAAAAATGCCAAATTCCAAATGTGATGAAATGACATGCAATGAACTTAAGATGCTTAGAATAACCAATCAAGATTAATCTAAACAACTTAAAATGAATCATGATAATGAAAAATGCCAAATTCCAAATGGGATGAAATGACATGCAATGAACTTAAGATGCTTAGAATAACCAATCAAGATTAATCTAAACAACTTAAAATGAATCATGATAATGAAAAATGCCAAAAGGGATGAAATTGTACTCTCTATGTTTAATATGACATCGATCAAGATTAATGAACGATTGCATTCACTTGTTTCTATGATGTCCATTATTTTCCTTATAGTTTTGTATCAATCTCATTTTCTTTGCTCATTTTGCACATCATAAACCAAGGATTTGACAGTGGAGATGACCTTGGTACTATAAGTGTAATGATAAATGCAACCTACATGAATGATGGGTGTGATAATGTATCACATATCACGATGAGAAATGATGTGTGACACTACACCTATGAAAGACCATAGGAATCCTAAGAAGAAGAGAAGATGAAAGATGAGTGTTTGCACAATCAAAATCACCAATCCTAGGCTAGGGAAAGGATGGATGGGGGATAAATGCAATGCAATGGGATGATAAATGAAATGCAACCCTAATGCTATTTTTCCCTTTTAAGAGCACTAAGTTTTGCTATAGCGCAAATTAGTGTCCAATGCATAAAATAAACACAATAGACAAGAAGGTTATCCCAACACCCCAAAGCTGAAATGGCTTTGGTCGGGCTAGGTATTCGGATAACCACAAGCACAAAGGATGCCCCAATGTAATACAAGACTGCAAGGATCTTGGTGGGTACTACACGGGACAAACAAGAAGATAGAAACAAACAAAGGATCAAGATATGCCCCTATGTTTACCAGTCAAAGCACACCATGATATGATGGATTGTGGTGATCTTAACGAGGCATGATAGGAAACTCAAATGATAAAAAAGCCAAAAGCATCCAAAATATCACAATAAATTTCAAATGTCCTTTGCCATAGGATCAAAAGGGTGGATGGGATTGATACAATCTGATTAGAAAGGATGCATCCTATTAAGACCAAAGATGGATGAGAGACTAGATGATCAACATGACACAGGATATTCAAAACTGATTGGGCCTCAAGATACTAACAAATTTTGTTTGTTAAGAACTAGCTAGGATAGGGACATACTTGACAACATGATGCGATGACAAAAAATGTACCCTAAAAACCTAGGGGCTCAAGGGCTGCTTAGAGATTAGCCTTGTCTACATGAAAGTGCAAAGCCCTTGTAGTTCGATAAAAGACTGATAACTAACCATGGATAAAAGCGGAAAGAGGACAATGGAGACAATGATGGATGACAAAGACTAGATGGATAAATTCCTTAGGGGTTGATTCAATGATTGACCTTGTCTACGTGAAAGCGTAGGGGAAACATAGTTTGACAAAAGGACAAAAGACAAGATGGGACCTAATGATGACCAACACGATGAGAGAAACCTAGAGGACATGAGACTTTCAAACGGCACTGACAGATAGACGAAAAAACTTAGATTGGGATAAAAGATTAGGCTTGTGGATAGCTGATGTGGATTGTCCAATGCTCAACCCAAATATACCAAGTGATGGATAAGCAGACGCAGATGGAAGGACTAGATCGATAGGATGTTAGGATGGGATACAAGGATAGGATGGAAGGGAGCATAAAGTAACTAGGATGCAAGGTAGATAATGATTAAGTCCTCTACGAATGGAACCTATTGCCAGGTTTCACCAAACATACTTATCTAAGGTGCCACCAAGGGTTGTTTTCACCATAGGACAAATTATTTCTCTTTACTATTTTTGGATTTTTTTTTACTTTTTGATTTTTTTACTTTTTTTGGTATTTTTTAGGATATGATAACCCAACTGACTTAGGTATAAAACCTCTTTAGGTGTGCATGATGTTAATAGGCTCGTCTAGGGGATCCCCTTTAAGTTTGGCAAGCCTATATGCCCTAGAACCATATTTAGCTACACGACAACATAAGGACCCAACCAATTAGCCTCAAACTTTCCTTTCTTGTCTTGATCTTGCTGAGTATGTTGATTCTCCTTGAGGACTAGATCACCAACATTAAACTAGAGAGGATGAACTTTCTTGTTGCAGCTCCTTCTAAGATGATGTTGGTATGTTTGTAGATGATTGTATGCCCTGATACACTTTTCATCCAGAAGCTCAAGCTAGCTTAAGCATGCAACCCAACTGTCTTTGAATCACTGATTAGGTTCTTTAGAGATATGCAGAGTTAGGGGATCTCAACTTTGATCGACAATATTTCATTAGCACCATAAATGAGGAAGTATGGAGTGGCACCAGTGGGAATGTGGATGGATGTATGATCGACCCAACGGGCGGGATGGAGATGGAGATGCCAATCTTGACCAATATTATTAACCACCTTTTTAAGGATTTTGATAAGCATTTTGTTTGTTGCCTCCACTTGACCATTACCTTATGGGTAATAGGGTGTGGACCAAAGATTTTGGATATGATATGTCTCACAAAGGTGTTTCATAAACTAATTTTTGAAGGGATTTCCATTGTCAGTGATGATGGTGGAAGGGATTCCATATCTACAAAGAATATGGAAAAGGATGAATATGGAGATCTGAATACCTGTTATTTTGGAGAATGGTATTGCTTCCACCCACTTGGTAAAGTACTAAGTGGCAGTGATAATGAAGGTGTGGTTGTCAAAGGATGGAGGGTAAATCTTTCTGATCAATTCAAAACCCCATTGAGAAAAAGGCCATGGTGCTATGATGGGTTGCAATTATTGTGCAAGAGCATGGATTAAATTTGCATGTTCTTGACAAGGTAGACATTTCTTCGTGAACTCACAAGAGTCATGCTCCATTGTAGGCCAATAATACCTAGCTTTGAGAATCCTTTTTGCTAAGGCCATGCTATTAGAATGGGCTTGACAAACACCACTATACATCTTGTTTAATGTAGTGTGGGATTTTGATTCATTCAAACACCTGAGGAGAGTGCCATCATACCCACGATGATAGAGTGTATCTCCCATGATAATGTAGTGGGAAGTACATTGGATGAAGGATTTGCATTGATTTCATGTAAGGTTAGGGGGTAGGATATTATCATAGAGGTAGGTGTAAATGTCATGTTATTAGGGTGATTCAAGACCTACGATATCACACACCATCTCACTATTAGGAATGTCATACATCAAGATTAAAAGTTGTTCAACAAGGAACTCACAATCCATTCGATCTTTAGGCATATCAATGAGGGAATCAATTGTAGCCATCACATCTGCTACCTTGTTCTAGACTCTAGGGGTCTGTTCAAATTGAATGAAGGTGAAATAATTCTTAAAGTCATCCACCATGCATTTTTAGGGTAACAACTTGTCATCCTTTGTCAGAAACTCATCATTGACCTATTTGATAATTAGTTGGGAATTGCCAAAGACTCGCGGACAGATGATATTCCATTGGATGGGGATTCTAAGACCAGTGATAAGAGCTTCATACTTTTCTATATTGTTGGTGCATGGAAATGCCAATCTAAATGACTTGGGGATATAGTCACCCCGATGAGTGATGCATAAGACACTTGCACCAACTCCATTATGTGTGTATGATCCATCAAAATAGAGTGTCCATGTCTATGCTTCTATGACAGTGAGGACTTATTCATTAGGAAATTCAACTACCAAAGGATATTCATCCACCAAAGGGGCATCATCTAACTGATCTGCTATGACTTTTCCCTTGATTTCCTTACGGTCCATATACTCTATGTCGAACTTGCTTAGTAACATGACCCACTTGGCCATGAGACTAGTCAAAGAAGTTTTGGATAACAAATACTTAAGTGGATTGACTTTGGATATTAGCTTCACAAGATGACTAAGCATGTAATGATGAAGCTTTTGTGAACTAAAAACCATGGCCAAAAAAGTATTTTCTATTGGAGAATAGTTGAGTTCATAGCCCACCAATGTTTGACTGATGTAATAGATTGCACGCTCTTTAGAGGACTCATTATGTTGAGCCACTAATGCCCCTAGTACAACCGATGTAGTTGAAATGTACAAGAAGAGTGGTTTACTTGGGATAGGAGGCATGAGGATGGGTGGATGAGCCAAGTACTCCTTAATTTTGTCGAAGCCTTATTGACATTCTGGATCCCACTTGAAGGTGATGTCTTTACACAGGAGATGTGTGAATGATTGACACTTGTTAGCTTATTGAGCCATGAACCACTTGATGGAATGTAGCTTCCCTTGGAGGATTCTTAATTGTTTGAGATTACACGGTGGGGGAATTTCTATTATTTCTTTGACCTTAGCTAGATCTACCTCTATACCCCTTTTGGAGACTATGAAGCACAAGAGCTTTCTAGATGTAACCCCAAATCCACACTTCTTTGGATTTATATGTAGCTTATAGTGCTTTAATTGCTCAAACACTTTCTTCAAGATCATAGGATGCTCTTCTCTTGTCTTGGATTTCCCCAATAATTCATCAACATAATCTTCCATTATAATATGAATGAGGTCATGGAAGATAACAATCATGGCATGCTGATAGGTTGCCCCCACATTTTTTAGCCCAAAGGGCATGAAATTATAACAAAAGGTTCCCCAAGGGGTGGTGAAGGCCATTTTATGTTGATCTTTTGGTGCAACCCTGATCTAATTATAACTGGAGAAACCATCCATAAGGGATAGCATCTCATGCCCTGCTATGAGGTCAATGAACATGTCAATATTTGGAAGGGGGAAATCATCCTTAGGAAAAGCTTTATTAAGATCTTGAAAGTCTATACAAATTTTGTTGTTTCCATTTGGCTTGGCCACAAGCACTATGTTGAATATCCAGTTAGAATAGTCAATAGGCCTTACGAATCCAACTTCTAACAATTTCTCCAACTCTTTCTTGACAAGCAAAGCCACTTAGGGATGCATCTCCCTTAGTTTTTGTTTGACAGGTTTGGCATCACGATGAATGTCCAAGTGGTGTACCACCAAGGTAGGATCTAGACCTAGCATGTCTGAATAAGTCCATGCAAAATTGATAATTCCCTCCTTTAGCATATTGATGATGATAAAATGCTCTTCCCTCGACAAGGATTTGGCTATGTATGTGATCTTAGGGTCTTCTTCTATTCCCAAATTAACTTCCCAAGTTTCTTTGATCAAGATAGAGGACTGTTTGGACAATTGAGTTCCAACAAGGGGAAGATGAACATCTGCATCCTCCAGTGTCTCATCAAGGTTTTCACTATTAGATACACCCTTTATTTTGACTTTTGTTGAGTTAGGAAGTGCCTCAAAGAGGTTTTCACTAGATGACCTTTTTTTTATTTTGTTTCTTCTTACTTTTGTGGTTAGGGTCTTCATCTTCCCCCAATCCCATGAGATGCACATAGGTGTCCATTGATGGAAAGGTATTGATAGGTGCACTACCTCATAAGTCCTAGTCAATAAGTTCAGGATGGAAAAGGGAAATGTTGATGGAAAAAATAGATAGGAAATCGAACATGGATGAGAGATCTACATCATGATATGCAAGTATGATGGACTTCTCCTTAGGTATGTTCTTAAGGAAACCATTATCCACACTAATATTATTGGAGGTACTATTTTTTGGTGCATGACCCTTTTGTTTGGTGTCATAGCCTAAGCCCAAATGTCTTGGTCACACAGGAGTATCAATGGGTTGTCATCTTCCTTGTTCTTCTACACCAAGGCCTCCTCCTTGATAACTATACTTTTCAACTAACTTAGATGCATGAAGATAAGTCTCCTGGAAATATCCCTTAAGAGGGTGATAAGGCTCGGGCTCTTCTTGGTATATCCATTGACTGATATCATCTTTTGGTTGATCTTGTCACATCCCAAGAGATCAGAAAGTGCTAGACCCCAAATTCTTAGAATTGAGTGTTATTGTCTTCTCTTCTTATTTTGGTGGGGATTGAGAAGGTTGGACATAAGTACAAGGAGATGGTGGAATGGTTTCCACATTTAAAGTCGTGCACATTTCATACTCACCACAACCTTTGTTTATGATCTGGACCTTGGTGATTGTGGATTCAGATGTGGAAGATGGAATGGATGATGTGGTGGATGATGGATTGGTGGATGGATGAGAAGATGATGCCTGAGGAGCCCCCAGTTCAACTCATGGACAATAGTGAGAGTGAGGGAAGCTTCTAATGAATGACAATATTCAAAGGGTTGCAGATCAACATGTATAGTTACTTCTATCCCATTAAATGGGAACTTCAAACATTGATTGTAGGTGGACAAGATGGCCTGCATGGTATGGATCCATGGGTGACCAAGAAGGAGATTATATGGGAGGTCCATATCAAGGACATGGCATGTGGTGTATTTTACAATAGGGCCAACCTGGATAGGAAGACAGATAATTCCTTCAAAGTCTCGTTCTACATTGTCGTACGCTTTGATGGTGATAGCCTAGTTGTTCAAATCAACATGAGTGTAGCCTACCTATTTTATGAACTTTAATGCACAAAGATTAAGGGAATAGCCATTATCTAACAAGACCCTTTTTACTTTATGTCAGGCTACAAGGACCTCAATGTGAAGGGGGTGGTTATGGTTCAAATCAATGCAAGGCATATTGCTTTGACTGAAGCCCAGCTGATATGTGGATGACAAGTGTCCTACCAAGGCTTGGAATTGGGTAGGATCTATATCATTAGGGACATGAGTATCTTGCAAAGCTTTAGTGAGGATTTCTTGACGGACTAGAGAAGACTTAAGCAAATCTAGGATGGATATTTGAGCTGGAGTCTTTCCAAGCTGATCAAAAATATTATACTGAGAGCTTACAGGAGCTGGTTGGGCTAACATAGAGGCTCCAAGAATGGTTATGTGGGTGTGATGGGTTGTGCCAACACATTGTAGGTCTTTTCCCTTAACATGTATCATCGACACACAAGGCTCTTGCTGATTAATGCACATAACTATGCCACCATAGTTATAGGGTACATTCGTGAAGCTGACATTATTTGTGCTATTATTTTGACTATAGTTATTGCTTGACCTAGGATTAGCATTGGACTTACTGACACTCTAATTATGTTTTGGGAAAGAATTTTGATATATCTGGAGTTGAGCATTGGTTGATGTTGCCTGGTTTGCATCCACTTGGATATCACCTCTATCTATAAGATCTTGGATGTACATTTTTAGTCCTTGACACTTTTTTGTGGAATGCCCTTTAATCTTGTGAAAGTCACAATATTCATTTTCTCTATACCAAGAAAGCTTTGGTTTAGACTCATTGAAAGGTTTGGTTACCAGATAAGTGACCAGATAGCTCACTTGGAGGATCCTATTAAAGACACCACTTAAAGATTCTCCCAATTGAGTGAACGTGCATTTATTGTTCCCCTGATTTTGTTGATTAGACTCTTGAGGAGGATGAGGTGGCCCCTTTAGCACTGATATAACATTAGAAACTAATGGTTGATTAGGGACATATTTTGACCTCTAGGAGGTGTTAGCTACTTGAACATGCTTGGTGTTAGTGACACCATCATTGAAAACATTCTTGTTTTTGTTCCAGTAGCGGGACTTATCTCTAGACGACTTATCCTTATCTAAATCATGAATTTGGATTTGTCCCTTAGCAATAAGTGCTCTCTTAATGATAGGACCTTTTTATATGACTTCCACAAAGGTTGTGACACAATGAAGGTTAAGATTATGTGCCATATTTGCATAAGGATTTTCCATGAAAAGAGTCACCATGTCCTTCTCACTGAGTTGAGATTTCATTCGACTAACCAAGGCATGCCACTTTTGCAGATAGCTTGCAAAAGTCTCTCCTTCATGTTGTTTTTCATTTAGAAGATCTAAGGTATCGATATGTTTCTCCAAATTGAAGAAGTGTGTAACAAAATTTTCTAAAAGATCCACAAAAGAAGAGATAGATCCCTTTGGAAGACCCATAAACCAATCTAAAGCCACCCTTGTTAGACTTCTAGGGAATAACCGTAGGAGATAATTTTCATTATGTAGTACTTCTTGACAATGTGAGTAGAACTACTGAAGGTGGTTCTTTGGGTCCTTAGTTCCTTTATACTTGTCAAACTTTGGAATTTTGAAATGCTTTGGAAAAGGAACAAGTGAAATTGAGGGATCAAATGGATATGGAAAAATCTCTTCAAACTTGAAAGAAATTTTTGAGGTCCCTACTTGTAAGTCTTTCAACATGACTTTGATCTCTTCACATTCCTTATTAATAGGTTTCGAGGGAGGATTGGTCAAGTTGGATTGACTATATGGAGAATATGGTTGATATGATGTGGATGGAGTCAAGGTGGTTTGATCATATGATGGTGGAGGCTGATATGAAGGGACTTTCTGATATTGATTGGGATATGTAGATTGTGGATTGGCATAAGATGGTTGATAGGATGACGAGGCTTGATAGTATAAGGTGGAGGCACCCTATTGGGATGAAGGAGGTGCTTGGTAATATGAAGTGGAAGCACCTTGCTGGTATGATGATTACTACTAGGAATAATATAGATTAGACTGGTAATTATAAGTAGTTGTTAGTTGTTGTGAGGCGTATGGGGGCGATTGTGAATTGGATGGCTGGTAATAAGCATTCAGTTGCAATTGTTGAGGATTTTTGTAAGAAGGTTGTGGTTGGGATTGCTGAGGATTGTGATAAGTGGGATTAGGATTAGGATTGGATGGGGTAGCAAATACAGTATATGTACTTAGTGCATGATACACGTATTGAGCAATACGTTTGCTTTGTGTTTGTGTCAAGACTTGTGTATGCTGAGGTGGTTGTTGGTAAGGTGGTGGTTGTTGATATAGAGGGTGAGATGGGATTTGATGTTGCTGAGGGACTTGTGGTTGATGAGGAGGAAAATAATAAGATGATGTTGGTTGATGAGTGGGCATTTGCATTTTTTAAGGGGTTTGTGATGGGACACCTTGTAGTTGTTGTGGAGCCTATTGATGAGGTTGTGAAGTAACCAATGCTGCTTGATGGGGGGTTTGTGAAGGAATTAAGGTGTGTTGTAGAGGATAAGACGAAATGGTGGTATGTTGTAAAGATTGGAATGGAGGTTGTTTTGGAACCTATTAGTGAGGTGGTTGTGATGGGATGGCCTACTGCGGATTAACCTAAGGTTGATGTGAGAAGGGGATGTTTTCTTGAGGTAGTTGCTGAGATGTGAATGGAGGTGGTGGTAAGTTAGATGTGGGTGTAGATCTAGAAGGTGGTGGTGGTGCAACAAAAGGATTGCTCCTTGTATTCATTGGTGGATAACCATGTTATTTAGGTGGGAGAGGTGGTGTGGAAGGTATGGGAGTCAAGCTTTGTGTTATGAGCATTAGTGGCAGATTAGGGAGATTCTGTGGCATACCGAAAGCAAGGGGATCATTAGGATTAGGACCTTGAGGAATGTTTGACTGAGGTTCTCCCATGACCAAAATTGAAACTTGAGGGGGTTGTACAACTTGATAAAGCATGACTTTTCCAAACCTAGGTTGATACCAACCCTCATCTGGTGGGCCCTTGGGGATGTATGAATTACCTAGATTACTTTATGAATTTTGAGGATCTTACGATATCAGGGGTGTAGGAGGTGTGATATTGACATACTTGGATAAATAAAATCTTGATGGTGGCTTGATGCCCTTCATGAGAAACATGGTGAGGAATTTATCTCCACACTCATTGAGAAGACAATTAGTCATTTGGAAATTGATAGGATTATTAAGATATTTGTCCATCGTGACCTTGGGATGGTTGACCATGCTCTTGTCAGCAAGAGGTAGAGTGGTATGAACCTCAGTGTTGGATTGCAATGAGCCATCGTTGGTGGGATCCTAAGGAATGTGAGGCTGGGTACCTTGAGCTTGTTGTTTTTCCATGAGTTTCTTTGCTTGCAATCTAGTAAGGGGCATGAAAATGCAAAACTACTAGGATGCACTAGGATGATGCTACACTATAGGATGAAATTAAATGGATGACCTAGGTGATGACTAAAGGATCAATGGGATTAGATGATGGATTGATTAATTGGATGATTAAATTGAGGATATGATTGGGTTGGATTCAATTAGATTGATTGATGAGATGAGATGATCATTAGGATTGGATAATCGATTAGATTGGGTGATGAGATTGATTCTAAACCAAGTTTAGAGGTTGAACTAGATGACATAAGATGTTGATTATTGGATTAGATGAAAAAAGGGTGATTACGACACCAATCTACCTCAAGATGGAAGTAGATTGATTAGGTCATGGATGATGACTAACTTAGGATGGATAACAATCCTAAGTAAGTGCGAAGGATGGTGATCAAGATTAGGCACCTATGCCAAATTGGATAAAACCTCTAAAACAAAGTCTAGGGGATTTGGATTGATAAACCGATGATGGAAATGCACTCTAGGGATGTTGTAAGGTGTATTTATATGATTTGATTGATGGAATGATGACTTCTAGAAAATGTGGAGGGACTAAAGTGGCAATTACATGTGAACAGGTAATGATAAAAACTTTTCGATCACAACAAAGGACTCAAAGAATGATAGGATTTTAGTGGCCCAAAGGATTCACTCTCTGGATCTTGTATGGGGAGCACATAATCCTCTATGTAGCACAAATTCACCCTTTTAGGTCATGACTTCTCCTATTAAGAGTTAATAGAATCACCTTTGTGTTAGGTAGACTCACCTATATTAGAGACACAAAATCACCTATGTCTTGGGATGCAAAAGAAATGGGTAGAACCGAGATGAAAATTCACCTATCTAACTATAGGATCACCTAAACCACTGATAGAATCACCTCTATGGAAAGGACAACTCTCAAAAGACCAAAGGGGGATAGATGGAATCGATTAGCAAAATCACCCAACGGGAATGTCAAATTTTCCTAAGTCTTGAAATGTATGGACAAAAATAAAATCGCATATCAAGGGGTAATGAATTCGCCTATTTCTTAAGGTGTAGAAATAAGGAAAAAACTCACCCAAAACAAGATCGCCTATTGGAAAAATAGATTCACCTAAGTCATGACTTGTATGGACGAGGATGATACAGGTGAACATTAATTCACCCCTGTGGACAACAGATTCACCTATTCTAGGTGTACATACAAGGATGACATAGGCAGACACAAATTCACCCTTGAGGACAACAATTTTTCCTAAGGAGGAGACAAAATCACCTTTTCTAGGGAAACAGGCGGACTCAATGGATAAGGACTGGATGTAGACTCACCTAAAGGTTGGGTAGGCTCTCTTATTCAAGGAATTGGTGGACATGGGGTCACCCAAGAAAGAGAACCATAGGAAAATTTTCCTCTCACAAAGATGAAATCACCCAAAAGGATGACCTAGACTAGACTCAAGCACAAAATCGCCCCTTTATAGGGTAGGATCACCTGTCCACAAATTTTTCCTAAGGAGGAGACAAAATCGCCCCTTTATAGGGTAGGATCACCTGTCCACAATTTTTCCTAAGGAGGAGACAAAATCACCTTTTCTAGGGAAACAGGTGGACTCAATGGATAAGGACTGGATGTAGACTCACCTAAAGGCTGGGTAGGCTCTCTTATTCAAGGAATTGGTGGACATGGGGTCACCCAAGAAAGAGAACCATAGGAAAATTTTCCTCTCACAAAGATGAAATCACCCAAAAGGATGACCTAGACTAGACTCAAGCACAAAATCGACCCTTTATAGGGTAGGATCACCTGTCCACAAAGTAAATTCACCTTTGAGGGGCTGGGGAAAAATGTGGAAAATGACATAAAAACATGGAAAACAACAAACATAAAGGTTGGACTAACTCAACTAAAAAGAAGCACTGGTACTGCACAAGAAGACACGCTAGATAGCACAATCCTAAAATTAGTATTGAAGTTTTACAAACTTGATGTAGGCCCAACACCTTGAGTAGACAACCCAACATTAATACTTTGTGATACTAGGGTGGTTCTCTGGATCACCCTTTCTCATGAGGGTGAATAGCTAACAATTTAGTGGCACAGGGTCATCAACAGACACCATGGGATCACCTTTACACTCTCACTAATAGACTATCGTAGTCCACCATGAGGATTTCCATCTCAAACCAAGGGAGTAAATGATGAATAAATTTGGGGTATGGTGCGCATCCCCTACACTACACCAAGTCATGGCTAAAACATGGGTCTTTATCTAGGTTATATAGGCTATCTTGAGAATCCTCAATATATGCTAGGTATGTGAGGCAAAACTATGAACAATAGCCCATCACAAGCGTGGATTGAGAGCCCCAGTGAGGTACTAGAAACTCAGACCAACCCTACACATCTTTTCTAGGTATCATCCTAGCTTCAACACTTCACTAGACATGACATGACTAGATTGGGGTACAAATTTAGTTCTCCCCCCTTTATATACCCTGTTAGTAACACGTGGTTGGGATTGTCCCCTAGGTGATGAAATACCAGGTAGGTCCCACTAAGGGAAGAAGATACTAGATGCTTCGATTGGTCCCCAGGCTTGCACATAGCGCAAGGGGAGAGCTTAGACACACTAGCACCTCCTAGGTAGACTAGACTAGACTAGAAAAAACTACAATCTCTTGTCACCTAGGATCACTGAAAGGTGCAAGGGGAGTGAATACACCAACAACTTGCTCCCAAACACAACCAATAATGTAAATTGACCCTTTAATAAATCTATTTGTGCCTAGATTAGTGTGAAAAATAGACAACAGATAGAGCTAATCTAGGGGTCTTCAACTGATCGTCCTACAAAAAATGCGATAGTAATTTAATGCCACTAGGCTTGGACAAATGAGGGACAATTTTTGTGCAAACCATTAGTAAAATGACACACTCACAAAGAAACAAGTTAGAAGATCAATACTTGAAATTCAAACCAAATTGAAGCTAGAATTATAAAATTAAAAGTTCAGGAGTACATTAAATTCGCCTCTATGTAAGACAAACTTGTCTATGTCTGCCGATCAAGATCTCCTATTTGGAATGATGGGTGAATGTGCAAATGCCTATTCAAGTGGATGGGAAAATCTAAAAATGCTTTTTGAGAGGGAGGGACAAAGTTACAATCACCTCTGTAACTTGGTCAATCTCACCTATTCCTGGAGACCTTTGCATGCCTGCCTCTATTTCAAGCAATTTCGTCTTTCATTTCAAGTTTTCCTCTTTTCACAAAAGGGTGAATTTGCATTTGCCTTTGTCAATTGCAGATTCACCTTTATAACTAGCGAGTTCACCCAACAAGGTGGATTTTCCCTTACATTTAGAATTTTGAACCTGCAAAATTCAAACAATAACAAACTTCAAAGTGCAGACTCGTGATGTCGGTCTCACTGGGCATGCCAAAAATGTGTGCAAGTGAATTTGACCTACCTAAAGTGAAAAAACTAACTAATGTAGAAGACCAAAAACACAAGACAAACACTCAAGATTGGGCATACAATGAACTCAAACAAAATGCAAGAAAAGGAAGTTTTTACCTTGTTGATCATTTGAATGTGTGCTCCTTTGATGACAAGATAACATGAAACCTAGTTGTAAATGATCGTGAGATGATGGAGAATGTAATGATGCAAATGGGTAGTTGTATGGATGCAAAGTATGAGCTCAAATAGTGCAACAATGGTGGATGATTATTAGAATTCTTGGATGCTAGAGTGCTAAGTTGATTACAAAAGTATCTGATCAAATGAGGGAAAATTCCTCCATTTTTAGGGTAATTACCTCTAAACAATGGAGGGTCAAGATGAATTCATAGTGGACAAGATCAAGGGCTAGGGTGAGTTGAGAACTCACAAGCCCTCACATCTTGACATGTGGCAGGTGAGGTGTAAAAGGGGAGATGAGGTGGAGGTACTACATAGTACCTAGGTATTTGGACAATATATTCTTATAAAGCAGGTCCTTGTCCATATGTGGGTGATGGGATATGTGAGGAATTAAAAATTCCTCAAATATCCACATGGGGATGAAAGAAAGAATTAAAAAATCTTTCAAATTCCTAGGGGAATTAAAAATTCATGCGGGGAAGGGGTTGCCTTCTCTAAAAGGAGAAAACAATAAATAAAGTTGTCTTCGGACATATGCCATAAATGGCATGGGGATTAGGTTGACCTAATCAAGTGATTAGGGTTGTTTAAACATGGGATTAAGTTAGATAATGAAGAATTAAGGACAAGTGAGAAATTATGGAAGATGTGACCCTAATTGTGATTAGGGGTGTGCACATTGTAATCACAAATTAATTAAATTAATATGGATTAGAGAAGATTATGGAGGATGAGACAAAGAAAGAGAATGATGAATTTAAAAATTGATTTAAATGCATATAGGAAAAATGACAATTAAATAAATTAGAGCATTTATTTAATTTAGAGAGGAAGGGAGATAAGGGATAAGGTATTTAATTATTTTCCTTAGGGACATTAGAAAAAGGGGAATATTAATTAAATAATAAATTATTTAATTAACGTGGATAGGGGATGCAAAATGAAGGAATAAGAGGAATGAATTTGACCATATGGAGGTGGTCAAATTCAAGTGTCTACACTAAGATTTATAAATGATGACACTCCCCAAATAGTGTGCTATCGTCGTCACTTTTTTTCCATAGAGTGGTGCCCAAATTAACTAGAGTGATGCCCAAATGACTTATAATAATGCTATCGTGAACAATGTTGCCTTATTTGGTAAGAAAAAACAAAGATCAATTTTCAACATGTGCTTTAATCTTTTTATTTTATTTGATCAGTAACATGTCTCTGACTTTGTTTTGGTTTTTAGGCTAAATGGGTTTTGCAAGTTGGACAATAAAAGTTAAAGTGAAGAAGCATTATTATGTTAAAATCTTATGATTGTAACAAGTGTTTGACACTTTTTGGGGAAATTATAACTCATTTTCATGCTTTCTTATTTTATGCTTTAGGACCACACTAATTTTCATTTGGGTTTAAAAGGAACACTCAAACGGGACTAAAATTGAACCCTCATTTCATCATCCATTTTATTTTGGGCTTAAAATTGAACAAGGTGACTTAATATTTCATTTGGTGCATAAAATGAAGTCATCTTAGCTTTAGGGATTAAAATTAATGAGTGTTTGTTGTGTTTTATGATTTACAACTTGGTTATTGAATGTGTATGCACTTCTCTCATGCCATTTGGTGATCTTGAGACTCAGAAACATTGCTTAACATTTTGCATGATCACCCATATCTTTCAATTTGGATTAAAAATGAACCCCTTGCTAGTGTAGGGAAAAGGAACATGGTGTGTGTTCTTTACTTGTTTCATGCAAACTGGGATGATCAAACTACAAACATACTTCCTTGATATTTTTTTATCTTTAGATGGCCTACCTTTCCACTTCGAAAGGAGGGAATAACCCAAGTGGTAATGAGCTAAAGCCAAGCTCTTTCAAGTCGCTATATAAAAATGTGTGTGATGAAAGTTAGAAACAATAGGCATGGATGCATCATAGTGACAAGCATCAACCTTAGTATCTATGTGATACATTATAATATCTTCTTAGGAAGATATTGGGAGGCCTCTTGGTTGAAATAACCTTGAGCTAATCTTGTCGCGTGTATGGCCACCTTGAACGGAAGCCCTTACTAAGAACCATTGTTTAGAAGCCAAAAATGTTTATGCTCAAGTTGGTGCAAGAACAGTCATTATGAAGTCGCCCCACATTTGTACTATTCAATTTTGAAATAGAAAAATCATTAGGATCTCCAGAACTTCAAGATTTTATGATTTGGTGGTCTCGAGAATTGTGTGTTGTGGAGGGGAGCTAGTGTCTCCAAATCTCTAACTGTTCGTATTGTCTTAGTGTTTGGAGAAATCCGAGTGGGGATTCAACAAATAGTATCTTTTGAGCCTAGGATGGTAAATTATTGAGAGTTAATTTAATACTTTTCGTGGTTCCAAAACATTACAAACATTCACAATCTTCCTCAAAATTTCAAACCCTTTGGTCTAAGTTATGGATTCCTTTTGAAATAGCCTTGATATTAATGCTTGTCCTAAGGATTTATATCCTTGGAGATTTCTAAATATCTCAACTTATATCTCAATCCATACTTTCAAAAGTAAAGATAAGCAACTATGGCTTGAACTTCATCCTTTTCAAAAAATGGACATTGTGAAATTTATGATGTTTTTGACATAGACATTTAGTTTGAAAACATAATCAAGACAAGTGTTTGTGGTAAAATAAATTCACTTAAGCAAGATAAATTGACAAAATTGAACCCCACATGACCATTTGGAGACCGATTGCACCCATTGAACAACCCGATCTTACACCTGCTATTCTTCAACCAAACTTTGAACTCATTGAAGGCAAACAAATTGATATCATTAGTAGTTTGAGAAGCTTCACTTTTGAAACAAAAGAAACACCAACCTAGTGGAGAAAAACATCAAATGCCATAGACAAAGAAGAGGAACAAGTGATATTGAGGCTGGAAGGCCCATATTACCACCACTCGTGTGGAAATAAATATCCTTATTTCTTCCATGAACTTGAACTTTTCTAAATGATCTCACACAAACTCAAAAATACCAAGAGAAGGTCTACATGTCATCACTTCAAACTTAGGAATCATAGTCTAAAAGCTATCAAACAACACCTTGTGGCACTCTACCAAAATAGAACTAGATTGGTAAGGGATTTTTGTATACGTGTCTCAAGGAATAATCTAGAATTGTATGCCTTCTTTGAAAGTCAAAACATTGGTCTTTTTCATGATCTTGAACTTTTCTAAATGATCTCACACAAAATTAGAATCCCCAAGAGAAGGTCTACATGTCTTCATTTCAAACTTAGGCATCTTACTTCAAAAGCTTTGAAAAAAAACCTTGCAACACTTCAGCAAAATAAAACCAATTTGTTATACTACTTCTACAAATGTGTTTCAAGGAACAATCCAAAATTGTATATGTTCTTTTTTTGTCAAAATATTGGTCTTTTTCATGATAAGGAACCTATCTAAAATATTGGGTCTATAGGATTTGGAAACTTTAGAGGTCTAGCATGTTTCTCACTACCTTGGTCTTGTCAAACAAATGTTCACTTTAGGTCAACATTGGGTCAAACATTTCATTCACCCCTTCATTAAGATTCACCCTTCACTTCACCAAACTTTGCAAAAAAATTGAACACACCAACACTTTCTGACTTAAACATCTATCAAACCAACCCCTAACTTAGCTACTTTGTATGTGAAATGAATCATTTTCCATGCATGTGGTTAAGTTAGTTATCATCTTTGAACTAGTTCATATTGAAGGTCATGAGTCTACTCTAGAGATTTCCAAGTTCATCAACATCCACTACAACAAATCCCTGTGATTAGCTCCCTTTTTTGCTTCCACCCACTGTTTTAATGTATTTTTCTCCAATTTTTTGACAAAGTTGATGCTATTTATCAGGATGGGACTATTTTTGGCATTTTTTGTGCAAATTAGGACAAGCAGGCACTAAATTAGGCACAAATTAGTGCCAAGATTAGCGTTGAGATTAATTCCTAGTGTAGTTTTCATATTGATGCGGACATTAATTCCAAGATTAGTGCCAAACTTAACACCTACAATAATGCCCAGATTAATGCCTAGATTAGCAACCAGATTAGCATCTATATTAGCACCCATATTAGAGCCTAATGTAATGCCTATGTTAGCACATAATTTAGTGCCTAATTGTTCTGATCTAGTAGGGATTAAGGGTGTTAGAACAAAAAATCCTTCCTCAATATTCACTAGCCTTCAATTGCTTTCCTACATTTCACTTGCATCAAAAGATCTATTGCCTTTGATTTTTCATTGTATTTAACATGAAATGCAACAATTTGTGTGACAACATCCATAATGTCACTAGTAATCCCTTTGTATATACCCATTTAGTCCTCTGGATAATCATAAACAAAGCAAATTTTTCCTTTACTGTAGTACTTTGTGCAAATTAAGAGTTGAAGGTTGAGGGATTAAGGGTTGAGGGTTGAGAATTGAGGATTAAGGGCAGTTTAATGTATAGGGTAGATGGTAGAGGGTGTAAGGGTTTAGGGTTTAAGGGTTGAGGATTGAGGGTTTAAGGTTAAGGGTATAGGGTTGAGGGTATATGGTTCAAGGATTAGGGTTGAGGGTCCAATGTATAGGGTAGAGGGTATGGGAGTTGACGGATTAGGGTTTAAGGGTACTTGAGGGTTGAGGGTGGTAGAGGGTAGAGGGTACTTGAGGGTTTAAGGGTTGAGGGCTGAGGGACTAGGGTAGAGAGTTTACTTGGGTTTAAGGGTTGAGGGTTGAGAATTGAGGGTTGAGGGTGGTTTAATTAATAGGGTAGAGGGTGTAAGGGTTAATTAGGGTTTAAGGGTTGAGGGTTGAGGGTTTAAGATTGAGGATAGAGGATTGAGGGTATATGGTTCAAGGATTAAGGTTGAGGGCCCAATGTATAGGGTTGAGGAATTAGGGTTTAAGGGTACTTGAGGGTTGAGGGTTGAGGGTAGAGGGTAGAGGATTGAGGGTTTAAGGGTTGAGGGTTGAGGGATTAGGGTAGAGAGTAATTTACTTGGGTTTAAGGGTTGAGGGATTAGGTTTGAGGGTATAAGAGGGTATTGGGTTGAGGGTAGAGGGATGTAGAGGGTTTAACAGTTTAGGGTTTAGGGTATTGGGTTGAGGGTATAGGGTTGACGGATTAGGGTAGAGGGTAAAAGTTTTGAGGCTAGTTTAGGGTTTAAGGGTTTAGGGTTGAGGGACGTTAAGGGTTGAGGGTATAGGGTTTAGGGTATAGCTAGGACATTTGAGGGTATATGGTTGATTAAGGTCAATTATGGTTGAGGTTCCAATGTAGAGGGTAGAGGGTAGAGGGTATAGGGGTTGATGGTTTAGGGTTTAAGGGTTGAGAGTTGAGGTTGGGTTGAGGGTTGAGAATTGAGGGTTGAGGGTTTAATGTATAGGGTAGATCAGAGGGTAGAGGGTAGAGGGTTTAAGGGTTGAGACTTAAGGGTTTAAGGTTGAGGGTAGAGGATTGAGGGTATATGGTCGAGGGATTAGGGTTGAGGGTCCAATGTAGAGGGTAGAGGGTACTATAGGGGTTGAGGGTACATATGTGGTACATTGAGGGATTAGGGTTGAGGGTCCAATGTATAGGGTAGAGGGTATAAGGGTTGAGGGTTAATTTAAGGGTTGAGGGATTAAAGGTTGAGGGTTGAGGGATTAGGGTAGAGGGTTTAGTAATTAGGTTTAAGGGTTTAACTAGGGTTGAGGGATTACAGTCGAGGGTAGAGGGTATATGGTTCAAGGATTAGGGTTTAGGGTCTAATTATATATAGGGTAGAGGGGTAGAGGGTGTAAGGGTTTAGGATTTAATAGTTGAGGGATTGAGGGGTTCAGGTTGAGGGTGGGGTTGGGGTATATGGTTCAGGATTAAGGTTGAGGTCCAATGTATATGGTAGAGGTATAGGGTTGAGGGTTTAGGATTTACAGAGTGCTTGGGGTTGAGGGTAGATGGTAGAGGGTGGGGGTAGAGGGGGTTTAAGGGTTGATGGATTAGGGTCGAGGGTTGAGGGATTAGGGTAGAAGTTTACTTGGGGACACAGGGTTTAAGGGTTGAAGGATTAGGGTTAAGGGTATAAGGGTATTGGGTTGAGGGGTAGAGGAACTTAGAGGGTTTACAACAATTTAAGCGTCTAAAATTATTGGGTTGAGGGTATAGGGTTGAGGGATTAGGGTAGAGGGTAGAGGGTAGAAGGTTTAAGTCTAGTTTAGGGTTTAAGGGCTTAGGGTTGAGGGGTGTTAAGGGTTTAGGGTATAGCTAGGACATTTGAGGGTATATGGTTGAAGGTTGATTAGGGTTGAGGTTCCAATGTGGAGGGTAGAGGGTATAAAGGTTGAGGGTTTATGGTTTAAGGGTTGAGGGTTGAGGGATTAAGGGTTGAGGGTTGAGAATTGAGGGTTGAGGGTTTAATGTATAGGGTAGATAAGAGGGTAGATGGTAGAGGGTTTAAGGGTTGAGGCTTGAGGGTTTAAGGTTGAGGGTAGAGGGTCAAGAGGGTATATGGTTGAGGGATTAGGTTGAGGGTCCAATATTGTATAGGGTAGAGGGTATAGGGGTTGAGGGTACATATATGGTTGAGGGATTAGGATTGAGGGTCCAAAGTATAGGGTAGAGGGTATAGGGGTTATGAGGGATTAGGGTAGAGGGTTAATTAAGGGTTTAATGTATTTTTCTCCAATTTTTTGAAAAAGTCGGTGCTATATATTTTTATCACTATCAACAATAAAAATAATATTAAGTTTGTAGTTAATTAGTGTTGAAACCATTTAAAAAATTTATTGTCACTCCTAACAAGTAGTATTAATCATTATTATTCAAACCACTCAAATAATTTAAACCATTTGAGTCTTGAATACATGTAATATATAGATCTTAATAAGGCCATGAAGGTATACATAATGTCTTGAAAATTTATATAGCATTATAAGGTCTACAATGTCATTATTACATTTGATGAATGTCTAAATAAATTCATATAGGAATAAAATTTTACACATTGGTAAAATATAAATACATACATATAAATCCATATAGGTATATACAATGATATACATTAGAGTAAAAATCTACATCTACATTTCATGGAAATTGAAATCATAGTTTGGTGGCATTAGCAATCATGTCATATCGCTCAAAGAACTGGGCACATTATGGTCGTAACCCTAGTTGGCATCAAACAAAAGTGAGCTAATGGGCTGTGGGATAGATGGACGGTGGACAATCAATCCGGCTGGGCACAATGGCTAATGCACAACATTATAAACACTTGGAAATCGGCTCTTTATTAATGTGGTTGGTCAAGTTTCTTTTTACCCATCTTCATCTAAGTTTGTCTTGAGCTTGCTCTAAAAAATAGCTATGGTGGAATGTTCTAAATTCATTGTGGAGGTTTCGACAGATGGTGTGGTTAGTGTTGGACTAGACACTCCAATTCAGCGAGATTGCAAGGTGCAACAAATGTCCTTCAAGCACATTATTGATCAACAGTTGAAGCAGATTATACTAAGGACTGATCCTTATGTGGTGGTGGTAGTAAAAATGGTGATGGGGAAAGATTTTGTATAGAACCAGGAGTCCTTAAGGGTTAACACCCACATTGCCTCCTATTTTCTTACATCTCTCCTGGACACGAGAATGCCAAAGGTGGATGCAAATGACATCATTTTCAATTGTTCAAGAATGAGATTCTGGGTGTTTTGGACGAGGTGCTCAAATTGGCATTGCTAGGGTGGGGCATGTTGTGGGCTCGCAATTTTCCTTTAGTGAAGATGGTGGGAGGAGTCATGCACATCTATCCTTTTCTGCTGGAGATTAAGGGTTTGGAATTGTTTCGTCACCACTAGATTGTGGCCTATGGGGTTAGCTTACTGAAGGAGTTTCTTGGTCCGGTGATGGTGGAAGGTCTAGACTGGATGGTGGAATTCAATCAATTCACAAAGCTAAATGGCTTTTTATAGCTTGTTTTTGTGGGTCAGGTATGGTGGCACACGTGGTGGTCTTTTTAGGTGGTTTATAAGTATATTTCTGTAAATTGTTTTGATGCTTTGAGTTCTTTTTTGGGGTTCTATTTTTGATTGGCCATGCTTGTGGTGGGAGTTGATTATTAGTATTGGTGGCCAGATTCTACAATTTTGTGGTCAGGGTTTGGGTTGCACTATGATATGTTCCTCCCTACTTTGCAGACATACTGTAATTGTTTTTGATAGATAATACAATACTCATACAAATAAAAAAAAAGATCAATGACTCTTTCTTTGTTAAGAATATGGAGAAGCAATATCATAATTGTTAGCTCTCAATAATTTTTTAGCTTCACTTATTAATGCAATTAAACCATATATACAATAGTGTAGAAATCTTGAATAAAATGAAATAAGTAATGATCTACCTACCTTTTAGAATAAAATGGAATTTATCTTTTGAAATGTAATTTATTTTAGTGGAACATGAGTTGTCTCTTTTAATTTTTAATTTTTTTATAAAATTCCCTTTCATTTAAGAAGAGTTTCTTTTACAAAAGGATCAGATATAGATTCCAAAATTATCCTTATATTTTTTAACATCTTAATTTAGAAATTATATGAAGATATTTCTATCTGCAACTTAGAATTTTTCAATATATTATATAAAAAAGTGGATAGTATCAATCAAACAAAACTTTGTAAAACAATTAAACAATTTTTTTTTTAGTTATATAAAAAAGTGGATAGTATCAATCAAACATTTTTTTGAGAAACAATTAAATGTGTAGAGAATTTTTTTTTAGGTGATTTTTTTAACAAGACAAAGTTATCATAGATACATTCAAATCGAAGATTTTATAATTAAAACACAATTAGTTAAATGTAAAATAAAGAATTAAAAACAATTTAAAGATGACATCATCTTGTTTGATGTTCATTTAATGAAACAATATGTCATAATGGAAACACAAGCACTACTAGAGAAACAAATGATAAAACAACAATCTTGGCTGACAATAATCAAAGGAAAAAATGATCCATCAATTGTTGAGTTTGTAATTTAAGTTGAATTTGATGAAGTCAATTTCAACAAGGAAAAACTTAAAAATGATCCCTCAATCACTTGCCATAAATTAATGACCCTCTACTTCTCTTCATTTACCTAGATGGGTAGGTTCACAAAGTGGAGTTGACTCCTCTTATGGAAAGAATGAAGAAACAAATCAAACTAAAAATAAATATCATTTATTTACATTAAGTGGTGTTAGATATATAAAATAAAAATTACACAATTTTATTTATATTACTAGCTCATACCAATGTGAGAGCCTTAGGAGATAAAATTTCCATAGCAATTCCCATATCCTAGAAGAGTATGTGTTGATGTCATTAACTAAAAATAGGAACAACATTATTTGACCAAATTTTTCATAACATTATTTACATACATAATGATTAAAATTAATAAAACTTATCCTTTAATGAAATTTGAAAACTAAGTACCACTAATGTTTCATAATATTAAAGGTCTCGTTGGAGCCAAAAATCCACCTTGGTTATTATGCATACTTCTATTTCCACCCATCTTCCCACACTCACCATATGTCCCATCTCCATTTCATAATGGTTGACACTAATATAAACCACCAAATAAGGCCCTTGGTCATAACACTAAAGTGAATTCCTTGTCTAAAGTTTTTCCATAGTAGCACATGGCATGTCACTAAGACAATGCTATATCGAAGAGAGTCTCACCATAGTCTCTTTGACATGAACATAAAGGGTTGTTGTGTTATGTAGATGAGTCTCCCAAATGTCTTCTCGCCAGCCTAAAGAAGGATATGTCTAAGAGACTTGGACATGTCGAGGAGAAAATCCAACATGTCCCATCTGGTAGTGCTACTAAAATCTTGAAAAAATCCTAGCAAAATTTTTCCTCTTGAGGATTTTTTCCTTCTGCATCCATGAGTAGGGTTTAAGGTTTTAGTTCAAAAACCCTTGCTTCATAGTAATCTATCTTAAACCTCCATCCTTATAATTTCATGTTGACCTAATGCATTTAGTTATTGGTCATTTAAGTCATGAGTTAAGCCATTAAAATCATTCTTTGCACCGCCCCTGAGTCCTAAGTTAGTCAATCATCATGTATGGTTAATTGTTTAAATTCTCCCTATAGTTAGGCCATAATATTTTTCAATTAACTTATTGTTGATGGTGTTTTCTGCACAACAACAACTCAGATAGAAAATAATATTCTATCTCTCTTGAAAGGTAATCTTCAATAATAAATTGCTAAAATCACCCCAAGGTCTCTCGGAGTCAGGTCATGACGATGCACAAACAACTCAGATGATATGTGAAAATGCTGGTAATCACAATCGGACCTTACAAATGAACAATGCTGGAAGTGAATTTTCATCAGATGCAACAATATGGTGATGCTTTCAATCCTAAAACTAACCCAAATTCAAAATAAACAGCAAAAGAGATAAGAGTTTAGAGAAATTTCTAAATCTAAACCATTTCTAAGACCAACAATGCAAATGATAAACACTTAAAATGGACCAATCCCAACGAAACCAATCTCTGCTTGACCAAGATTAATCTGGAATCTTACAGAAACAGTGCAATCTTCTAAGTTTTTAAAGATTTTCAGATCATGAACATTCACCCAAGACAACCCAATTGCAGTTGAAATGAATAAATCTCCATAATTGAACCAAGCACAATGAATATAAAGGTCCAGGCTAACTTTACAAAGCAACTAACAATCAACTAGCTGCAAAAAGTATGGACCAGGGATTGCTGCAAACACTTCAAACATTAAATCATGAACATCATTGAATAAGATCTAAATCTAAATCTAATAACCATGAGAAATTTTAAAAAATAGAATCATAAGAACCATGCAAGATAAGTCAACACAAAAGAGATCACCAGAAAATCACAATGCCTTCAATTGTATTGAATCACCAAACTCCAACAACAATTCCAATGTTCTATTACATCACTTGCTCAGAAATTGACTAGCTTCTACCTCTACTCTACTACTAAATTCGCTCTCTATCAAATCTTCTCCTAATCTCTCACCCCCTTACAAATGAGGCACAAATTCCATTTATAGAAAACCCCAAACAGGTCGGCCTAATTAGATTTTACAATAATAACGGGCCCCAAAATAGGTTGGCTAGGAGAATTTCAAAATAGGACAAGATTTGCATTAAATGCATGAATATTATCCATGTCAGCCTATGATCTCCAGCAATATCAGATTCACGTGTCTTTCAGAAAGTCCTCCAGCTATAGACAGTTTTGGCATGAGTTCTTAGGCAGGTCCCATTTTGAAAATTTAAATTGAACACTTCCAGATTTCCCTCTTTTGGCATGAATCCATATGCAAGTACCCCTTTTAATATTTGTTTAGTTTTGAAAAACAAATATCATCATTAATAGCCCACATGTCGAAATTAAATTTTTTCCACTTTTGAAAATTTTATTTTCAAAATCTTTTCAAGAAATTTTCATTTTTAGGAACATTTTTAAAAATTCCATTTTGGAAAAAAAAAAAAATAATTATTTTCGAAAAAATTTCCATTCTGGGAAATTTTAGGATTTGGGCCCATCCGGGGAAATTAGACCAAGGGGAAAATCCAGGAAAATCCAGGTCAGGCAGATTCCAAATTAGATTCCGGGAAATTCCAGCCGGACAGGAAAATCCCAGACTGGGGCAAAAGCCCAGATTTTGTTCAGAACTTAGTTTTTCGAAGCACAACTCGGGGGAAGGACTTGGACAAGCAAGATGAACATCTAAGGACCTCTTAAGGCAATGAAATCAATAAAATTAAGGGGCCAAAAGACACCAAAAGCCAGAGCAAAAAGAGGGTCCCCACTTTCAGTGGGGCGTGTGTGTAAAACTGCACAACACTTATGTTTAAGTCATCTTCCTAAGTTTTAAATTGTTGTTAGCCTAGTCATGGCCCCATTTGGACTAATTTGATCATGTGTCCAGGTTGGGAGATCCTCCGATCATGAGAATTGATCTAGGTCATTCCCCACTATCTCGCAAGTTTCAAAGGGTAGCTCATTAAACGTCACATGGTTTGCGAGATGTTGATGCATGTACAGTTGTGAGTGTGAGGCCTAGTCTCCACTTCATCCATATGACATCCTCAGTACTGTAATAAATGGTTATGATGTGATGGTAGTGTCGATCACTGCCTTTCCCTGCCATCTCGTAGGATTAATTTGTGGGATGCTTAAAAGTTGCAAGGTCTGTGAGGAGCTACCGTGCATTTTCTTCGATCACAAGAAAACGAGGAAAGGTAGAGCCCACAAATAAATGAATGAGTACCCATTTGGAAAGGTTTCATTGGCTAGTGGAATGACGTGTGACAATGATTGGAATTCAAATTTAATTCACTCAATCTGAGTCATCCAAAATGCCATCTCAACAAGAGATCAACGAAAAATATTCAAAACTAAGAAGTTCTACCATTTTAGCCATTCTTGCTTTGTGCAAGCGAGTAGTAATGGCATAAGTGACTTCTAAAACTACTTCAATTTTTCCCAAATTGGATGTACATGATTGGGTCTCGCATAATTAAGAGTTACAAGCATATATGGAGTGTATGGGAAATTGAGAGAGGCTATTTGCAAAGTTTGGCATGGTCAGCATTAGGGTTTATTACAGGTAAAAGTTGTAAGTAAAGTAAACACATTTTTTATGCTTTATTCAAATTCTTTGTACTAGAGTTGGTTCTCACTGCATTTCTTGTCAAATGAGCTTCCATGCTTTGTTTTAATTGCTTTATTTATGGTTATTTTGTCTTTAAAAGGTCGTAATTCTAGGGGACCTTTTAGAATTTGTGTTTGAGTTGAGCCCTAGGTTTGAATTGTGAATCCAATTATTGAAACCTTTTGTGTTGAATACTCTAACTTGGCCTAAGTTTTCCTCAATTCCAATGGAACCCAAAGCACAAAATACCACCTCTGTAACTCAATCCAGACTACTATATGAGGATGTAATAGATTTACTAGAACCCTCCAAAAATAAAAAGGCCGAGGGAAGAATGTTGTTTCATGGCCCAACAGTCAGGGAGGGAATACTTGACAGACAATGTTTTATCAAAGATGCCGAAGTACCTTATAGTGGATGGTAGTTATTTTAGCATTGGTTTGGGAATAGAAATGTTGGGATTCCTCTTTGCAACCGTTGGAGTCTAGACATGGGAAAACTAGTTGTCCCCAATGTGTATATGGATGTTTATTTGTTGAAGGACATTGCTTCAAGGTATGACCCAGTTTCAAGGGTAATCATTTGATGGGAAGGATATGGTGAGGATAGCCAAAGAAGAAATTGTAGGAGTTTTCTAGTTGTAGGAATGAAACAGTGATATGGCGCATCTTGATATGGATATCATTAGAAAGGAGTATGAGAACACCGAAGTGTTGATTAGGATGAGAATATTACCTACATATACTGCTAGCACAGGCACTAGGAAAAATAGAAAACAAATAAGGATTGGTAAAGATGAGTTAAAACCTTTCCCAATGAGGTATTTTACAAGTTACTTCAAGAAGACTATATATTCCTTTTTCCAAATTATTGGTTTCTCTCCACCTGACACATTATGAAAGGAATATAGTTACTTGGCATCACATTTACAACATCCAATCTTCAACATTATCTATGAATACACCACATATTTGGCAGAGAATATCCATAAAGGCCTGGTTGAGTTGAAAAGAGGAAAGAATTGGGTGGAATTGTAGTGGTATTCCCTATTGATGCATATGTTTTTATTTAAAGGTGAAAATAATTTTGAGAGGGATATGACATTGAGAAAGAAGGATGGTATTGATTTTCCCAACCAATGTTGGACTTAGATTCTTGATAAGGATGGCCAAAAATATAACTATGTGGTGTTCCAAAATGCTTTCACATCAAAATTGAGAAGATATCTGGTTTATGACCTACCAAGGATTCACAAAGAAATACATGAGTTCTTGAGGCCTATGGAGAAGAGAATTGATTTGAATTTGGGTCATAATTGGGGAGATTTAATCTTATACCCAGGTACCACAATCTTCAGATTTTATGGCACTAACATAGACCCATTTGTATTTCCAAGAGACGTGCCATTGAGGATTGAGATTCTTGAAGTCATAAGGCAATTGGGAGCCTCCCAAGTAGCACACCTTCCTGATACAACAAAGAAGGGCTCGTTTTTCCTAGAATGGATTGTGTTTGTTGAATTTGTTATAATAAAGGGAGCATGGAAAGAGTTGTTACACTTTCTAGCACCATATAAATTAGATCGTATGCACCCAAGGAATCATGATCTAGAAGGTTTCATTAATACATTGAGGATTGAGAAAAGGCTTGGTAGTTTTGTGCATATTTTCTACTACCTGGAGGATGTAATCAGGAAATTTTTTGACTTCCCAAAGCAATATGAAAGGAAGTCTAAATATCTTGATTTCAATAAGATGGTGGAGAGGGCTCAAAGGAGAGATCCTAAGTATGACCCTATGCCCAATATACAGAGTACATTCAATAGGATTATGCATGTTTTGAATAATTTTGAGGATATAGTGGGTAGAATGAGAAGACAACAAGTGGTCACATATAAAGGAAAAGCATTGGCAACTGAAGAAGACACTACTGTGGTATTGGAAGAGAGGCCTACTTACTAGCTAGCCAAGCAAATAAGAATTTACTCTAGGAAGAAGAAGACAATAAACAAGGAGAAAACATTACCATCCCTTGCCACTTCTGGGGAAATGAGGAAAGCTTCTCCTAAGAGATCAGTGCCATCACCTCTAAAATGGGTCCCAACTATTGTGATTGATGTTGACTAACCTCTAGGAAGTCCTGCTCCATTGGAGCAACCACCCCTTAAATGGAAAAAATCTTGAGGTAAGAGGAGTAGTGGATTATTTTGATATAGAGGATGATGATATCCTTGTCACTTATGAGGAGATACGATAGGGAATTCCCTTTCCCATAAGGGAATTTTCTTCAAGCTCAAGGAAGGATAGCCTTAGACTGGGAAATGCTAACCTTAGAGGTCTAAATAGTGTAGATGATTTAAGGATTGAGGCTTACAAAGCATTTATGAAAGATGAATCCTTTGTTGAAACAAGTGTATTCAAAGATTTTGTATGGAGAGTTAAAGCTCCACAATATGCAGAGAAGGTTGCTACTGAGAGGAGCTTACATCCGAAACTCCCCAGAGCTATCATTCAAGAAATTGTAAGGAAGGCTATGAGGGCTGAATTCTAGAATATGAATGCTATTAAAGAGGGAAAAGAGCTTGTGAAGAAGAGTGGTATATTCTTTTTACCTAAATGGGACATTGTTGATGGTATAGTGCTTTATACTATAAGCAGGTCTAAAAGGCCCTTGTTGAAAACTGAAGAAGAAGCAGAGATGACACTTCAAGGATCAACATTTAGTGAAGAATGGGATGCATTAGTAATCTGGTCATTATCTTTCAGATTCAGGAAGCTGGTAGTGGCTAAACTATCAAATTTTAGGGGACAATTATTGATAAAGAAAGTCATTGATGCCCCAACTTTAGAGGTAGTTGATATGGCTATGAATGTTGTGAAGTTTACTGAGGCAATAGTGGAAGACCTCACTCTTGAAAGAGATGAGTATAGGAATAAATATAATAATCTAATCTTATAGGTGAATATGATAAGAGTCAATAGAAGGTGGTCATGTTAGAAACTAAGGTAGCATTTCATAAGCAACATGTAGAAGTATTAAGAAAGAAAGGTAAAACTAGTTCAAGTCATGCATCATTGACTTCTCTAGTTGTACATTCTCAATCCCCCTCACTGGATCAATCTTTGGCAATAGTGCCATATAATTCAGGGTAGGAGCCACTCACAATTGAATGGACAAGCACATTAAATACCATCCCATTAGATGATCCTACAAGGGCACAACTCACACAAATTGAAGTGTATAAGAAATTACTTAAGTAGAAACAAGACACAATGTATGAGAACAATTCAAGGATTGTTCATACTATCTTGAAACACCTGAATAGAAAGATTCAAAGTAAATTGAATAGCATTCATGTCAATTACTAATTAATGGTGAGAGCAATAAGGTTATCTCAGAGGGATAAAGAGTTGGCCACCCAACTCCTTGATAAATAGATTCCTAGAGTTGAGAAGTTGAAGCTCATGGCAGTTGGGGCCAATCAATAGGAAGACAGATACCCAAAGATTATCCCAACATATAGAGTTTTCAATGAAATTAATGAACAGGGGTTTCAAGGGTATATTGCTCCACTAGAACCAAAAATAAGGGAATTGAAAACTAATTATGACTAGGCAGATTTGTCATTGTTTCCAAGCATTCAAAAAACTTATGATGCAATGAAACCCCTGCAAATGTGGAAAAACCAAATGGACAACACCATTGGCTCTCAAGCAAAGCTTATTTTTGAAAAAGTTGATATTAATATTTTGAATAACACTTTGAAGAATTTGTATTTTATCAACTTTTTGGAGGATTTTGATAAGGAATCCAATTTAGTAATGACAAAATATTCTCCATACAGGAAGAAGATGGATGAAATAATTGATTTCAATTAGCCATCTGATATTGGATATGAACAATGGAAGAGAATATTTATTGATCAATTGGGTCTGTAAGTAAAAAAATGGAAACATATATGATTGGTCAAGTATAAAATAGGTCTGGCCTTTAAAAGAATAATGTGTAACAAATATATGTTTCTTGATAGTGAGTATTATAGATAAATGATAATTGTTGATGATATGAGTGCTAACAAGGATGCTAACTCACCTTTTGTCCTTGTCGTTTTGTCATTTTTCTTGATGTAACAATTGAGTTACAACTTGAATATTATGCTTTCGAACATGTTCCTTTTGAAGGCCATGTTTCTTCTCGTTGCAAAGGATAACAATCTTTATCTCATATGTATTCCCTCCAATGGAAAATGTAAATATAATTGCAATGGGAATGTGTCTTGTAGCAATCCAATTGGGATGTGACATGTGTACTCTTGGCCCAAAGCTTATTTTTCTCCCTTGTTTCCATAAAAGAGAATTCAAGGCCATTAGTGTAGGTCTATTGTTGAAGTCTAGAATCAAATGGTGTAATTGAAAAACATATAGTGAATATGTTAGAAGTCCTTATCTTATGCTTTGAGTCTAGTTAGTAAATTTTGTCAAATGTATGGTTCTTGATCATATCTAAATGATACTGCAAGTTTTCAGAGTTTGTAGTCTCTCTAATTTTACTCTCTACCTAAATTATTAATGGAAACCTCAATCAAAGATCATTTCATTAATCGTCATCATTATTGTACTTTGATGTATGCTTTGATTTTAGCTCTAGTTCAAAGAGTCACTTAAAATGCTTAGATCAAATCGTTAATTCATGTGTAGGATAATTGGATATGATAAGTAGTATTAGAACCTGATTATTGATTTGTGAATTGAAAAGCAACCTCATTGATAAAGCATTAGTGCTACATTTCATTTTTTGGCCACTTATCTTGCAGTATTTGAGAATTCAGTCTGGAAAGCTCATAGGTACTTAGTGAGATCTGATTGGTTCATTGAAAATAATCAACACCATCTCCATTTCATAGTGGCTAACACTAATATAAACCACCAAATAAGGCTCTTGGTAACAACACTAAAGTGAATTCCTTGTCTAAAGTGTTCCCATAGCAACACATGGCATGTTGCCAAGACAATGATATATCAAAGAGTCTCACCATAGTCTCTTTGACATGAGCAAAAAGGGCTGATGTAAAATGTAGATGAGACTCCTCAATGTCTAAGATACATTCAAATTTCTTCTCGCTAGCCTAAAGAATGATGTCTAAGAGACTTGGACATGTTGAGGAGAAAATCTAACATTTCTCACTGACAAATTATATGGAGCATTCAACATTTAGGAAACATAAAAAAATCTCTCAGACATCGAGAGATTATCATAAAATAAATGATAAGTCACTGGTAAAACAACATAGACAAATGGAAATGCCAAAAAGACATCGACATATTGATGAGAGAAGTAAGAGATTCTCTTCGACATTCAAGGAGAAAAATATCAATGATACATAGACATCAAACAAACATTGGACAAGGTCTCATCGACATCTTAACAAGGATATGTTGAGGATACATAGGAGTATCGAGTAGACACTATTAAAAATATCCTCGACATCTTGGCACAAGTGTAAAAAAATTTTATCAATGAGACTAAGAGACATCAAAGAGAGGTGATTGCAGGTCTCCTTGACATGACAAAGTCACATAGAGATCATCAACAAGTAACACCACCAAAGGAAGAGATAAGGATATGTTGAAGAGACATAGGCTTGTCAGTGAGAGCTATCTGCTAGTCTCATCAACAAAAGGGGGACCATAAGGGAAGAAAATGAAATATAAATATCGAAGAGACCCTACAACATTGAAGAGAGAAATCTAAATGTCTCTTAGACGCTTCTCAAAAGATGGTCAAGGATATATCAAAGAGATATATAGATGTTGTGATTAAAGTCTCTTCGATAAAATATGAAATAGTTATCACCAGATTGATTTGACTAATGAAGTCATCAAAGATACAAATACTATTAATGTGCAAGTTGATAGGAATAGTGGCGCAAGCACCATTTATGAACCAAAGTTGGATCAAGCGTGCAGAATTTTGATAAATACAACATCTAAGGAATTGAAATTCACTATGAATTATTGCTACGTATCTAGAGGACGAAGTTGGCCAAAGGTGAACAACTTAGAATTTCCAACATTCATTCAAGTAAGTACATCTTGGCTCAGTTGAATGTAATTTTTTGAAGATAGCTTGAAGTACAACATAGTTAGGGTTAAAATAGATAAAACTCCAGAGAAAACAAGAGAAAAGAAGGAAAAAACAAAAAGTAGGCCACTTAATCAAGACTTAATAGACTAGTGTCCCGAGTTTGGGCCAAAAGCAAGGAGAACCACTCAATTAAACCCATCATGTGAGACCCTAGAGGAAAAGCACAAGAAATTGGGAGATGTGTGGATTCTGCATAGGGGTTATGACTTGTTCATCTATCACTATAGGAAGAAGTACAAATATAGCCTAGTTTCAAACCCATGGAATTTGAATCTAGGAAAACTTATGATGGCAAATGTTTTTGTGAATGTAGAACTAATTAAAGCACTAGAAAAGAATTATAATCCCAAAATGAGGGAAATTCACTTGCATGATGGGTCACAGTTTATGATTATAACACGAGATTATATTTGTATGGTTTCCCAATTGGACACCTCCCTAAAGATGAATTTGCGGATGAGAGACTTGTTGGAAGAGTATCACTATATGGATACAAGCTATAAGAGGTAGAAGTTGCCTCTACATAGGCCCAAAGGTCCAAGGAATCAACCTAGGAGATTTTCTAGTGATGAAAGTCTCCCATTCTCTATAGATTTATTTGAAGAATACTCTCAATACACATACTATTTAGTTGGCCGAGTACTAGGAGTTGATGCCCTTAATAACATGACTATAACTCCCATGGTTCTGGCTGTAGACATTCAAATCCAAGATGCCAGGACCTATGACTATGGAGAGTATCTATCTGAGGCCATTAACAGTGCTCTTAGTGCTATTAAGAACAACAATGAAGCTATCTGCTTCAAACACTATTCACTTCTTATGCATATGATATTGTATGAAGGACAAGTGATGGGAATATAAGGAGAAGAATTGATAATAAAAGATTTGGATAGTGATGCTAATTCTAGACCAATGCAAATGTGGACATCAGTCTGGGATAGTAGATGTGGGAGATCCCACTACCTGTACTTTGAAGAACATTTTGTCAAACCCTTGTACCAATTACTTGGCCACAAATGTGACTAGAATCTATCCCCAAAAGTATAGAGGTTCCTCCAACCAAAGGAGAAGGGTCATGATGGAAAAATAAATCACAATTGGGGAGATTGGTATGCATTTGTAGATTGTACTGTGATTAGAGTATATGGATTTGAGGAAAAAACATCTTTACTACCTAAGACAGTGCTAGATAGGGTTGCATACCTAGAGATCATAAGACAATTGTCTTACTCAACCTTCATGCATTTGAAAAGCTATGGAAGGAAAAATTTCATGCCTTCCACTCTTTGTTTTGGTGACTTCACTATTATTGCTGATACAGGGTATGAATTGGTTGGTAGCAAGTTGGATTATTATGGTTTGCTAGTAGGAAACAAGAGAAAAAATTCTGACCTTGACCATTTCATCTATGATGCCAAAATTTTACAAAAAATGAAAGGATATGAACATGAGTTCGATGTTGATGATGTCATCAGGAATTGTGAGGAAAGTCAAGTGATAATGAGAAAAAATGCATACAATAGAATTGTTATGGATGAGGTTTGGAGAATGAATAATACCCCAACCTATGTGGAAGCATTTCATGAAATTCGATATCCTATGGAAAGAGTTGAGCAATTGCTTCTACATGAAGAAGAAATAATAAAGGATGTACCTCTAGTGGAATTTGAGAAGAGAAGAAATGTTGGCTCTAGAAGGCAAGCATAAAATATAACACCACTGGGCCATTTGTCACCACAACCTACTCTAGATGTAAGATTCTTAGTTGACACCCTAGTCATGGTTGAAGATGATATTGAAGGGGAAGAAGAGGTCACACAGATTAATGTTAATTCCCAATATGAAATTCCATTGGAAAGGAGTGTGATTACCTTTGAAGCTTCCAATGATCTATCTAATGATGTGAGACACTGTGTTAGTTAGGAGTTCATTATAGACGATGCATTTGTACAAACTTCTAAATTTAAGGCTTTCATCTATGAGTATAAGGGAAAGGTGGTAAGGGAAAGGCTAAAAGACATTGAATCTGAAAAGGAAGCATATGCTTTGAAAGAGCTTAAACATGAAATTGATAGGGAGATAAAGAACATGACTAATGAGAGAGGAAGAGCATTATTGCAAGAATTTGGGGTTATGCTCCTTCTAGGGTGGGATATTAGTTCAACCATTGTATTTGACAACTTTATAAAGAGAAAGAATAAAACCTTGCACTTGATAGACAAAGTTGGTGATAAGATCTATACTAGATTAGGATATAATCCTGATAATACTACTTTACAGATATGGGCACTTTAATTGCCAGGAAAAAAGACTTCCTTGTTGATCATGATCAAATTTATGGAAATATTTTGGTGCAAAGGGTAGGAGAGACAAATCCTATGGAAACTGTTGACTTGAATGTAAATGTGGCCAAGTTCACCAAGGCTCAAATTCAAAAACTAATAAGGGATAACATGTGACTGATAGAAGAGAATGAAAGGCTAAAGAAGGAGTTGATTAGCTATAGAGATATACTACCTTCTTCCTCAGGGCTTTACTCTCCACTAGTTGAGCATGAAAGAAAGTTGCTAGAAGCAATGTCAAAAATTTCCTACTAGAAACATAGACATGAGAAAGTTTAGAAGGAACAAGAGTTAAATGGAAAGCCCAAGACCACCATATTTGAAATGGCATCAAAGATAGTCAGCATGAGATTTGAAGATATGTATAAGCATGTTGAACAAGTCTAGCATATTCATGAAAAAACGTATGCAACATTATTGGAAAACACTAGATTGAGTGAAAAAATGAAGGAAGTGGAGTCTCACATCATATCAAAGAAGGAAGTTAACACTATTGTGCTACAAGAGTATCAAGAGCTTATGAAAGCCCATAAATATTTACATGACATCTTGACATAGGAGTTAAGTAACTTTAGTCAACCACTAAGTATAGCCTTTCCCAACTTCTTCAAGGAAACATAATTGACATATTAGGATACATGGAAGGATGAGATAGCCCACTATTTTTGAGTTGTTCTTGATGCAATCAATGATGAAGATGAGGTACTTACGAAAACACATCAACAACTTGGAAGAATTTTTGAAATGGAGTATGCTATGAAAGATATTTTACATAATGCAGATACTCATGCCAAAAGTGGGTACAATGAGCATTTGTCGAAGATTAACTCGTTCATTGCATAGACCAAGTAAGAGAGGAGTGACATGGACTAGAGTTTAATGGTTTTGATACACAATTATGGTGCATGAGCCTTGAATAGGTCTTAGGTGATCATGGGCACTTGCTGGAGATTAACAAACTGTAGTGCATCCACCAACAAACTCTCAATATTTTTATGTTTATGCTAATTATGTTTTAGTTATGAAGTGATGTGACTTTTTGTAAACAGGATTTAAGATTTTTACTTCCCATACAAATAGGGGAACCAGGGGCCAATTTTGAAATCATCACCATCAGATCATATTCCATTAGAGTAGGCATTAGTAAGAAGATAGGTTGTATAATCCGCCAATCCATATCATATTAAAATACTTTTTTTGCAAATGCTTATATTGTGAAGTAATACAATGGAGTAGACTACTTACAATTCATAATCCATTTTCAGTGTTCAATTACTATGTCAATTTTCATTGCTTATCTATTACTTTGTTGTCTCTAAAGTGGTCTTTTCAAGTTATTTAAGTCTTCAAGATTTATCAAAACGCATTTATTGTTACTGTGTGGATGCTTTGATTGGTTTCTAGTTGACGTGAATTAAAAATCCTTTCAAATAGTTTACTTTAATTGGTCCCTACCTAGGGTTAAAATCCTTTTAAAGAGGTTATTTTATGACCATATATATATTTTTCTACATACTTCATCATAAAATTATTAGACCCATTATCACATATAGACCCACAAGAATGGTGAATGTGTCATGAATCCATAGTGGAATTCCTAATTCGATGATTATTTTATGATGCAATTATGACATGTGGAATTAATATGCCATTTTTATCCAATGAGCTCATCTTGGGATTTGGGCGTTTATTTTCTAACTAGGTTTTTGGGTGCCACTTTTTTTGGTGGTTTTAGATCATGGTTTTGTAATCACTACTTATATTTATATGATGCTTGAGATTTAATTTTATAGTAGATAGATAAAAACCTATTGGAATGTCATAATAAGGCAAAACAAATGGAAAAAAAGATAAGAGTCTCATTAGACTCTATTTGGCTAATTGAATATTATTGAAGGTACATGAAGAGACCATTATATCACTTATTTTAAAGAAATTGGGAGATACATATCAAGCTAAATCTATAGTTAATTAAATATTTCTAATAAACAAGTTATATACCATCAAAATGGAGAGTGGCGGTTCTATAGTTTAACACTTGAATTAATATTACTGAAGCATTTCAAAGTTTAGGCCATAAGAATCATCCTTTTTTAAATGTGGATTGCAAATAATTCTAAAAATTTAAAATTCTTGGTCATTAACATTATTGTCTAGTACATGTAGAATAGGCAACATGTAAAATAGGAAAAAATCATTATGAAGTTTGATCATGAAATTTAAAATAGACACCTAAAAAAAATGTAAGCCTTGCAAGTACAATAATCATTTTGATTTATTTTTCATAAAATTTATGAATTTTAAAGTTAAATTAAATTAAATTTTCACCATATAATACAATAGGGTCTTGGGAAGGATATCTCTTGGCTTATTTTACATAGATTTTTCTAAATATAGGTATGCTAGTTCAAAATTGTTGGATGTACATGAAGAGACCATTATAACACTTATTTTAAAGAAATTGGGAGATACATATCAAGCTAAATCTATAGTTGATAAAATATTTCTAATAAAAAAGTTATATACCATCAAAATGGAGAGTGGTGGTTCTATAGTTTAACACTTGAATTAATATTACTGAAACATTTCAAAGTTTAGGCCATAAGAATCATCCTTTTTTAAACATGGATTGCAAATAATTCTAAAAATTTAGAAGTCTTGGTCATTAAAATTATTGTTTGCTACAATGTCATCCAGTGTATCATTTTCAATGTTCATATGTTCTTTCAAGTATTTAATATTATCGTCATCCTCATCTTGACCTGCATCATCTTCATCATCATTGAAATTTGACTGTAGACTATCTATATTGTTACCAGATGTATTTGGATCATCATTTTCTATACCATCCATATTGTTGTCTTCCATAACATCATCTAACTTTGGATTGTTGTCTTCTTGTGCCTGAACATAACCATCTTCAACATCATCATGGATGCTAATTTCTTCAATGTTCTCTAATCCCTCTCTCTCATTTTGTTGGACATCATTGTTTTGCTTAGTATCCACTAATGTTTCGTAAAATACATGCCTTAATCTTGGATCATAATGTACGAAAAACATCCATTTCGGGTCCACAATTTCTTCATAGAAAAATACCTACACATGAATGACATACATATATTAGACGTATGTTATAACAATTTTATTGATTAATAAACACATGCATATATTCACAATAAAATATAAATTAATAGATTAATGATCAATATCGCTTCTTGTTTGAGTTAAAGAAATACTTGCTTATAATGAATTGGTAGAGCATAAGGCTCCTTATCCTCTGGTAGGAAGCATGAGGAATCTATTGAAAACAATCCACTATGGGTATCATGTCTTCGTGTCCTCTCAAATGTTTCATACCATCTACACTTAAAAATACAATATTTGAAAGAGTGATAATCCAACTCAATATTTTCTTGTATTTTCCCAACATATTGTAGATTCCCTTCAATTATATTCTTATCTTTTGAGCTTAATCAATTGGATTGCTTGAATTCAACCATGATGCCACAATTGAAGGATCGTCTCTTTACATCTACACTTTCTACACGATAATGTCGACCATATGCCCACATTGCTGGTATTTCCTTGCCTATGAAAGACCATTTATTTTAGTGAAAAAAAATATAATGATGAATATTAAAATAGTTAATAGTGTCAAAAATTTAAGGAAACAACATTTTGTAAAATTCCAACTGTACCTTTCTTTCACATCCTCTAGACATGTTGATTTCATCTTCTATTATGTTTGAATCTATACCTGCATCTTCTATTTGATTTTGAATTTGTTTAATAACCCAATCTAGTGTTCAATCTTTTCCCCATTCCCCAAGAAAATCAGTGGGAAGTGGAGTATTCCTTGGGTTCGATCTCTTAAACTATCTCATTGCTTCTAACACTTCTCTCTTTTTATCATACAGATTTGTAGAAACGTAAAATATATTGATTGACATTATGCATCTACCCCAACTACTAACAATGTTTCATCCTGAATCATCCCTCGGTCTAACTGTTTAATCAAATTCCCTTATTTGATTAAATTCATCATTATTTCCTCTCTTAATTAAATAAATCATTTTATCTAGTTAAGTCCCTCTCTGTTGTTAATTAAATCAACTTGTCTGATCTAATTATCCCTCATTTAATTAAATAATTAATTTACTTGATTAAATATATAAAGTCTATTTATTAAATTAAATAAATTAAAACCTTATTTAATTTTATCTAACATCATCTCTTTTAATTAAATAAATCAAAATCTTTATTTAATTAATCTCTTGTCACATTCTTCTCATTATTTGATTTAAATAAATCCATAAATCTAAGTCAAATAAGTCACATCAACTAATCTCCTATTAAATTAATTGACCCTCGATTAATTTAATCTCTTATCATGTTCCATCCTCTAGCATTTACCACTTGCACATGAAAATAGATTTAATTCATTTATTAAATCTCCTTTTTTCTTCAACAAGGCATCTTTTGGAATATTCTCCAAGTTTGAATTCAAAATCCAAGTTGACATGTACATCCAACAAGGCATTAAATTCATCTTACATGTCCTTTGTCTTGAGCCAAGTGGTATTTAATGCATTTTCCCTTCCCTCTTGCATGTCATTTCAACAAATTCAAAATTCAAAAATAGACATTTATTGGCACAATCCTCAAAACTTGCACATCCTTCATCCACTCATGGATTGACAAGTGGCATCTTGCCATTGGATGAAATTTAGTCCCACATTACTCAATTTTGGATATTCATTCTTCAATCTCATCTATAAATAAAAAGGTCCTCTCTTCATTTGATCATCCACAAATTATGCAAAGTTACCATGCTCAAATATCTATCAAATCCTCATCCATCTTATTGAATCTTAGCTAGGTTATGCAAGGTTTTAGCTTGGAGCACTCTTCAATATCATCAAAGTGGATCAATCATCATCAACACATCAAGCTTGCATCATAGGAATTGGTAAAGGGCCAATTTTCACATCAAATTGGCACCAATTCGCCTATGGGATCATGGGTTTGCTAGTTTAATTAGGATTCAATCTTTATTTTGTGTTTTTATTATGTTCTTCATTGCTTTTTTTCCTAATTTGAGCTTTGTGAATGGATTTCATGGGGAATCCTTGCTCTTGCTTGCAATTTCTTATCTAATGTGTTTGTTCTTATTGTTTTGCAGGTATTAGGATTGGGGTTCGCACATTTGGTGCTAGGAGGGAATAATCTCATTTTAATCACGTTTTTCTAAAAAAATACACTTTTTTGTTTGTGCACAAGAAAAATTCCAATGCTAGAAGCTCAATGTCATTGTTTTAGCACCACTGGCTCTCCAGCGTCACTGTATAATGCTGTTGACAAATCAAACTCTAATGCTTGAGCCATCCTGCCTAATTTTTTTTGAATTTAAATTTTAAAAAGTGATGCTGGGAAAAAGTACGGCGCAATTGAGCTCACTGGTTTGGGCATAGAGCGCCGCTAACTAGTAAGCAGCGTTGTAGAGCACCGGTGGGAAATTAAAATCTGACGCAGTCATGGGTTGCACCGTTGGCAGGGAGTAAAAAGTTGAAATTTTATTTTAGCATGTGCTTTTTGATAAATGATAATTTAATCTTCTATTTTCTGCATTTTAACCTCTGTGTTTTGTAGAATCTGACTAGTTTTTATTCTTGTAGGTTGGATCAATCGAAAATGAAAGAAGGAGAAGCATGATGATGATATGTTACAAAATCAAAGTGTTTTTAAACACTTTAGTGTTTTTTTAACACTTTTAGGAAACTGTTATTCCTTTTTTGCTTAGGACACTAATTTCGTTTGGGCTTTAAAAAGAATCCTTTCAATTTTTGCAAAGGCTTAAAACGAAAATTAGGAATACAACTTACTAGATTTTTTTTTTGGTTAACAATTGAACAAAACAACTCTCATTCAAATGTCATTTGGTGCTTTAAAAATAATTCATAATTTCTTTGTGATTTTAAAATGAACAAGTGTAACTTTGTCTTTGTGAGGGCTTACTTAAACTAACTTCATTGGAAAAGGACGTATGTGCTTATCTCTCGCATTGTAGCGATCTTGAGAATCAAAAGGATTTTTTCTTGATTTTAGGTTGAGATAAAGAAATCACCTCCACACTTCATGTTTGGGTTTAAAATTGAACAAAATCTTGTGTGGGTGTGAATGAGCTTATTGCATGTGTTCTCCCTTTGTTTTTAAACAAGGGTTGATCAAACTATAAATAAGTTTATTTGCTTTTATTTATCTTAGAGGGCCTGCCTTAGGGAAAAAGTACTCACCCAAGGGAATGAATCAACTGGTAACACTCTAAAACCAAGAGTATTTCAATTGGGATATAAATGTGGGCATTGGAGTAAACGCCAATATCACACAGTTGGCTTTGACGAGATGTATCTGAAAAGGGACTCTCGCCATATGGGTTAATCTCCACAAATGAAAAGTCCAAACTAAAGCCTTTGTTTGTAGTGGCTAATTGATCCATTCACCAAGTTTATCAAAGTGGTGCATTGGAACTTAGATTCCAAGAAGTTACTTTCCATGTTCGATCTTGGTTAGAATATAGAGGTTAAGACTTCATTCTTAACATACCTTTATATTTTTTCCTTGGTTGCATGTAAAATCATCTCTTCTTCTATGAAGGGCATGAGGCAAGCCCACCAAGAAAAATGTACCAATTGAGCTAGGATGTTATATTGCTTATGAGTCAAAACACTTTTCTTGTTCACAAACATTGGGAAACAAACACTTAAACATCATCATAAAAAATTCAAACCCTTTAGGAGACAAATACAATTGACTCAATTCAAGTGTTATTGCTTGCCCTTGGGATTCTATCCTTAGAGGTATCTAAACACTTGGATTACATCTCAATTTTTCTACTAAAGTTAAACAATAGGTAACCTTTTCCTTGAATTCATCAAAATTCCACATAACATACTTTGTGAGATTCAAAGAAATTAAGACATTAGACATCTAGTTTGGAAAACTAATCAAAGAAGTGTTTGTGGTAAAATAGAGCCACTAATCAAAAGATAAACAAAATGAACCCCCACATTTGTTGAAACCTCACGATTTCCAAAAAGGTCAAATCCCAAAACAAAGTTTGTTGATTCAAAATCTAGAAATGTATGCTCAAATTGAATCACTTCTTGGTTATAAGGGTCTATAGAAGCATTGCATGTTCTTCAATACCTAGGTCTAGGCAAACAAAGTGTCTTTTTTAGGTTCATCTTAGGATCAAAAGGAAATCAAAATATTTTTTCATCCATCCTTCAAACATCAAAACATCGAACATCAAAAAAATAATCTAACCATCACCTTTTGAGAAATCTTGAAAATTATCCTTCATGCTAGGCTTTTTGGAAAAAATAAAAATTATCAAATCTTTGAGACAAAATACTTGAAATATTTATCAAATCATCTTTGGCTAGGTACGTGTAAATGCATCCTTTTGCATATGCTTAGTCAAATTTATCAAACCATCTTGTTTAGATAGGTATATGTAGATGCATCCTTCTTCATATGCTTGGCTAAATTATCATCTTGTTTGAATAGGTGTGGGTAGATGCATCATTCTCCCTATACATATTAAAATTATCATCTAACATCTTAGGGTCTATTTTTTCAAAATCAAAGCAAACCACAATCAATCAAGTCAAGGACAATCCCAAAATAAAAAAGTTAAAATCATATCCAAAAGCCCCAAAAAGTCTAGCGCCCCCCTCAAGATTTACCAAAAGATCAAAACATACACATCATCCATCTCTTGCATCAACGTCATATCAACTTTCAATCCTCAAGATTATCCTAAAAAAATTATCTTTTGTGCATAAAGTAAAGATCAAAAGAATTAGAGATTCATCTCCCATATTCTTGAAAATTGATCCTTGTTTTATGGTTCAAACTAGATCTCAATACAAGAACATGGAAGCCGACAAAGAAACACTCGCTTCAAGTGACCTAAGACAAATGAATGTCAAAATGAATCCAGTCGAATCAAGCAATCCTTTGACTATCTCGTCATCACAAAAACCACAAGAATAAATTCAAGGAGAAGATCCTACATTTGGGATGTCACATGAAGAAATAACCAAAATGCTCCAAAATTCAGAAAACCATAAAATCATCAACATCATGATGAGGGTTAACCCTTCACTATACATGCTTGAACTAGCAAAACAAGGGGCTAAATTACCCTCTAATTTTGATGTGAGTACTATAGTGGATACATCTTTTTCCCCAATCTCATCCACCATCCCCATCTCATCTACACCTCCATCCCAAAGCATCACTCAAAACATTCCACAAATCACAACATATTTTGCTCCAACTCAACCTAATGTGAATAAGGAAAATTCATTTCTTAATGCTATTCAAACATACCCCCTTGTTAATAATCAAGAATTGGATGCAAAAATCATCTTAGAGAAAAACATACCCAAAAACCCATTACATAAGTATGTCCCTCTCACTTTCCATAATGATCCATCATCATCATCCTTCCACACAACACCTCAAACCTCTCTCCTCACAAATTCGCAAGAGGAAGGTGACATGTTTGGACCAGGGGGCATTTTCAACACCACACCCCTCACATTTCCACTTCCACCATTACCATCATCATCCACAACACTCCCTCACTTAGGGCTTCCCCCTTTACCAAGTATTAACAAAAATAACATCTCAAGTATCAATCAAAACATCACGCAAAACTTGTCATCGATATCACAAAAATAGATGACAACTACACAAGCAATCGTGACATCACCAAACACCCCCTAACATCTCAAAGTATGGTCTCTCAAGGACCAACCAACACAACAACACCATTCATCATTCAAAATACCAACACAACACCATTGCTCACTACCACCATAAATGCCATTCCAAATCCACCACCACCAACTTCCAACATATCAAGCCAAAACCACATAGCATTGCAAGCAGCTCAACAAGCTGCTTTTCAAAGGGGATTCTAGCAAGTGCAAAAATAAAGAGTTGCACAACTAGTTGTTCAGCAAGTTGCTCAAGCTGCGCAAGCAGCCCAAGCCACATTACAAGCACAACAAGCTACACAAGCCCAAGCATTATTGGAACAACAACAACAATTCGCGCAAGCTGCTCAAGCAACCCAAGCCACATTACAAGCACAAAAGGATGCTCAAGCCCAAATTCTATTGCAACAACAAGCATTACAAGTACAAGCCCAAGCACAAGAAGTGTAAGCACAAGCTCAAGCTTAAGCTCAGGCAAATGCCCAATATCAAGCACAACAAACACAAGCACAAACACAAATTCTTGCACAAAAACAAGCAACACAAATGCAAGCATATCAGCAAGCAATACAACAATATTGAGAGTAGCAAGAAGCAGCCCAATTGGCAGCCCAACAACAAGCATTGTTGGAACAAAAACAAGCACAACAACAAGCAATCCTAGCACAACAACAACAAGATCAACAAAAAATGTTGTTCATATAGTAGCAAGTGCAAGCATACCTAGCTTGAAAAAATGTGAAAATACCATCAAACAACACACCAAACAACCGAACCATCCAACTCACAATCAAAACACCCAAAAATACCTTCATCCCACCCCCTAATCGGAAAAATGACATAACGACACAAAACAGGTTGCTCTTGCAACAAGTGCTTGATCTTCAATCAGGGTGAACCACAAAAGCACCAAGCAACTTGTGTCCCTATCCATTTGATAGGAGAATTGTGATGAAACTATTCCCTAAGGGATTTGAGATGCCCAAGTTTTACAAATATTAAGGGACAAGAAACCCTGAAGATCACATCAAGGAATTCTAGGTTCATTGCATGGAAGTCGCATACGACGATACTTATTTGATGCAACTATTTCCTAGGAATTTGGCTGGTCATGCTATGGAATGGTTCTCTCATCTACCAATAGGCATTAGAACATTCCAAGAAATTATAGATGCATTCATTAAAAATTATGTATGCAATATCAGAATGGATGTCAGTCTAGAAGAACTCTCAGCTCTCAAACAAGGAAAGAATGAAGCATTTGCTTCATTCTTACAATGAAGGCGATCCAAGGCCAATCGGAGCAAATGGACCATGCCTGAGGAACAAAAGGTTTGCACCATCATTTCCAACCTTGACGCCCTCTTGGAATTCCATCTCAAGGTGAAAGGGATCACCACATATGATTAGTTGATCTCCAAGGCACTTAGCATCCAACGAGCCCTTATGACACAGCTCACAGGATCAACTTCATACTCTGAACAACAAAACAACCATCCACCCGCCAATTATAATGATAAACCTCGCACATGGGTAAGGAATAAAAATGTTACCAATGATGGTGTCATTGATGCCAAAGTTGTCATAAGTGCCCCTCGCCAAAACACACCTACACCACAAATCCAATTCCAACACCAAAACAATCATCAAGCAACACAACAAGCAACCCACAATCCGACAATCAACAATCTCAATGATTAGGGGGGACCACTTCAACAAAACATAAATTACCCTAAATGAAAATACACTACTTTGGGGGAACCACTTGAAGTCATAATGAAAAAGTTGATAAACAAAAAACTCATCAAGGCTCCTACCTTTGAGAATTACCAAGAACCAGATGTAAAATCTCCTTGGTATAATGAAAATCAACTCTGTGAATTCCATAAAATCAAAGGTCATACCACGAACAGTTACATGAGATTAAAAAACATAATTCAAGACCTCATCTATAAAAGAATTATAAACATGGAACAACTAATAGGAAGCCAAGACCTTAAGATATGCATGAATCTAATGCCTAACCATGGAAATAAAGGGAACACTGATAAGGGGAAAGGCACCCAGAAAAATGTAAATCATGTGTATGAAACTATTGTCACCTCCTTAGATGAAAACTACATGGTCATCACCATCAAAGGCGCCCATTCCAATTTTGGAGTCACCACAAGAGGGGGAAAAGTTACCATTGTAGGATCATCCCAACAAAATAGAGTCCCTGCATCTAGATCTATGCCTAATGGCTACAATGTCCTAGATCAACTCAAGAGAACACCAACGCAAATCTCCATCATGGAGTTGTTAAAAATATCATCTTCCCATAGGAAAATCCTTGAGGAAGTGTTGTCTTCATCCACTTTCTCTGTAGATCTTGATCTAGAGCAATTCCAAGCTATGGTCAGAAATATCATTACGCCAAATCTCCTCACATTCTCTAACCAATATTTCCCCGCTCAACCATCTCACAACTGTGCGCTCCACTTAGAAGTCATAGTACATAAGAGCAAAGCCAAAAGGGTCTTGGTGGATGGAGGTGCGGGTTTGAATATATGTTCTCTCAACCTCATCAAACAATTGAAAATCTCAGAGGATTCTATTGAAAAAGGAAAGGGTATCACAATAAGAGCATATGATGATCAAGAAAGAGTGTCCCAAGGCACGATCAAACTCCCTATTCAAGTAGGGCCGACTATCATGGAAACCACTTGTCAGGTCTTGTACCTCGACTTTCTGTATAACATCCTTCTAGGATGTCCATGGATTCATATAATGAAGGAAACAATGTCAAATTTCTATCAGTGTGTGAAATTCACACCTGAGGGACACGAAGTCACTATCCATGGAGATCCCGAACCCTTCTTCTATTGTAAGAACCTCGAAGCAAAGTACTATAAAATCCCCCTGTTAGATGGGGTTAGAAATCAAATAGCATAGATAAAAGTGATAGCCAACACTTCTAAGCTATTAAACCTCATCCAAACAAGAGAAAACAAATAATGAAGAGAATAAAAAAATGCAAAACATAAAAGAAAACACTCCCCATTATGGTTGATTCTTTCTCTTGCTCTCCTTCTTCTTGTTATGCAACTTTGCCCTCAGATTTGTTGAAACACTTGTGCAAAACTTGCAAATGGTAGCAAAAAAGTTGGAGAAAAATAGCTGTTAAAAACAAAATGGAGAAGGAAGGTTGTTTTTATAGAAAACCATTCGAATGGATGGTTGAGATTAATCTTCTAGAAAGATTCCAAGATCAATGGATGATAATGCATGAGAGAGATGTTACAGAATGAATGGTTGAGATTAATCTTCTAGATTAACCACTAAATCTTAAAAAACTACGATCAGTAAAATGGCCATAACTTTCTCAAATCTTAATGAAATTTCAAACCGTTTAATGTTCTGGAAAACTGAAAATGAGGTCTAAAAAACCCAGAAAAAATTTAGAAATATTTGATGCGTCCATTTTTTTGTAATCAAATGAAGATGACGGGTTTGCATATGCATTCTTGGCTGTAATCTACAAAACAACAAAAATAAACAACACACAAATTTCTCTACTTCACGTCAGGTTCACCAAATGTTAGATGGGGTTAGAAATCAAATAGCATAGATAAAAGTGACAGCCAACACTTCTAAGCTATTAAACCACATCCAAACAAGAGAAAACAAATAATGAAGAGAATAAAAAAATGCAAAACATAAAAGAAAACACTCCCCATTATGGTTGATTCTTTCTCTTGCTCTCCTTCTTCTTGTTATGCAACTTTGCCCTCAAATTTGTTGAAACACTTGTGCAAAACTTGCAAATGGTAGCAAGAAAGTTGGAGAAAAATAGCTGTTAAAAACAAAATGGAGAAGGAAGGTTGTTTTTATAGACAACCATTCGAATGGATGGTTGAGATTAATCTTCTAGAAAGATTCCAAGATCAATGGATGATAATGCATGAGAGAGATGTTACAGAATGGATGGTTGAGATTAAGTCTTAGAAAAGATGCCAAGATCAATGGATGAGAATCGATGCACCAAGAATATGCCATGCATGGAAAAGCCATGACATTGACGGCTATGACACATGACAGCTATGACAGACATGCAAGGCATGCAGTCTATGACAGAAATAAATGTTATGACAAAGGATTATGACAGAGCATCTTTGACTAGGTGGAGGTGCACAAATAATTTATTTTAAATAATTTATTCAAAATGGAGGAAAATGACAAGTGGAATGGAAAATAAATAATTTATCCAAATTATTTATTTAGAGAAAATGAAAAGAGAAGCATTTAATTAAATTTATCAATTTAATTAAATGGAGAGATGGAAATTAGACATGGATAATTAATTTGAATTATTTATCCAAAAGAGATGAATGAAACACAATTAAATAATTTTGACCATTATTTAATTATAGAAGAATAAAAGGTCAAATAATGATTACTATTATTATTTGACTATAGATGAAAGATAAATAATTAAATAAAAAATGATTTATTTAATTATTGAAGAAAGGGATATATTAGCGATGCAATTAAATAATTTTAATTGATCAAGATAGAATAAAGATGAGAAGGTGAATTAATTAAATAATTAAAAACTATTTAATTAATAGAGGAATGCAGTCACACCTAATTGAATAATTAAAGTTATTCAATTATCGAAGAACAATGACCAAGAAAAATGACGTTCGCAGACTTAGGACATTTTTTAGTGTCCACATTTTGCCCCTCTTTGAGACAATGCAGCTTGTCGCATTGTTTCAAAGAAAAAGATTGATCAACTGATACATGCCCCAAAGATGTCTTAGTAAGGATTATGATAAGAATGATATGCCCCCTCGAGAGATTGATCAAATAGATTGTAAGAAGATTAATCTCTCGATAGATGTCCAGAAAGTGATTAGATACTTGATATTGCGTAAGTGATAAAGCAGTGATGTACATTTTGATGAAAATGCACAGTTGACGGGTGTAACTAAACAATTGATGGAAATGATTAGTATAGCCAGGTTGATGAGCTGATAAAGCTGATTGAGCTAATTAAGCTGATTGAGAATTATGCTTACGCAAGACAAGTTGTTGCAATGATGGATTGATTGATTGATTAAGGGGACATGAAAGTTCAAGAAGCCGGTTGATTGATTTGAGATTTGATTCAAGAGACATATATCAATGAGTTAAGCAATTAATTGATTTCTCCGCGACAAGAAAGATGAAGAAAATGAAATGCAAGATGGAAGAGAATGAAGGTGATGAAGCTTCTTGTACCATTTAAGTGCTTTTATCATCATTGGGCTTATTATGTCACAAATTAGTATAAGCATCTAGATAACATGAACATCTAGATGACCTGAATACTGTTTGCATTTTTATTTAGTAATAAAATATAAGCATCTAGGTATAAGAACCTTAGATGACCTAAATACTTATTGCATAGAAGACACTATCAAACAAGGAATGCTCTCATCCACATTAGACTCATAGGTCCTTGATGGTTTTAGACAACCATGTCCTAAGACAAGTCATCATGTGAATAAGAAACAATTCGTAAACAACAAACAAGTGAACATGCCCCATCCTTGCCTCTCTATTCAAAGACATCCTGAAGAAGCTAAAAGACATGTCACCAAAGATAAAACCATAAAATAAGCAAAGATCAACAAACAAACAAACAAGAGTCCTGCTTCAATGTAAAAAAAATGATTCTCGTTATAGTTTATGTGTTTTGGTTGGATTTGTAAGATGGGTTGATATTTATGTTATAATGTTTGCTTGATTGTCAACATTTGCATGTTTTGATTTTGTTGAAGTTCAAAGCTATGTGGTGATCTGAAAGTGTCACTATTTTTTGGAATTTTTTTGATTTTTTTTGGGATGTTTGGAATATTTGATTTTTTTGGGATTTTTGGAATATTTGATTTTTTTGGAATTTTTAGAATATTTGATTTTTTTTGGATTATTTCAGGTCATTTTGTGATTTTTTTGGATTATTTCAGGTCATTTTGTGATTTTTTTGGATTATTTCAGGACATTTTATAATTTTTTTTGGATTATTTCAGGTCATTTTATGATTTTTTTGGATTATTTCAGGACATTTAATGATTTTTTTGGATTATTTGAAGTTTTAAAGATGGAGTGAAATGAAATGTGATATGAATGATTGAATGAATAAGATCTTCCACAGTAGAGGTAATGCAACCATGGATAAATGATAGATCAAAATGAAAGATTCACTGCAAAACATGTCACACAAGCAACATATCCTTTGTCAAAAGATGATAATGGTTGGTTGATTGGATGCTAGGAATGATCGATTCCATAAGGCATGATGATAAGTACTTAGGATCACTGATTCCTCTAAGTACGATAAGATTGATGATTGTTTATGATTGATTGACAAAAAATATGAGGATTGGATAATGTTTTACAGCTAGGCTCAAATATGATTCGCATGATAAGATTCAAGGTTGCAAAGGAACATGATGACCAACAATGGAGGTAATTTAAGCATGGATAAATGATAAGGATGTGAACTATGATGGAATGGTAACACATAAGGATATGAAAGGAAATCCAAATCATGCATTTGTAATTTTTCCCCTAATCTCATCAAGAACAAAGGAAGGAAATGGGACATGGATTTTGATAAGCTAGGAGATATGGAATGGAAGAATGAAAAGATAAGGATAATGAATAGGATGATCAAGATCAATAAGATATGGACACAATGCCTAAGTATTCTGCTCATAGTCCTCATCAAGACCAAGGAAGGGAAGAAATGATGCATTAAGATAGGATGGTGGAATATGGATACAGTGAAGGATAAGATGTACAACGTTTAAGAGGATTCTTAAATTTGTCAAGATCAAAGGTGGAAAGGTAAAGGATGAACGTAATGATGATAATGGATATGAATGAAAGGATGGATGAAACTTTCCCCCAAGTGTAGAGTACAAAAGGAATATGGAAGATAGGATATGGATAGGGATAAATGAAAATGGAAGGTAATATATGCATGATAGGGAGATGGAGGAAGGACTCAAGCATCAAGTTTCACGACTATATCCATCGAATGTGTGCTCTAATAAACAATGGCAATGAGGATTAGGCTCATAAACGTTGGTATATTAATGGTGTGATGGAAGAAGCTAAGGACTTATGCAAAGGTTTGGATTAAAGGAGGATAATGGGGGATGAATGGTGGATAATAGACAGGAGGTTGGAAGGCTTGTTGATGGATAGATGGAAAGGATGGAAAGATCAACATTGGCACACACCTTGAAGGGTGGTGGAGTGATGGAGGAAAAATGAATTTGGAAGGTGATAGGTTTTTAGATGGACGATAGGAGGAAGCTTTTGGATTAGCAAATTTGGATGCCAATTTAGATTTTATTGCTTCTACGAGACTTTTAGGAATCCACATAGCTTTTGACTTTGATTTTTGATTCATGGGCCTTTGTGGCCTTTGAGATTCTTCTTTTTGCTTTATGGGCCTTTGTGGCCTTTGAAATTTTTCTTCTTGATTTATGGGCCTTTGTGGCCTTTGAATTTTTTGCTTTTGACTTGATGGGCCTTTGTGGCCTTTTGGATTTTTCTTTTGACTTGATGGGCCTTTGTGGCCTTTTGGATTTTTATTTTGACTTGGGATCAAATTTTCTTTTATTTTTGCATGGCTCTTCAAGGAGACATGTTGATCCTTTGATACATGTGGATTTTGATATGGAAGCTTTTGAATTTGGCACCCAAATTGCTTCCAAGAGCAATGGGATGGGTGGATGGAGATGAATGATATGGAGGTCTTATGGATGGGTTAGTGTAGGTAGAATTTTGAGAGGGCATCAAGGATGTGTGCCTTTGTTGTTCTTGATGAATAGGAGATGGAGGGATGTAGGGCCCTAAGATGGATGGAAGGGTTGATGAACTAGGGTTTGGATGATAAGGACCAAGGATAGACGGAAGGTTTGATGGACTAGGATAAGGACCTAGGATAGATGGAAGGTTTGATGGACTAGGATACTTAGGTTTATTTAGATGGAATCTGGACTTACGATGGATACCAATGTCTTGAGTGTGAGGTGTATAACCAAGGCCATGATAATATGGATTTTCTTGGATATAAAGGGGTTCTAGGATACCTTGTTCATGAAGGCCTAATCCTTTGCCTTTGTAGTTCATATTTTGACACATTCGTTTTCCAATGGGATATATATTGTTTATGAAACAAGACACAAGTCCATCATGAGGTGGTTGTGATATGGAAGGAATAACAAGATCTTCGAGTAAATTGCCTTGGATAAAAGTGAGAGAACCCATTTGATAGGTAAGAGGTTCATGGATAGCTTGAATAGGGGTGATAGACTCTCATAGAGGATTGTGGTCATGAGGGGAATTAGGATGTGTGATAGGATCTTGACATGGGGATGATGGTGTACTTTGATCTTGACTTGGAAAAGGATCATGAGGTGTAGGAGATGGATTAGTTTGCTCTTTATTAGATATGGAATCATCACGAAGTGGTATGAAAGGAATGTCTTGATCATGAGAAGGATGAACATCATCATGGAATGAAAGGGTATCCTTGAATGGAGGCATATCTTGATCTTGATGAGGAAGGGAATCCTGATATTTTGTGGAAAGTCTATCTTGATCATTGGATATGATGGAATCATGAGATGGTATGGATTCATTAGATGAGGTGGAAGGAGGACTTGGAAGGATACTTTTCTCTTGAGATGGAAGGGAATCATTTTGGATGAAACAAAAAGAGCTAAGGGGATCATCGTGAGGTTCTTGAGAGATGGGATCTTGGTCAAAGATTGGAAGGGGTTGAAAATTTTTGGTATCATTGGATGGAGTGGAAAGAATGCTTTGATCTTGATGTGCAAGGGAGTCTATGCTAGCATGCTTTGGACTAAGAGATTGACATGAATAATTGGATGTAGATGGTATGATAGGAGAGGATGGTTGGATGAAATTGTTAACTTGGGTGGAAGACTCATGAGGTTCATTTTGAATTATGGGAGATGAAGATAGATGCATGACATGGTAGGATTGCTCAAGATTATTTGTGTTTGAGGACATAGATTTGGGTTTCTCATTTAGCCTTTGTAGAAAATCATTGATATTGAACTTGGATGATGTAGTTTTGGGTAAGGATAAAGGCTTATGAGATGATTGCATCACTTCATTCAAATGTTGGGATTCAAGTTGTTTTTCAAGCTCTTTCAAATGATGGTCAAGAGATTCAATCCTTTGGTATCATTCATAGGTCGTGGATGAATATGGAGGATAATAGTTAGACATGTTTGGTTGATGGTTTTGGAAATGTTTTGAGGTGTTGCAAGTTACTAGGTGTGATGTTTGTTTGAGGTCGATTGTTTGTGTTCAGATTTGTGAATGTGGTGAATACTGTTTAAAAATCTAGAAAACACTTGACAAGCACGATGTTTTGGTGTATGCAAACACACTTGAGACAAGCACAATCTTAAAAGGCCAAGGGTTTGTATACTTGATATAGCCCACCGATATACCCCGGATTGGTGATAAACACCTTTCCTTCTCGAGAGCGGATAGCTTAGAAGTTTGGTGGCATTGGATCCCCTCCACGACTCATTAACGTCATTTGAGCACACCAACTTCGGATTCTTGGGTCATCACTTCCCAAGAACTGCTATCTCTACTCAAGGGAGTCAGTAGTATCTTCGGGCATGATACTGTACCCTGCACTATACCAAGCGACGGCTAAAAATGGTTGGCTTCTAAAACAATAGGTGTCTAGTTAGGGCATCCGTTCGAGTGGCCACACATGGGGTGAGAGATTAATCACCAATTAGGTGGCACTCTAGCCTGAAGAGGTTACGCTCAACAGGGTTTATGGGAGTACTACTCCGTCTGTGTGACACATCCGCACTCGTGGTACTTGAACTTTCCTCAAGCACCCATTTTATATCTCGGCTGGAAGTGGCTTGGCTTTAGCCTGTTACCGGTCGAGTTGTCCCTTAAGGTGAGTACTTTTTCCCTTAAGGCAGACCCATTTCTAGAAATAATAACCGTTTCTCTTACACCCAGGATCACTCGAAAGTGCAAGGGGAGATGATACTTCGATTATTAAGTTGTGAAGGTGACAAAAAATAAGGTGGGTCTGGTTTTCTGATCACCTAGTTTTCACAAGGTGAGAGCATAATCACCTACCACCTTCAAGCACAACCAGACAAAATCAAGCACATGTTCATTTTAATGCACCAATGGAAGTGTTCCTAAACTAGAAATCACAAACACCTTGTTTGAGAAATGAGTCTTCAACTAATGGAGCTGAAAAATCATAAATTAGTAGTTTCATGCCTCCTTTCTTTGACAAGCGTATGTTTTGATTTTCAATTATTTGTCAAATGAACCTAGCAAGAGAAACCAAATTAACAAAATTAGTCACAAAACCAAAACTTGACCAAAATAAAAACCAACATAAATTTAAAGAAAAATTAATCTAGAAAAAAAATGAAGCTAATCTAAGATAAAAAGCTAATTTAAATTTAAAAGTTAATCTAAATTAAAAATCTAAAGTTAGAGATTAAAAACTAAACTAAAAGTTAGTAAATAACTAAACTAGAAAATGAAGAAACTAAACTAAGAAAAATAAGTCAAAGAAAACTAAAAACTAAGAGCTCAATTTTTTTGTTACTCCAAAAGAAGCAATTTTTGGGAGCTCCATTCAAAAGCCACACGCTACAAACAAAAGATTAGTAAACCAAAAAGAAACTTGAATGAAAACAACAAACTAAAAAAAGTGATAACATTTTCAAAATTAAACAAAACTTTAAATTGTAGATATCTGTGGAAAGCTAAGACATAAAGCTTCAAAACTCAGAAAAAGTTTTGCAAAATCCTACATAATATAAGTATTATAAACAAAAGAAAAAAAATCGGATTTTAACCACTAAATCTTAAAAAACTACGATCAGTAAAATGGCCATAACTTTATCAAATCTTAATTAAATTTCAAACCGTTTAATGTTCTGGAAAGCTGAAAATGAGATCTACAAAACTTAGAAAGAATTTAGAAATATTTGATGCGTCCATTTTTGTACTCAAATGAAGATGACGGGTTTGCATATGCATTCTTGGCTGTAATCTGCAAAACAACAAAAATAAACAAGAACACACAAATTTCTCTACTTCACGTCAGGTTCACCAAATGTTAGATGGGGTTAGAAATCAAATAGCATAGACAAAAGTGACAGCCAACACTTCTAAGCTATTAAACCACATCCAAACAAGAGAAAACAAATAATGAAGAGAATAAGAAATACAAAACATAAAAGAAAATACTCCCCATTATAGTTGATTCTTTCTCTTGCTCTCCTTCTTCTTGTTATGCAACTTTTCCCTCAGATTTGTTGAAACACTTGTGCAAAACCTGCAAATGGTAGCAAGAAAGTTGGAGAAAAATAGCTGTTAAAAACAAAATGGAGAAGGAAGGTTGTTTTTATAGACAACCATTCGAATGGATGGTTGAGATTAATCTTCTAGAAAGATTCCAAGATCAATGGATGATAATGCATGAGAGAGATGTTATAGAATGGATGGTTGAGATTAAGTCTCAGAAAAGATGCCAAGATCAATGGATGAGAATCGATGCACCAAGAATATGCCATGCATGGAAAAGCCATGACATTGATGGCTATGACGCTTGACAGCTATGACAGACATGCAAGGCATGCAGGCTATGACAGAAATGAATGTTATGACAGAGGATTATGACAGAGCATCTTTGACTAGGTGGAGGTGCATAAATAATTTATTCAAAATAGAGGAAAATGACAAGTGGAATGGAAAATAAATATTTATCCAAATTATTTATTTAGAGAAAATGAAAAGAGGAGCATTTAATTAAATTTATCAATTTAATTAAATGGAGAGATGGAAATTATACATGGATAATTAATTTGAATTATTTATCCAAAGAGATGAATGAAACACAATTAAATAATTTTGACCATTATTTAATTATAGAAGAATAAAAGGTCAAATAATGATTACTATTATTATTTGACTATAGATGAAAGATAAATAATTAAATAAAAAATGATTTATTTAATTATTGAAGAAAGGGATATATTAGCGACACAATTAAATAATTTTAATTGATCAAGATAGAATAAAGATGAGAAGGTGAATTAATTAACTAATTAAAAACTATTTAATTAATAGAGGAATGCAGTCACACCTAATTGAATAATTAAAGTTATTCAATTATCGAAGAACAATGACCAAGAAAAATGACGTTCGCGGACTTAGGACATTTTTTAGTGTCCACACCCCCAAGTACCAGACAATGATAAGGGTCCATCTAAACCATACATTGATCCCATCACCCTTGCATCCACTTCTGTGACAGAGACACTCGCCATTCCTACCATCTCTGACATTAAGCTCATCATCCAAGATAATGGTTGTGGAAAATATAAGCTCCCTAACAATGCTTTTGTGATTAGAGAGTTACCACAATCTCCTAGATCACAAGGACATCCATAGGAAAATGAAGCCTCCACATCTCAAATGTCTCCTGAAGACTATCCCAAATTCACAAGGTGGGAAGACCTTGGCTAGGAAGTTATTGAAGTAGATCCATCACATATGCTATATCAAGATGAGAGACCAGTAGCTGATTTACCAATGGATGACAAAAGCAAGGGTCTACAAATGATGCTCGCAATGGGCTATAACAAAAATAAAAGGCTTGGGAGAAACAAAAATGGGCTTATAACACCTATCATTCTAGAGATGCGAGCAATAACAAATCTTGGCCTTGGATGTACCCCTTAGAGTATAACCATATGTGGCCAAATTCCTCTGGTTAGAATGGTTAATAATCCTCCTCGGCCAACCACAACAGAACTATGCTTACCAACACCCACAAGTAGAGTCATACATAACTTTATAACCGAAATTTATAGTAGTAGTGATGATGAGGATCCCACATCCAATCTACCTAGGATTTTTAAGGACACCACTCTTTGCATGATTAGCATCCTATCTTTTGAATCAAACCACCAAAGTCATGAAATCTACCTAGTATATCCCCAACTCATCGAATATGACCAACAAGGAGCAGCAATTCTTGATACATTCGAAAATCATGAAGCACTCTCAGAATTCATGGGACTAAGGGATAACATTCTGTGTGGGGTTCACAAAGTAGGGTTCATAATTGAGCTAGATACACATGCCTATTATGGAAAAATAATTGAATCCATCAGTCGCAAAAGTGAAAAATTAAGAATCATATCTAAGTCCTTTAGTGAAAACCACACTGTGGCACTCTTTGACTAGAAAAAAGGAAAAAGAAAGGACACATCCAATGGTGAAAGCCTCTCTGAGGCTCCCAAGGATGGGGGATTCAATCTTCCTTCTAGAGCTATTCATCAAGAAAAAATAGTAGTCTTGGTAGAAAGATGCAACCTGGTCAATCTAGGAATAGAGGAAACCCCACACATCACATTCTACACAAAATCCTTATTATCAGAGGAATAAGAGCTCCTAGCAGTATTCCTAAGAGAAAGAAAGAAAAACTTCGCATGGAACTATGTTGGCATGCCAGGCCTTGATCTAGATATCATGGTACACCACTTAGTAGTATATCCAGAAGTAAAGCCTATTAAACAAAAGCTTCAAAAAATGCACTGCCAGATTGTCTTATTAGTCAAAATGGAGCTAAAAAATCTATTAGATGTAGGATTCATCCAATCGATAAATTATCTAGAATGGGTATCAAACTTGGTACTTGTTTCAAAACCTGATGGAGGCATCAAAATCTGCACAAACTTAAGAGACTTGAATAAAGCATGTCTAAAAGATGATTTCCCACTTCTAAACATTGACATGATAGTAGATATGACAGCCAGACATGAAATGCTACCACTAATGGACAGATTCTCAAGGTACAATCAGATCATGATAGGTAAAGAGGACCAACATAAAACAAATTTCACTTGTCCATGGGGGACTTACTATTGGAACATGATGCCATTCAGCCTAAAGAACATAGAAGCAACATACCAAGGGGCCATGACATTGATATACCATGACATGAATCATAAGACGATCGAAGATTATGTTGACGACATTCTAGCTAAGTCCAGAGAGAGAAAAGATCACATAGCAACCCTAAGTGTTATTTTTGATAGGCTGGAAGAGTACAAGGTCAGATTAAACCCAAAGAAGTGTGTCTTCGGCATACAATTAAGTAAATTGCTAGGATATATAGTGTCAATGAGGGGTATCGAGGTAGATCCAACAAAGGTAAAAGAAATCCTCAAAATGGAAGCACCAAAAAAATTAAAGCAATTAAGAGGCCCCCAAGGAAGGCTCCAATCCATTCAAAGATTCATAGCATAGTGGGCAAACAAACAAAACCCATACTCTCACCTACTCCATAAGGGAGTAGCCTACAAATGGGATACCAAGTGTGAAGAGGCATTCAATAAAATGAAAGAATATCTATTGACACCACCAATCTTAATGCCATAAATCCCAAGAAAACCATTGATTCTCTACGTATTAGTAATAGTAGCAGCCCTTGGAGCTCTCTTAGCTTAGCATGATGAAAATGGAATAGAAAGGGCTTCTATTACATCAGTAGAACAATGGTTGGGCATGAGCTAAACTATTCATTCATAGAAAAAGCATGCCTAGCGGTAGTGTTTGCATCACAAAGATTCAGACATTACATGTTGGCACACAAGATAAAACTCATCGCCAAAATTGACCCCCTCAAACATTTATTAGCAAAAGCAATGCTCATGGGAAGAATGGCCAAATGGGTGTTGATATTGTCAAAATATAACATTGGATAGGTAGAGAGGAAGGCAATCAAAGGTCAAGCCATCGCAGATCAACTTGTAGAAGCACCACTTTATTAAGAGAATCCTCTAATCTCAAAGTTTCCAGATGAATCTATTTTCAATCTTAACGTAGCCGATCATTGGAAACTGTACTTTGATGGCTCATACACACAACGTGGATCAGAAGTCGACATCTTCTTTATCACCCCACAAGGGGATTGCATACCAAGGTCCTACAAACTAACATTTCTCTACACCAATAACATTGTAGAATACGAGTCCTTAACCATAGGTCTTAGAATAGTAGTGCAGTGGAATATTATAGCTCTCAAAGTATACAGAGACTCTCAATTAATAATAAATCAAGTGAATGATGAATACCAGACCAAGGATGACAAGCTCACTCTATACAAGAAATTGGTAGAGACTCTAAAAGAATCCTTAATTGAAATTACATTTGAGCAGATACCCAGAACCAACAACAGAGCAGTAGATGACATGGAAACAATTGGGTCCTTACTAGATATCCCCCACAACATTCCAAAATATGAATTTTTGATAGTGCAGCTTCTCATACCTACATTCAAGGTACCAAAACCAGAATTCATGTGTGAAAGCATTGGTCCTAGTGATCCTTGGTACCACGACATTTATACATACCTTCGAATAGGAGTCATCCCCGCTAATTTACCCTCAAACCTAAAATGAACCTTTGTAAAATAGGCATCCATATTTGTCATCCTAGGAGATACCCTATATTGTAGAAGCATAGAAGGAACCTTACTACACTGCTTAAATGCTAAGGAGGCATTAACTGCTCTAACTGAAGTACATAATGGTATTTGTGGTTCACACTCGAGTGGGATGACCATAGCCAAGAAAATACTGAGGATGGGGTATTATTGGTCCACAATGGAAAGAGAAGCATACGATTATGTCAAAAGATGTCTACAATGTCAGCAGCATGGGGATCTCATCCATGCTCTAGCTCAATAGCTTCATCCTATTGTCACATGATGGTCCTTCTCACAGTGGGGACTCAATATCATTGGGAAAATCACACCCACCTCATCCAATGGCCATATGTTCATCATAATTTCTATAGAGTACTTTACTAAGTGGGTGGAAGTCATACCCATGACATACATAACTGGGAAGAAGATTTCAAAGTTCATCCAGAACTATCTTATTTGTTGTTATGATGTCCCATAAGTCATTATCTCAGATAATGAGACACCATTAAAAAATCAAGATGTTCGCAACTTGTGCGAGAAATTCAAAATCCAACATCGCTTCTCCACCCCGTACTATCCCCAAGGCAATGGCCAAGTAGAAGCTACAAATAAAACCATTTTAAAAATCCTTAAGAAAATAGTCAATGACGTAGGTCATGACTGGCATCTGCAGCTTAATCCTACCCTTTGGGCCTATCGAACTAGTATCCGCACACCCACCGGCACCACCCCATTCTCCCTAGTCTACGGATCATAAGCGGTACTCCCCATTGAGATCGATCTCCCATCCCTCAGAATATCACTGCAAAACCTCATCATGGATGAAGAGTATTGAGTATCAAGACTAAATGAGTTAGAGCTACTGGATGAACAACACGTGGATGATTTGAATCATTTGCAAGTCTATCAAAATAGACTCAAAAGGAGCCATAATAAGAAAATTAGAAGTCAGAATTTCCAATTCATAGAATTGGTATTCAAGGAGAACTAGAAGAATGTCCCAAACCCAAGAAGCAAAGGCAAGTTTGAACCCAATTGGTTGGGACCATTCATCATCACAACAAGTTACAAATCAAGGGCATATCAATTATCAACACCCGAAGGGGAGCCTCTGCAAGAGCCCATGAATAGCTCTCACCTCAAAAAGTTTTATGCCTAAATCTTTCAAGGTATAGAACTAAAAATCCAAAAAATCAGAAAAAGTCCTAAAAAAATTGTTACCTTGGTGAAAACTTGGAAAATAGTTGTCTTGGTGACAAAAAAAAAAAATCAGAAAAAGGATTGAAAATAGTAAAGAGAAAAATCGTCCTCTAGTGAAAACTACTTCGGTGGCACTTTGGGCAGGTACCTTGGTGAAAACCTGGAAAACAGGCACCTTGTGTAAATAAGCACATTCCATCCACCAGGATCTCTATGGCTTGTTTTGCATCATCCATCCATCACGTTTCCATCATCTATCATATTCGGATCTCCATCCATCACTCATCCACCCACATCCACACTATAGCTTGGTCCTGTGTTCGTATTATGATCCCTCCTAGTACTACTTAGCCCATCCTCAAGGTTAGCCTATCCTACCTTTATCAGAGTAGTCTATCGCATCACACTGGGGGCATGTTCTCATCAGATTGGATTCGTGTATATCCTTAAAGTCCTAAAATAATAGAAAATCCAAAAACATAAAAACAACAGAAAAACCAAAAACATCAAAACATCAGAAAATACAAAAACATCCTAAATATTAGAAAATCCAAAAAAAAAAATCAAAAAATCATCAAAATCCCAAAATAGGTCAAAAAGTCAATCAAAAGGTTAAAAACAAAGTCATCTTGTCGAACTACGTTGTCTCTGAGCTTGAATGTAGGCAAGGTTGATCTTTGATCATCCCTTGAGACATTTAGGTTAGTCCTTTAGGCGTTTGTTGCAATAAACTGACGTATCATCATCTATAAATCAGTCAACTTGTTAGTTGAACTACGTGGTCTCTGCATGTATAACATAGGAAAGGCTAATATGTTGATCAGCCCTTGAGGCCCCTAGGATAGGTCTTTAGGTTAGTCTCTTGTTCAAAACATTAGAAAATCCAAAAACATCAAAAAATCAAAATGTCAAAACATTTGAAAATTTCAAAAAATACCAAAAACAACCTCAAAATATCTTAAGAAGATCAAAAACATCCAAATATTTGAAAAAACCCATCTGTCTCATCTCTCTTGCATCCACAATAATCAATCATCCATAATAAACAATCGTCATCCTCAATCTTTGGTAAGGCAATCAAAAACAAGTCTAGTAGGTTAAAAGTGAAAACTCAAAACATCAAGTCTTATGTCGAAATTAGTACGTAAGCAAGTTGGTCAACTCTTAATATCGATAACCTGTCATCTAATTGGTCCCATATCAATCATTTGAAAGAACAATTTGGATAAACGAAATGACATTCCACCATCCACTAACATGTCCTAGGATGAATCCTTCCTACAATGGACATTATCTTTTGGCAATAAATTTTAGTTCTTATCCTTAAAAACACATTTCCTTTTGGTTAGCAGTATTGAAGAACATCAGCTTGTTTATTTACTTTGTCTTTATCTTTTGACTTATCTTATTGCGCTCATTCCAAGGACTTCTCGATGATATTCGAATGGAGGATTTAGAGAAATAGGAATGCGACAACGATCAATATCTTTTGATTGTTGTGCTTGTTGGACGTTCTTGTAATATAACCTTGGCAAATACTTGCTCTATTAGGTATGTATGGAGGAGGTTTTGGGAAACTTGTTGACTATTGCATTGATAGGTTATACCTTTCCATGTTTTGGTCCAAGGTGTTTGAAACTTCTAAAGTGCATCCTAGCAAGGTTTTCATATGTCAGGTGTGAACAAGGATACTCCTATCTATTTTTCAAGTCAAAGTCCATCACACTAGGTACCATGCCATCTTGGTTTTCTATACCTTTATGCATCGTACCATGTGTGTTATCAAACATAACAAAATTGGCCCTTTGAAAATCCCAATTCCTTGGCAAGTAATCATCATCATTTTCATATTTGTCATTTTGTGTCTTGTTGAAATGAATTCTTCTCTTTTATTCCTTCTTGCTTTTCGTGCTAACAAGGTACTATGACAGTTGATCATCATCACTATCATCATCGTCATCGATCCTGCATCAAGAAATCATTAGCATATTGCACAAACATATCATATAGGAAACACATGCATTGCATTTCCATTATCATATAAACATGTTATTATAAGAAATTTTCATAAAGTTAGCATATCCCTTCCTCATTGCATTGCATCCATTTTTTTGCATCACATTGCATTCATCACATAAATTATCACATAAAATTCATGTGCATAAACATTTCATAACCATTTCACATTACCACCTATTGCATAATCATACATAAATAGGCACATAAGCATTATAGATAATCCATTGCATACATACTCACATAACATTATAAGGTCATCTCACATTACGTTCATTTTACATTAAGCATTATCATATCATTACATATAGTACACCACATTGAATGCATCACGTACATTATCATTTAATATGTTTAGGATAATAATATTTTTTATTCTAAGCATCTTAAGAAAACCATCTCATTTTGCATTATCAACACATATCATATAGAGAACGAACATCGCATTGCATTATATCATCCATTAATCATCCACATCATCTCATAAATAGCATCACAATCATTTTTTCATTTCATTGCATAAATCATTTCACATCATCATAAACATAAATAGGAACATAAAAATCCATCACATGTAAAGTGTACATCCATCCATAAACATTTCATATATAAACATGATTCACATTATTTCGCGTAAACACCATAGATCATTTCCATATCATTTTTCCATATTACATTTCATATTTCATATCATCATTTGCATCATCATAAATGCATAATCATATATCATCCATTCACATAAATGCATATCATAAATTAGGGACATAATATAGATCTGTTAGTCATAATCATTACATAATGCATATATCATTGGAGATAAACAAATCCATAATTATAGCATACATCATTGCATAGCATATAGAAATAGAATCATCCATACATGCATAAATAAATGGTACACATCACATCACATCATAATCGGAATCATCAGCTCATATATATCATCAATAATATAACTGTCATAGTACAAAATAATCGAATCACTGTACATATGTGTCAATCAGTACAAAAAGGCCCATCGGGCTATCAAAAAGGAGCCCATAAGGCACAAAAAGTATCATCTCGATCAAGGTCTACCCTCCTGTATGTTTCCCTCGCCCCTATCAGTGTGACCCTCTGCTGGTCTAAAGCTAGTCTATTGTGAGTACTCTAGGACCCATGTTGCTATGGGAATGACCTCATGATAGTGCAAATGATAATACTCGGCCTCTCGGATGACCTCCCTATATGATCGAATCGATACTGTACCCTGAGAGGAGGAGGTTTCCATGCTCTCTAACTATTGTCTTTGGCCTAGCTCTATGGCCTCTTGTAACTCTACAGCCTGCCTCTGCTAGATGGCCTGATCCCTTTTGGCCTTAGCCTGGTCCCTCTTAGTCCTAGCCTAGTCCGTCTCGACTATCATATTTTGGACCTGGGCCTGTAGTTGTGCAATCAATGTGTCTTGGGGATCCACCTGTCCTGCTGGCTGTACTCGTGGAGGTTGTACTTGAGCCTAATCTTCACCTCCAACCCATGGTGGTGGACCTTCTGGCACCTACTCCTGGTCCTACATCTGTACATCTAACTAATCTAGCTGCACTGGGGTCCTGACTAGCAGCTGGTCCTGTCGTGCATCATCTCTTCGTCCTCATCCTCCCCCTTTGCCTCTCACTCTCTGCCGATTGGGTACTACTCTTCGAATAGTCAATCGAAGGGATATCATAACCAATCCCTGTATGTTTGTGTCATGCCTAGATCTACAAATCCCTGATCATAAGCCCATGACCGGGCCACCAATTATCTGACACTATCAACAGCCTCTGAGGTAGGAATATACTACCCCCATGAAACTTGTGACATGGTGCGGGCGAAGATGGCCACATAATAATTTTCTAGTCGATCATGGGGTTCACCAAACTGACACTACATGTGCCCGAGCATATATCTCTCGATAATGGTATGCTTTCACCCCTGCATAAAGTGGTCTTGGCAGACAAAGAAGAGCTGATCTATGTCATCAACCCAGGGCCAACCAAGGTATGGTTGCCATGTGAACACCTGCATCTTGTCCAAGACCCTCCTCTAGTAGGAGATCGCGTGCTCATCTATGTGTGTAAAGGACACACTGCCTCTATAGCGCCACACGAGGGGATCGTCTGGAAACATCGAAACTGGAACAACTCACTGTCAAAGGATAACAATGTGCTCCCATGCCCATACGTGGAGGAGCGTCACACCTGCTTCAAGCACTCTATCATCCATGTAGACGTACTCATGCAAATCTCTGTACAAGGAAGCAAGAAGAATTGGTTCCCAAGTGAAATAGACTAGCCTATCACGAACCATCCACTCCCAGCAGAGTCCCCAACCTGGACTAAAATATTGGCCTTGTCAATCTGGGGCAACGAGACCTGAGATAATCGCCGCAATAACCAAGCGAATGGGAGGTGCTAGGGCCCTGTGTTGCTCCAGCTAGATCTTCCCCTTATAAATAATGATGTCCTCTATGGTGAGGACCCTGTGGTAGGCATTCTGCCCCTCCATATCAAAAATGACATGCCAACCATGAATTGAAAATCGTAGGATGCGCCAAAATGTCTTACAAAGTGATGGTGGCCTCGTTGGTTAGAAGGTGGAAAGAGGACATCTTGTTGTGCCATCTCTCGACAAGCACTAACATAATCCCTAAGTGAGTGTGAATGGGTGTTGCATAAGTGATTAACCATAGCCCCATGTCCCAAAGTCGATCCTAATCTCTGTTGCTGAGATCTTGCAAGTAACCGAAGATATCCTGAGATCTGTGCTCTCGGGAGTAGAGCTCCCTCCCCATGTCTTGCATCAAGAAAGGTCATCATGTTAAAAAATTTCAAAAATTCTTTGCCTGGTGTCCAAGAAATAACTCCTATGTCAAAATCTGTGAAGGCGTCGCAGTTTGATTCTTTTCAAACTCCGACACTAGGGAAAAAAATGGTGAAATAGCACTGCCGCGGTGCACTTTCCCACCCAGTGGCACACTTTGAGCAAAAAAAGACCACCACTTTGCACTTTGAAAATCGCCCCACCGACCATGAGCTCAGTGTCAGAGTTTTCAAACTCCAAACTACACCACTGTGACACAATTTCACACCGAGCGGCGTAGTTTGATTTTTGAGCGGCGCTATATAGCACCACTGTAGAATGACTGACTTTGAAAGCAATAAATGTGCACAAAAAATGAGAAATAAAGGTCAAGTGAGGATCATGTACTAGTGCCCCAATGCCAGGTGGCCACTGGTATATCTAGACTCGATCAGAAATGTGCATCGGAAGCTATCACTGCGCCATATCGTTAAGAGGTTAGATCTCAAATCTCAAGGTTGCTAGATGGCTATGTGTGAAAATGACTTGACAGTGACCCTTCAGACCCCTTTTAAGCTTGAAACATAGGGTTTTTTCACCCTAATTGGCTATCTTGTTGGGGTTTTTGGACCTCTGAACCTGTTTTTGTCTAGTTGAGGCCTGTTTTACATTGTTTTATTGCATTTAGACATGTTTTTGGTCTCTTGAAGCCTTTTTGAACCTGTTGGGCACCTTGTCCTCTTTTTTCACAAGATCACCCAAAAATTAGAAATTTTCATCCAATCTCTCGAGGGGGCAATATATTGGCATGTTTTCTCTCACTAGGTAGTAGTGAAGAAAGATTTAAAATAATGTTTTTTTTTGGCTTTGATCGAGATCGTTTATTCTTTGAACCAACGTAGCAAGTGCATTGCTTCAAAGAGGGGAAAAATGTAGACACATAAAATATACTGATTGACATTATGCATCTAATCCTGACTACTAACAACATTTCATCCTAAATCATCCCTCGGTCTAACCATTTAATCAAATTCCCTTATTTGATTAAATTCATCATTATTTCCTCTCTTAATTAAATAAATCATTTTATCTAGTTAAGTCTCTCTCTGTTGTTAATTAAATCAACCTGTCTAATCTAATTATCCCTCATTTAATTAAATAATTAATTTATTTGATTAAATCTCTAAAGTCTATCTATTAAATTAAATAAATTAAAACCTTATTTAATTTTATCTAACATCATCTCTTTTAATTAAATAAATCAAAATCTTTATTTAATTAATCTCTTGTCACATTCTTCTCATTATTTGATTTAAATAAATCCATAAATCTAAGTCAAATAAGTCATATCAACTAATCTCCTATTAAATTAATTGACCCTTGATTAATTTAATCTCTTATCATGTTCCATCCTCTAGAATTTACCACTTGCACATGAAAAAAAATTTAATTCATTTATTAAATCTCCTTTTTTCCACAACAAGGAATCTTTTGGAATATTCTCCAAGTTTGAATTCAAAATCCTAGTTGACATGTACATCCAACAAGGAATTAACTTCATCTTACATGTCCTTTTTCTTGAGTCAAGTGGTGTTTAATGCATTTTCCCTTCCCTCTTGCATGTCATTTCAACAAATTCAAAATTCAAAAATAGGCATTCATTGGCACAATCCTCAAAACTTACACATCCTTCATCCACTCATGGATTGACAAGTGGCATCTTGCCATTAGATGAATGTTAGTCCCACATTGCTGAATTTTGGACATTCATCCTTCAATCTCATCTATAAATAAAGAGATTCTCTCTTCATTTGATCATCCACAAATTATGCAAAGTTACCATGCTCAAATATCTATCAAATCCTCATCCATCTTATTGAATCTTAGCTAGGTTATGCAAGTTTTTAGCTTGAAGCACTCTTCAACATTATCAAAGTGGATCAATCATCATCAACACATCAAGCTTGCATCATAGGAATTGGGAAAGGGCCAATTTTCACATCAAATTGGCACCAATTCCCCCATGGGATCATGAGTTTGCTAGATTAATTAGGATTCAATCTTTATTTTGTGTTTTCATTATGTTCTTCATTTTTTTCTTCCTAGTTTGAGCTTTGTGAATGTATTTCATGGGGAATCCTTGTTCTTTCTTGTAATCTCTTATCTAATGTGTTTTTTCTTATTGTTTTGCAGGTATTAGGATTGGGGTTCGCACAAGATGAATCCATTTGTTTAGAAATTCCATGTGGTATAGAATGAACTTTTTGAGTATAGCACTTTTGTCTACACCTATTACATGTCAACATATTTATTTCAAACTCCAAATTTCATGCCATTAATTTGACAAATAAATTACAGATTAAATTATTGATTGTAAGAAAAACAACCAAACCAATTGTGAATTTACTTACTAATTTGTACTTGAACACCAGTAGATTGTGGTTTTTCTCCATCAATAATATATGGTGCTCATTCTTCATCCTAGATGCATGGCCCATCTTCAAAATCCTTACCAAGGAATTCACATAGGAAGAAAAATATTTCATTCAATACATACCCTTCAGCCATGCAACCCTATGGATGTGCTTTTTGTTGAACATATCTTTTTAGAGTTTTCATATACCTCTCAAAGAAAAACATCCACCTCGTTGATATGACACTTTCCAATTCAATGCCATCGACTAGGTGTATAAGTAAATGGACTTGTAGGTCCATGAAACTTGTAGGGATCTCCTTTTCAAATACACATACAATTTCTGCAATTTCCTTCTTCCATTTTAGCGCTTCACATTCATGGATCTCCTTGGAGATCACCCACCTAATATAAGAATAGTACATTAGCATGAACCTTTAGTCATAAATTAAAATGCAATATAATATCTCTATGTCTCTCACACATGAACATTTCATATAACCACATACCTTGCAAATGCTAACAATCAACTTATGACATTCCTAAAGTCAACTGTAAGACAAGAATCCCCCCTAATTGCCAATGGCGTGATATGCTATCAAAGATATTTATGAAAAGCTCATTAGTAATTTTTTCTCACACAACAAAATATCAAAATATATTTAGTACTTAATCAATGTTACCAGCAAATGTTAAATGATGATATATAATACCTTCATAAAATTATGAAAATCATGTGTTTTAAATCCTGTGATATGTCCATTAATTGTAAAATCTTTAGCCAATGATGACCCATACCTAGTAGGTGTCGTTATTGAATGGATGACATTTTTTAGTTGGTCTAGCTCTTTTTTTTTTTCAAAATCCACGAAGCTTCTGCATATGTTTCATTTTCCCTATTTGGCCACAAATGTTTTCTATCAAATTTGGTATGTGAAAGAGCAATATCTCTCCTCGAAGGCAAGGTGTCCTTCTCTTTTCTTGAGATATGTTGAAATATAGAATATGGGACATTTTTGAAGATGTGCATATGATCTAATAGGTGAGATATTAATAGATCCTTCCAGTAAGGGAGCTCATAAAATATGAATTTCCTTTTCATTCCTTTTGGCATATTAACTACAACTTGTTTTGGTTCTTTAATTGAATCACCCCAATCAAAAATATATTCCCAAGCTTTCAATTCAACACCTTCATACTTCTTAAGCCAATCAGTTGGACCCATAATCACAGGAGGGCCTCTATTTTCAACTTTTCCATCAAATTGATTCTTTAGGTGATTTCTAAACTTATGATCTAGTGGTAGAAAGACCCTGTTGTTTGTGTAATTAAATTTATGTAGATCTTTAGAATACTACCCTTGAAATTTTTCTACACATCTTCGACATGCAAATATCCCCTTTTTTGAAGCCTTCAATAAGTAATGTTAATAACATCAAAAAAATAGTATAAAACTAAGTATGAAAGTTGGGATGAAAATAAATTATGAGTGTAAGTATGTAAATATTTTATCTTACCAGAACAAACACCAAGTCCTAAGAAATCATGAATACTCCAACATAGCACACCATACAACATGGATGACCTATTTGATGGAGGACATGATATGTCATACATTCTTATGCCTTTCCATAGTAGTTGCATCTCATCAATAAAAGGTGCAAGATAAGCATAAATGTTTTTAACTTGATGTTTTCCTAGAACAATGAGAGTCAACATAAGGTGCTCCTTTCTAACACTCATCCATGGGGGAATATTGTATAATATCAATCCAACTAGCCAAATACTACAATTTGAGCTTAGGAAAGAGAATGGGCACACTCCATCTATTGCAAGACCAAACTTGATACTACGGGGTTCATCTTTGAATTTTCTTAGCCATTTTTGCTCTATGTGTTTCATTGCTTTGGAGTTGACTAAAATTCACGTGAATCCATCTTTACTCCTATGCTTTGCATGCTAGTCCATCAATTGTGCAAGTGACTTGCAACGAAACATTTGTTGAAGTCTAGGTATAATTGGCATGTGACGTAAAACCTTCTTTGGAACTGTAGGACCTTGTACATCTGTACAATATCTCTTCTCTTTGTATACAAGACATTCTACTTTGTTATGGTATTCATATCTGTATAAACTGCAATCATTTTTACATGAATGAATTTGCTTATATTCAGTCCCCAACTCAAACAACAATAGAAGCCCCTCTCTACAAGTTGATGGCAACACATTCTCTTTAGGGAATATTTTAGTTTTTAGTTCCTTGTAAGATTGCCAGAGATTAAATCATTTGAATGTTTGACTTATAATGAACATGTTTGATATGTCAATCTATACTAGGACTATGTATATACAATATATGGTTTTAAAATCCCCTTAAAGAAATATAAACGAAGTCGATGAATGTTTATGAATTGTGTACACCAATTGACAATGCAAAGTAAGAAATAGATTTCAAATCACTTTAGTAGGGTAGTGAATCCTTTGTCTAACCAACCAAATAGTGACTTGATTTCTAATAATATTAATGTGCATTCAAGTTTTTAGGTTCTACTTGCACCTGATTTGAACATGGGTGTCTTCGCTGCTTGCTTGATGGAGTCTTTCAGGTTGTTATCATCAAAATTATGTTGGTGGTAGTTACCCCTACTATCAACCATATGATCATTATTGTCATCATTATTTCCATCGCCAAAGAAACTTGTAAGAATTTCATTCAATCCTTCTTCATGCATTGCATTTTCACTATCATGATCATCATCATTAAGGCTAGGTGGCATGTCATCAGTGTATCTAGATCTCATCAACTCTTCAAATTTCTCAGCTAGTAGTATTCTCTTCAATCTTTCTCTTTTCACCCTGGTATTGTTTAAAGGATGGTTTGAATCATCTCGTCCAAATCTTAATAACCTAGTTGGATCATGGGTATTAGTATGTGTTTCATCAACATCTTCTACCTAACAACAAACACAAGCATTATGTAATGTTTTCCAACAATTGGATAAATCATAAATGTATCAATTTCAAAGAAATATAATCAAATATGACTTAGAAATAAAATATAAATTGTATGAACATATATACACCTATTGAATAAAGGAACATTATTTTATAGACTACCTTATTTATACAATAATTTAAATAAAACCCAATTTTGACAACATAGTCTATAAAACTGTTGGAAACAAGCAACACCAAGAGGGGGGGTGAATCAGTGTTCTATAAAAATTAAATTTATTATTATGATCTTTAACCCACTTAAAAAATTCAACCAAGATAAATATGCATGAACAGAAAGATAACAACCACAACACCATAACACAAGGATTTTTACGTGGAAACCCTGTTAGGGGAAAAACCACGGGGGATGGCCAATCCACACTATGATCTAAGTATGCTCAAAAGAAAGATTACAATGTGGGAATGCACTTGCATTTAGGTGCACTTCCTAGAGCTCACTGCTCAAAATAGAAAGGCACACTTCCTTACAAAGGTTTGGATTAGATCCAAGAGAATGAACTAAAAGAGTAACATCTACAAATGCTTGATTATAGTTCTATTTAGGCTCAGTAGTTGATCTTCTATCCTTTTGACTAATTCTACACTTTTGCTCTATTATACTCTAACTCACACCATAAAATATTTAATGCACAAGTGAAACTATGCATAATCGCTCAATCACCCTTCTAATATTCACAACACACATTGACACACCTTATTCACACACAAAATGATATAATTGATCATTTATATATATCCGCGACTAAGAATTTAATTGCAACCTGACAACTTCAATAAAACTTAAGAATATTTACAATTGTCAGCTCAAATCATGAATGATATTCAATGTGCATCCATAGTGGTCATTCATAACTTAGCTTAGACCCAAATCAAAATGCTTGAACAAAAAAACATTTGAGTAAACACTCCTCAAATATGCACAACATGTTATATCAATTGGGTCGGCCACCAAACATAGATGAATAGAGAGATATCCAACTAGATCTCCAGACTTGCAAGCAAATTGATACAAGCCACTTAGATTTTTGGACAACATAAGACATACATTGATTAACCTCCCATAAGATCTACAACTCAAAATAACAATAGAAAATCTGTATGTGAATTGATGAACACAAAACTGCCAGATCCTCTATTTTTCCTTGACTATGCTCAATCTATCTACCGGTAGGAACAAATGATGATGCGTGGATCCAATCACCAACTAGGGTTTCCATCAGTGACAACACCATAAAAAATTTGCAGTGTCTTTCCAACAATCTCCCCCTTTGGCATTGATGGCAACACTTAGTAAAAAATGACTAAGTGTCAGATCAATACCAACATGAATTACACTGCCACTTCAAAACTTCAAAAAGAATCTTCAATCTCAGCTTAGAAATGCAACTCCCCCTAAGAGGAATATATTTTTTTAACTATACAACTCTCTCCCTTTGACATTAATGGAAAAACTGGGGAAAGAAAATTTCAAAACTTTACAAGCATTTTCAAAACTGTACAAACATGATCTTGTTACTTACACAAATTTGAAAATATCTACAAAATCACTCTTTAGTTCATGCTCAAATTTGTGTCCCAAACCATTTTGAGACTCTCCAGAATTGTTATGTGACCACAAACTAAATAAGATTGAGTTTCTGTAGTCTGAAGATTCATTGGGTCACTAACTACCATAAAATCTTTGGCTTCCTTTAATGCATTCACCATTATTTCAATCTTTGTACCAATTAGTCCTCTGAGTTGACATGCTCTTCCTACAATCCTATCATTTTCATGCTTCAAGCTCCTTATTTTTTCAAGTAGAGATATTACTTGACCCTCTTGCTTGCCAATATCACCAACTAACAGATCAAAAGCATAAAAAATGGTAGCCAATTGTTTTTCAAGATCCTTCACCCTCTTATCATTGTCTTTGGTGAACTTGGACAAAACCAAACATGACTTAAAGGTTTTTACACCTTCAGATAAAGAACCTTGAATATTATCCATACAAGTGGCTAACAAATTTTTATCCTTAGCAATCACTTCTTTCAACCAACTAAATCCTTTTCCATCAAAATCCTTTCACACTTTAACCATGGCTGATTTTTCAAGAGACTCGAAATGAGTACTTACATAATTTATGAGCTTCTTTAGTTCATCAGAAGAGGAACCAGATGGATCCTTAACATGAGTTGTCATAATTTTCTCTAGAACTCCAGATGCAAGACTTAATAATTCACTATCCTCAATGGGAGACTTTAGAATATTCTCACCGGCCTTAGTTTGTGCAAATGATGCGACCTTCATTATCTGAATTTGGGACAAGGTGGATAGATTGATCGAAACTTCAACCAATTTAGGATCAAACTCTTCCTGTTGTTCCACTAGAGATTTCTTCACTGCCTTAGTAGTGTCTCTTGCTTCCACTGGGATTTCCTTAACCCGAACCTTTTCTTCTTCAAATTTTGGTTCTTCATTAATTGTTTCTTGATTTCCTTTAGGCGGTCCAACTTCTTCTCTTGGCATCTCCTTTCCTTCAACTAATACAACCTTAGGAACTTTAGTATCCATAGGCACTTTTGCATTACCCACATTAGGAGGAATCTAATTATCCTTAGTATCTACATTCACCTCCTCATTTATTGGATCAAATACAACATCTTCAACATTCACTTCATCAACATTGATCTTGTTCCTTGACAAAAATGCTTCCAAGATTTTCTTGGTTTCATCAACAACAACACTAGTTTCATAGATCATAAGCTTGTTCACCCTTATTTTTCTTTTGAATTCCTTCTTGGCTTTGTTTAGGAGTGAATTCATCTCCTCAATAGACATTTCTAGACATAAGTATGCAAGAATTCTCTTTCTCATATGCTCTTCTTCTGTCCTAGCACTTACTCTTCTCGACTCCAAAACATCATACAGACTCTTAGGTAAACCAGATATAATTTCAACTAGAACTTTATTGAAAATATTTAGATGTTTATTGTTGCCTCTTCAAGAATTCTTTGACTTGATTCATCAAAATTTTCATACCATTCATAGAGGGGTTTGAGATTCCCATCCTTGACAACAACATTCTCAACTTCTTCAACTACCATACTTGGTTTGTCAATTTTTTCCTTCTTCTTTGTCTTTTCTTCCTCACCAAAAGATTTCCTCTTGGTTACCTTGGTAGCTTGAGCACATGTAGCCTTCATTTCTTTCACAACTTCATCTGACTAAGTCTCCTCATCTTTTAAGATGACTTCATAGGTTCTTGTGCTCTTGTTCTTCTTCCTCTTACCGGAAGCATTGTCTTGAGTTTGCATTGGCTTGGCTATAGGAGTAGACAGGGATGGGGAACTCCTTGTTTATCTAGTATGGGCAGAGGATGTTGTCAGACTAGTAGATGTAGTTTTAGGTTCTTTCCATTTTTTAGCATCTACTTGTTCTCTCTTCCTTCTGGATTCTCTTACTGCTTCTACAAATATTCCCATACTTTCTGTAAAGACTTCCACTTCTTTCCTTACTCTTTTGACTATCTTTGGCTTCTATAATTGCTCATGGACTTGCATGCTCTTTTCTGCATAATTTCCAAACCTTTCTTCTGCTAGATCTAGAGGCATGCTCAATAATTTTTTTGCATATATCTTCAAGATTTTCTCCTTGACTTCATGTCCCATAGACATAATCCATATCATTCTGGGATCAACAACTTCCATATGGAATTGATCAATATCTACCATGAAACAAATTGTATCTTGGTACTTCTCTACAATTGAGGTAGGAATTCTTTCTCTTGCATGCATCATATTCTAATTTTTTTGAAGTACCCCCAGAGGGTAGTGTTCTTGGTCTAATGATCACCAATTCCAAACAATATATATCTTATTTGAATAGCTATAGGTTGATTTATTTGCTAATGAACTTTCCCAACACCTAGTACCTCACTCATGAAATAAAAGAACAAACAAAGCAACAAATTACCATATTTAAATGAGTTCTTGTCTTTCTTAATCTTACCCAAATTCTCCATTAGCTGACTTATAATAATCTCAAACAAGTCATAATCTACATTTTCTTTTACCATTTGATAGGCTACATAAATGGCCATACCGAATACTAAATTATCCTAGCTAGAGTGGTAGACCTTGTAGCCAATCACCATCGATGCAAATTTCACATCCACTTCAACAATATATTCGATTGTCATTGAAATTCTATCAAATTGTGCACCTTTTGCATTAGTAACCTTCTGATTCTTTATAGATTTCAAGATTGGAAATCCACTAGAGGAATTTAGACCTATGACAACGCTTATAGCCTCTTTCATAATCTTAAAAGGTATATTCAACCACATGAACTCAACATGAACTCGGCTCAAAATATATCACACCCATTCACTTTCCTCAAATATGGGAAATTTCACAAACTGTGTGAACTTCTCTTCTAAGGTTTTGTATTCCAATGTAACAGTGAAGTCCTCTCCAATTATATGGCTGGAATACAAATTCTAGATTTGTGAGCTCCCCAACTCTTCAATATTAGTATGTATGTAAGCCCTAATGTATTTAGTATGCAAGACATCATATGGTATAAATGAAAACACACCTAGGGGATCGATCTCAATAGACTTAAAAGGATGCCACTTGAACTTTAGATGGGTCTATCCTTGACTTCAACTACCAATGGAGTGGCCATTTTTACAATTTCAAAAATTCACAAGTTTTTTTGATAAATACCTTTTTGTTGGATCAAATTTTGATCGTTGAATCTTCTTCACACTTGAATCTCACCATAATTCACCAAAGTTCACCCTAGAGCTCTCCAAACTTCTTTTTTCCAAAATGCAAAGTGATAAATGAAAGATAAAAATGACTTTTTATCATTCGCACAACTAACCCTTTTTTTTGCAATAAATGCTTTTACCCTAATTCATTTGGTTACCTTGTTTCCATGTAGTGAGATACACAATTCTTTTGTGAATCTCCAATACTGTATAATACTTTCTCCAACTGTTGAACAACACTGAAAGGAATTTATGCACTTATTGGACTTATCCACATTCCAGTGTCAGTTACCGGTAGGGGGTAAGAGATTTTCTTGACAACTCCCCCCAGGCCAAAGGCCTAAAATTAATTCTTAGAGGAATTACCAGAAGTAGATTTTGGTGCTGGCACATTTCCTTCAATAGAGGGATCCTTCTTCACCCATTTCTTCTGCATTTTCCTCCTGATCACATCTGTAGTGACTTCACCTTTTCCCTTAACATCTTGTTGCATGTTTTTTTACTGGACCTCTTTAGTTCCAACAAAATCTAGCAATGTGACCAAATTTGTTGTAGTTGTAACACACAACATTTCTTTGTCTAGACCTATTGTTCCACTGATTTTTCCTTGATCTACATTGGTTGGCAATATTCCCAAGTCTATTGCATGCATAACATTTGACATCTCTATGAAAGTTATTCATCACATTTTTGCATTTGTTTAACTTAAGGCCAAACTTATTACAATTAAAGCACTGACTTGAGAATGATGGTCCACTTGGATTCATCTTGCTTCTACATTGAGAAGCTATATGACCAAATTTATTGCAACCAAAATATTAACCATTGAATCTTTGAGCATTTGGTTGTCTTACCAGATTCCTTCTAGCTCCATTCATCTATTTTTCCTTGCCTAAATCTTCCTTGTCTGGATTTCCTTTGTCTAGATCTATAACTTTCTCTTCATATCCAAGACCTCGCTTGTCACCATCAATCCTTTAACCTTTAATTGGTTCATCAAGCTTGGCTGAGCTTGCTTTGAATTTCTCCTTGTACTCATTTGCAATAGTAAATTCATTTATGAGATCATCAAGTTTTTTTTCAAGCACTTCCTCATTGTTTTTAGATTGTTCCAATTTATTGTCCAATCGGCTACATTCTTTAGATTTTTCTTTCATTGATTGAGCAAGCTTTTCTTCATTCTTCTTTCTATCTTCAATTTCCTTGGTCATTTTCATCATGATAGATTCCATCTCATGCTTTAGGATAACATTTTCTTTGGAAAACCTTTCACATTGTTCTATTTTCTCCTTCAAGGCATGAATAAATTGTTCATCTTCCATGCTTCTATTCTTTTGCTTAAGCTGATCACACAATTCCTTTCTTTTCTCCCTTGATTCATTGATTTTTTATTTTAATGATTGAATTAATTTCTTTGCATTTTCAAGAATTTCCTGCAGTTCCCGGTTCTCAGATTTTGATTGGTCAAGATCATCTAGGGCCACCAAAAGTTATTGTTGAAGACTGCTTGTATCCATTGAAAATACTTTCCAAGATCTCCCCAAGCTGTTAGACTTCTTTCAAGGAACTAGCTTTGATACCAATTGTTGGAAACAAGCAAAATTGAGAGGGGAGGTGAATTAGTGTTCTATAAAAATTAAATTTATTATTCTGATCTTTAACCCACTTAAAACATTCAACCAAGAGAAAATGCATGAATAGAAAGCTAACAACCACAACACCATAACACAAGGATTTTTACGTGGAAACCTAGTTAGGGGAAAAATCAAGGTGGATGGCCAATCCACAATATGATATGAGTATACTCAAAAGAAAGATTACAATGTGGGAATGCACTTGCAATTAGGCACACTGCCTCAAGCTCATTGCTCAAAATATAAAGGAACACTACCTTACAAAGATTTGGATTAAATCCAAGAGAATGAACTGGAAGATTAGCATCTACAAATTCTTGATTATAGTTTTGGTTAGGCTTAGTAGTCGATCTTTTGTCTTCTAACTGATTCTGCACTTCTGCTCTAACTCGCAACACAAAATATTTAATGCACAAGTGAAACTATGAATAATCACTCAATCACCCTTCTAATATTTGCAACACACATCGACACACCTTATTCACACATAAAATGATATAATTTATCATTTATATATATCTGCGATTAAGAATTTAATCGCAACCTGTTAACTTCAATAAAACTTAAGAATATTTACAAATGTTGGCTCAAATCATGAATGATATTCAATGCATATCCAAAATGGTTGGTCACAACTTAGCTCAAACCCAAATCAAAATGCTCAAACACAAAAACATTTGAGTAAACACTCCTCAAATATCTACAACATGTTATATCAACTGGGTAGGCCACCAAACACAGATGAACAAAGAGATATCCAACCTGATCTTTAGACTTGCACACAACTTGATACAATCCACTGAGATTTTTGGACAACACAATCTGACATACATTGATTAACCTCCCACAAGATTCACAACTCAAAATAATGATAGAAATTTTTTATGTGAATCGATGAACATAGAACTGCCGAATGCTCTATTCTTCCTTGACTATCCTCAATTTGTCTACTGGTAGGAGAAAATGATGATGCATGGATCCAATCACCAACTAGGGTTGTAATCAATGAAAACACTAGAAAAAAATTGTGGTGTCTCTTACCAAAAAAAAGCATCAGTCCACACTCATTTATTATTATTATTATTATTATTTTTCCCCTTATGAACATCCTTATGTAGACCTTGTTCTTCCCTTTTCTTTCGTGCGAGAGTGTGTTTTAAGAAGGGGTAATCGATCACTCATCCATAATGGTAAGGTCCATAATATCCTCAACCATTATCAATCTATCAACCTCTCTTTCCATATCTCCATCTTTATCATTTATAACCTTAACAAATTGACAATTCAGTCTTACAGTAGGGTCCCTTCCCTTACTACTATTTATAAATCCTACAATATTTTTCTATGTATGAACATCCATCTATATAGATAAGATGACCTCTATTCATTTTTTTTCCACTTTCCAATTGGAGACGATGTGTATACATATTTGAATTTAGACCATATGCTGACATGCTAGGCTTATATTCTGCTAGCCTTCTCCATTCACCACTGTAATATGATGAACCATAATATGGCATTAATCTCTAGTAATTTGTTATAAATTGTTTCTAATTTTAGATCCCACATGTACATTTTGGACAATAAAGAGGCCTAGATTCCCTCCATGAATATTGGAGGGTTGTATCATGTAGCTGTATCCCCAAAATTGAAACACCTCGTACACTCTAGGTAGTTGTTGATCACTAGGTGAAGCGCAATATGGTTGAAGATCAAATTTATTTTTGTAAATTGATCTCAAACTCAGGGGAAAGTAATCATCTCCATCACATTCATTCTTATAGGGTATGTAGTCCACCTTCCCCCTATCTTTAAGAAAATTATGCATCTTTAAATTGGTTCTTGTTTTGTTACTTGTTTTCAAGAATTCCTCATTTTCTGAGCTGGTATATTGGCACATATTTTTATTAGATGTATCATCTAATAAATGATCATTTCCCTTTAGGCTGGAATTCGGTGATCCAAGAAACTTTAAACCAAGAACTTTATCCTACAAGTATCCATTAAGAAAAAAAATAGTTATTTAAAAAATATAAAACAATGTTTAAATGAAGTATAGATGCTATTTATATCAACTTGGAAAATTCCTTACCACAATTCCTAATGGATTTGAATTATTTGTAGGAGGCATACTACTGACTAGAAGCTCATCATATAACTAATGTATTTGTACAATTTCTCATTTAAATTGTTTCTTTCCATGACATAGAAACATCCACAATCAACAATTTTCTCAAAGTATTCATCCCATGTACTATATTCTTGACCAACCTCTTTTTTAGTGCAATCATTTGTTGTGTCTAGAAGATCCATTGTCATATCCTCTTCCACCCACTATCCTCTACATGATTTAATAGTTTTAGGTCCACATCCATGTACATATCTTCTTCTTTTGCTAGTTGAATGCTCAGGCTTTGCATTTGCTCCAATCTCCATCTAAAATAATCAACAACATGCATTAATTTATGTCAAGATTGGATAATACATTATAAATTTCAATAATACCGTGAAAAAAGATGGATGTATCACAAAATGCCATCAGATCATTTTTTCCTAAGTTAAGTCAAAGTTTGAGTACTCGATGTCCCACTTCATTCGTTGTGTCCTCATTTGATATCACACGATCTATTTCCATGGCCTCATCTCACCCCTATAATACACAACATAGTAAATAATGTTTAGTACACCAATTATATTATTTCAACGAATATGCTATCCAACACAAAACCTCACTTTAGTCATATATTTGACATATTGATATCATGTTTTTCCCATCCTAATTTTCAAAATTTTCCCTTGACCTCAGAGGCCTCATGGACAAAAAAATGACATTATCTCCTCTATGTTGTAGCATTTGTGAATTCATAAACACCTTCCTCCTTTGGTTGAAGTTGCTTTCTCTTCTTACCTCTATTGTATCTACAGATTATGTTGTCATATCTATTTCCACCCACTTTCCTCTCTACGATTTAGTAGATCTACTCCATCCACGTCCTCTCTCCATGGCCTCCTCTAGATCCTATAATACACAAAAGTGATAATAGTCACATATAATTATCTTGTTAATACACTCACTTTTCATTAAGACACTATGAAAAACAAAATACGACATTGCAAATTTTTTCTCTTCACAAAAAGTTTACACGTAGAATGTTGACAACTAGAGCTCAAATATCTCTAGGAAGCATGCAATACACATAGGTTGTTGATGCAATGTCAATGCAACATGATAATGATTTAGTTCTCATAGATTATTTTTCATAATTCCCCAATAAGCCCTATACCTAAGATGATAGTAATGAATTAGGGTTTTTCCTTTTATACAAATCTATAACATGCAATTTGAAATATTCCACACTTTAGATTACTCATCTAGTTGTATAGGGGTCATTTCTGAGCTCACAAATCTAACCTCTATTAGTTTTGTACCGAAAAAATTGACATGAGATAAGGAATAGATAAAATAGGGAACCATGATTTCTCCCTTGGAACATATGAAGATAAAATTAATTTAGGATCAATTTATTTATCAACTTCCAAGCAAAATACATCATTTTGCACTGCTAGGCACTAAATTAGGCACATTTTGTGCCGCCTTTAGGGTTGAAAGGAGGCACTAAATTAGGCACACTTTGTGCTACATTTTGCACCCCAAAAAAATTACATGTAGGGCTGAAAGGCAATGCTAAATTCGACATAGTTAACATAGACTATAGCATCAACTATTGAATCAAGAAAAAAAATTAAAAACTTCCTACATCAAGGAAGAGATGACAGGAGAAAAACACTATGTCAAGTAAGAGAGGAGAAAAAAAGGAAAAAATGACATGAAGGAGGGCTACAAGCAAGTAGATCAAAAACTTGATTTAGTTTGCGACACCATAGGTAGTAAGGTTACAATTTATTTTTTTCATTCCCACAAATATTTTTGTTTGGATTAAATGGAGAGGATTGTGAAGAAAGGGTTCTGATTTTTTTTTTTTTGCATGCAAATCATTCGAGTCTCATGTGGTTGCAAAGGAGGGTAAAATTGTAGACATTGCATTATTTCCTTTGCATCTGAGAGTAATGAACTCATTTTTGAAAACCCAATGCCTTGGTTCGCTTATCATTCCCATCCCAAGCTTTCAGTTTCCAGTTTGATTTCTTAGACCTTCCTTCCATACCTTTCTCTGAAGATAACTTTCTCACTTCCTTCCTAAAAAATTATTCAAGAGCTTTCAAGACAAGTTGTTAAACTGCATACGCCCCACTGTATCCAGATCCCATGGGAATAGATTTTGGTCAAGACAATACAAGGAGATAGGGATTTTGAGATGACAATTGAATAATATATTGTTTCCTCAAATTTGTGAGACCTTTAGGCTTAAATTAGCTATTTCTAATTTTCACTTATTCTTTTATAGAACAATGAGCTCGTGGTTTTGAATTGATTTTTCACACAAATTCATTTTCTTTCTAATAAGAAAATACGACTCGAGCATGGGACTTATCTGTGTTAACTATCAATAAAACCACACTCCGCACCCTTTTTATCCCCCAAAGATTTCCATTCTATGTAGGTGCGCAAGTGTTGATTTGTTTACAATACATTTGTTTCATCTTGCATATATTTATATCCTTTCAAATATATTTATATTCTATATAGGTGCACAAGCAATTGATTCATTGGCATGTAAATCCAAAAAGAGAGTCATTCAAGGTAAAATTTTCATACCACAAACTAGAAAAAAAATTTCATACCTGACAGTGTGTACTTCGTTTTCCTCCATAGACTGGACAAAAATAATTTTCCCTAGGTCGCCTCAAAATGTCAGGAAATAGAGGGAAGAGAACAAAGGGAATAGACTCTAGCCACAATGAGGTAATTCATTTTCAATTTATAGATTTTTAAATGTTTCCATTGTTTCTTTCATTTTTAGTTTTTAGTTTTTTATTTTTAAATTTAAAAGAAGAAATTTATTATATATATATAGGGACATGAGACTAACAAAGATAAAGAAGCATTGGCTTCCATATTGGGGGCATAGGCAGTGAAAAAATTAGATTATGTGGATTGGACAATGCTTGCCAGATACATAGAAAAATGATCTAGCAAAGCCCCTCAAACATTGCAACCAAATCAACCATGTCAAAGGGAATCAATTGATTCCCCAAGCAGTCCTGGATCAAGCAAAATATCTAGGAGGAAATCAATAACAGTAAACTATAGGAATGTAAAATAAGGAGTAAAGACTTCCACTATCCCAGCCACTCTTGGGACATAGACTTCTTCCACCATGCCATGTTTTGAATCTTGCATTGGTAGCTACGATACCAAGATAGAATATGATGTGGTTTTAGGGGAAGTACGAATGAAAAATGCTAGAAAAGAGTTTGTGAATAGGTTGAAGGAATCATGCCTTCAACAATTCAAAGACCATCTACATTTTCCATTCTCAAAGATACCCATACACCTACAAAAAGCAATTATCAATGACATGGAGAGTGAATTTGGCATAGGTTGGTCTATGAAGAAGGTAAAGCTACAAATGTCTCAAAATTGCAAGAGATTTTGGTGCATCGAAGCAAAGAAGATAAAAAAATCCCTTGCAAGCTAAGGCCCAGAAAAAGGCCAATTGATGTACGTGTCAAAGTATGGAAAGAGCTTGTCAAATCATATGAAAAGTTCGATGTACAAAGGAAGTCTGGTGAGGAGAGTACATAGGTATTTGAATTTTCTCATAAGATTATATCAAATTTATTAAACGATTTTTAAATTTTATTTGTGCATAGTTAATTTGAATTAGTATATGTTTCAGGACAAGGCCTCCAAGGATAGGCTTCAAAAACTTCATGCCATGCATCATAGTGGCTAGAAAGGTTTACAGGCCTTGATCTATACATTTGTAAGTATATTTAATATGTTAAATGATATTTTTTTATTTCTTAGGAAAAAGTAAATAATTGCATATTAATTAGTTTAACTAGTCCATGTGCCATGTTTTGATAGGAGGAGAAATATGGGTGACATCCAAGGCAATTTGAAAAGGAAAAGTTACAAAGCAAAAAGTGGTTCGATTTTGTAATCTAGATGGAGAATGAGGTATCAATAGTTGATTTTCAATAACTTAGTTGGATATTGTTGTGTTAATATGTCAATTTGCATTTGTTGTGTTGAGTTGTTTATTGATGCATAGGATGAGTTCTAAAGTGCTTCTCTGTTGGCCCTAGATCCCACTCAATTGTCCCATTATCTCATGTTGAGGAAAAAAATATTATTTGCCTTAGAGGGTAGTGGGTGAAATTCATGCCTTATTTTCAGTGCATCTATTAATTAATGACCATGGTCTTTTAATATCTCTTAAGCATCCTCATTTAAGTTATGAGCTGTATCATTTGAGTAACTTAGTCCCATGTTGATTTGATTTATCTTCTTTTCTCTCAAACATGGTATCTCAAGGAGTGCTTCCTTGAATTCATGTTGCCATTCTACTAAGTGATCCACATGCATCTTTGCCATCCTTCCTCATGATGCTGTCATTATTTTAAAATGTAAGAATGTTTTGATGCATCTTGGTAGGTATCCTATAGATCTAACATATCCTTGTAGTCTAAATCACTTGGCGTAGCTAACTAGCCACTTAATTTGTCCATCTAATTTGAAAAAAAGGAAGTAAATTCCTATCTTCCAAGTTAAAAAAACTCCATAAATAATGAAATCAACAGTAAAAAACTTGGAAATTGATCTAATCAACATAGAGAAGCATGTAATACTAGACTTCTTAACATTAAAAAGATAAATGGAATGTCCTTAACACCTAGTAGAGCTATCCAAAAAAGCTAACTAAAAACACAAATGTGCTCCTGCACACAATGGCCTAATGGCTGGTTGTCATAGAAGTCAAACTAACAAATTAACAATACTGGTCAAGTTAACATATATGCATCATTTGCATAAACAAATGAACCATTTATGTGCATGAATAAATAGTAGAAGAATGTAGATGAACTCAATCCATTTGACTTTATGCCTCTTGGCAGGCATTCATCTTGAATCTCTGATATCAGGTGCCTGAGACTTCTCTATATCTTTTACCTTTCGTCGCCACCTTTCCTCTTCACTGTTAGACTTGTCTCCTTTTTCCTTATCTGCATTCTTGGCTTTGAATTTTAATTCATCCCATGTTTTACCTTCCCCCTCTTTAGAATCTTCTTCTTCTTCTTTGTCCTCATCTGACTCTACAAGAGATTCATCTTTTGAAACTTCCTCATCTGATTTAGTTTCCTCTTCCACATCAGGGGGTTCATATACTTGATCTGACTCTTCTGAATTATCAGAATTGGAATCACTATCTTCCATATTCAAAAATTCCCAACCACCATCTTCAATAAATTTATCTGGATCATCAATAATAGTCTTCAAAATTGGTCGCAAGTTCAAGTTCATTTTGCTTTCATAATACTTTATATCCATGGAGTTCATCCATTCCTTGATGCCATCAAGCAAAGATTGAGGAATGACATCAATGCAAAGTACATCTTGCTTGAAGTCTTTGAAAACAATAGCCATATCAAATGCCTTTTTCCCAAGTCCTACTCTCTCAAGGTTAACAATCTCAATCTCACTAATAGTGATTACTAAGAAAGGTAATTCCACCAACTCTACCAAACAATTTACCGTAGGAATAATAAAAGTAGAGGCTTTGAAAGGAACTCCATGAAAACCAAGCTCTCTAAACGGTATATCAAACTCTAGTTCAAAATCTTTTAGATGAGCCTACTCCCATAGCTCTCTTACTCGCTTGACAAATCCTTGAAACTCTACATTGATTTTATTTTTCCTATCCCTCTCTTGCTATTCTTCCTCAATTTCATCAAGATCATACATTGACCTCCTTGCCCCTCCTAAAGTTTGGACCACATCCATTACTTCCACATAAAATTGGACATCCTTGGTCTTCTTGGTTCCCATGCCATGATATGGTTATGAAAATGAAAATGAAACAAAGTAATCATCTCCTTCTCTACTAGCTGGAAGAATGCATGCTTAATGTTTTGATACATGATATCAACTCTCTCTTCTTCTCTCATGGTTGAATACCAAAATCCATTATGGTGGGCCTCTAGAGTTCCAGCCATCTTTCTTCCTCTTCCACCAAATGCTGGCCTGATCCACAAGTTTGTTAGCCTAATTGCCTTTGTTTTTGAAAGCTAAAGTTTCTCCTGAGTCACCAGTGTAGCTCTCTTTGCCTTTTCAGACTCTTTCATTGCTACAGGAAATTAGTGCCTAATTGATTAACAATCTCAATCTCACTAATAGTGATTGATAAGAAAGGAAATTCCACCAACTCTACCAAATAGTTTAACATAGGAACAATAAAAGCAAAGGCTTTGAAAGGAACTCCATGAAAACCAAGCTCTATAAATGGTATATCAAACTCTATTTTAAAATATTTCAGATGAGGCTACTCCCATAGCTCTCTTACTCGCTTGACAAATCCTTGAAACTCTGCATTGATTTTATTTTTCCTATCCCTCTCTTGTTGTTCTTCCTCAATTTCATCATGATCATACATTGACCTTCTTGCCCCTTCTAAAGTTTGGACCACATCCATTACCTCCACATAAAAATGGACATCCTTGGTCTTCTTGGTTCCCACAACATGAAATGCTTATGAAAATGAAAATGAAGCAAAGTAATCATCTCCTTCTCTACTAGTTGGAAGAATGCATGCTTAATATTTTGATACATGATATCAACTCTCTCTTTTGCTCTCATGGTTGAATACCAAAATCCATTATGGTGGGCCTCCAAAGTTCCAGTCATCTTTCTTCCTCTTCCACCAAATTTTGGCCTGATCCACAAGTCTTCCAACCTAATTGGATTTGTTTCTGAAAGCTGAAGTTTCTCTTGAGTCACTAGTGTAGCTCTCACTACCTTTTTAGACTCTTTCATTGCTATAGGAAATTAGTGCCTAATTGATTAACAATCTCAATCTCACTAATAGTGATTAATAAGAAAGGTAATTCCACCAACTCTACCAAATAGTTTACTGCAAGAACAATAAAAGAAAAGGCTTTGAAAGGAACTCCATGAAAACAAAGCTCTCTAAATGGTATATCAAACTCTAGTTCAAAATATTTTAGATGCGGCTGCTCCCATAGCTCTCTTACTCGAAAAATCCTTGAAACTCTGCATTGATTTTATTTTTCTTGTCCCTTTCTTGATGTTCTTCCTCAATTTCTTTAGGATCATACATTTACCTACTTTCCCCTCCTAAAGTTTGAACCACATCCATTACCTCCACATAAAACTGGACATCCTTGGTCTTCTTGGTTACCACACCCTGATATGGTTATGCAAATGAAAATGAAGCAAAGTAATCATCTCCTTCTTAGATAGCTAGAAGAATGCATGCTTAATTTTTTTATACATGATATCAGCTCTCTCTTCTACTCTCATGGTTGAATATTACCAAAATCCATTATGGTGGGTCTCCAAATTTCAAGTCATCTTTCTTCGTCTTCCACCAAATGCTAGCTTGATCCATAAGTCTACCAGCCTATAAGGCCCCACCTTGCATGCGATTAGTAAAGCCCTAATATGTTTTATGTGATCCTAAATAGATGGTAAGATGTATTGTGGATGACAAATAGTGTGATTATTTGATAATATTCTTGCTTATGCTACTATGAATGTAAGACCCCATTTCGTATTTCCCATTTTATTTCAATCAAACAAGTAGTTAGATGATAATTATGATGAAATGAATGATAAAAATATTTTTAGGATTCATGGGCATTAACCTTGATTTAATTAGATGAACATGTGAATTGTTGGATATAACTTGAAACTATTGGGTTATTTGGCATATTAAATTTTGGTAAATGGTTCATCGTTAATGTTATAGGAGTTTCAAATGAATTACTAAGGTGGTAAAAAAAATGATGGAGTGACTATTTCATTGACTATATTCTTGTATTGGAGTAAGTGTGTATTTCCTTTGATTATAATGAAAATTGAATCATTACATTCATTTGATGTATTAATGAGTAAATAGTTCACGAGTGAAAATTATGTGAATTGGATTAGCTAATAATATGAAGAGATATATGATCTAATCATGCTGACTTTGGTAATGTGCAGGTTTCAAATATGCAAATAGGAGGATAGATAAATGTTGGAATCAAATCAAATACATCTTTGGGAAGTTCTAAGTGTAGCCCTATTTGACTTAGAAGGGTTTGAGGTTTTATTATTGGTTAGGTGATTGAGTAGAATCCAATTGTAGGACATGTGATGTGAGTTTGGTTGGGGTTGGAACCCTTGGTTAAGATCAAAATTCGTATAGATTTTTGTGTGGGTTTTAAAAAGGGATTGTTGAATCAATTTCCTTAGTTTTTGAACAAGAATAGACCCCTAGGACCTATATCTATGGGTTTGGAATCTTTTTGACACATGTGAACATGTCCTTGGAGTGTGAAAAAACCCCTCAAAAGTCCACATTCATGATTGTGACAAATTCAAAAAGTGTTGGGGCTTGGGAAGAGTGACTTGTCACTCTCAACCTTCTACTCCCCAAAAGTTCTTGGAATTGGCACAAGACTCACACATGTGTGAGCACTTGTGTGAAAGAGTGCAAGTTTGGAGGATCCCTATATATCTCAAGAAGATAGAAGATTTGGGTGTTACCCACTTCTCTTTTTGGAGAACTTGAATGGTAATGGAAGAGAGAATGAGGAGAGGAGAGGAGTCCACCTCTTGAAAGTATAGTGATCAAGATAGCTTGGCTTCGAAAGGAAAAGATGGATACAAGAGTTTAGTTCCTTCATCTAAAAGAATAGAGATAAGTCTTCCTACTTCCATTGACCCTTTGTTTATTGGTTGCAAAAGTTGGCATAAAGTAGGGATTGTGGTTGAAATAGAAATAGATAACCTAGATGGATGGAATTGGTGATATGTTAGTTTTATTCTTTGTAAAGATGAGAAAAGACTCCATTTATCATCATGGAGCTTTAATAATTCCTTGCTCGGGGGTATGGCTAGAGCCCACAAGGCTCCAGGATGCCATTACGGTAGGGTGGAGAGCAAGCCTTAAACAATTGGATGTCCTTCATTGTATTTCTTTAAATTCGATTGCAATATGAAAAGTTGAAGTTTTGATGTAACATGGAAGAGAATGGAAAACAAGAAAATGTATGTTATTTGGCTTACCATGATCTTTCCTATTATGATAGGAAGCATAGATATAACAGGCATTTTAGCCGTCAAGCTGCATACTTCTGATTTCATGTAATCCGACAATAGACTAGTTGAAAAAAAGAAAAGAAATTATGTATGTCTTATATGAGTGGTTCGTTTTAAAGGAAATCTGTTATTAATGAATACATACGCTTTAAGAAAAAACAATTGTAGTTCTTCCTATGAACATTTTTTCCATGCAATAATCATATAGTCTTTAATACATCCCTGATGATCAAAATGCAAATTATGGTATTCTGCTCCGCTAGATGTGCATTCCATTCAAATTTCCGGTCACAAAATTGAAAGAAAAAAAAAGAGAGAAAAAAAAAGAATAAGAAACTCGTCATATTTCTACTATATGTGCATACAGTTTATTAAATACACAGCTTGAATATATGAACATTTATGATTAAAAATGTTAGATTGTAAGTATGCACTGCGATCGTTTCTTACCTATCGATCATTGCAGCGGTAAGGTAATTTTATGTAAAGAGGAAATGGATCCCTGTGAACCCTATATGCATGTCCGAAAGCCATGCCCAAATATAGTAAAACACAGTGACAAATTTTTTTATATGAACTAAATTTATTGAGGTGCGAATGAAGATCGACACGCTTCATCAGATTTGGTATGAGTCTTCTAGGGAAAGTTTCATCAGAGGAAAGTAGAAATAGAGATTTACGAGTTCTATGTTAGCTACAGCCTGGAGAGCTAGTTCATGGCATAATATTTTTGCTCCTCCTCTGTTTCTTTCTTTTCTTAGCTTGTACATTTGGAAAACATTAACTTAGATAAGTCAAATTCTTTACTTTGCCATCAAGCATAGCAGCATAATGCAAAGTTGTTTTCCCCTCCAACAACAAATTTTCCCACAATATCTACGCTACATGGAAATGAAAGTTCATGCAGAAGCTTGACACTGTTTACTTCATCAAAGTACGACCCAATCAGTTGCCCAAAATCTGCCAATAGCCATTTGATGCAACCCCATGCCGGGCGCAGCCCTTCAGCAAGGATTCACACACTAGAAAACAAATCCTAATTTTCACCTAGCATTCAAAACGCGAAACAACTATGTGGCCAATAAGCAAATTTCCTCCATTAATTTCTAACTCTGTCAGCCAATTCCTTTCTTGTTGTCAACGGGAAACGAACTATCAATTAAGTGTTATGCGTGATCTTCATGCAGTCTCTGATGACTTTTAATTGTGCGTTGCTCTCTCATTTCAAGCCTCTCCCTAGCCTATTTAATGCCTTCCTTACTAGTCTCCAACCTATCTATTCGAGTCATTACTGCTACCCACAGAAAGTAAGTCAAGGTCAGAATGGTTGGTGTGACCATCACGTGGCCTTATGAGAAAACAATAACTAAGGTAATGGTTAGTACTGCTTTGATCTATGATGTGATATCATGCATATTTTATTGGATTTTCCTACACATGCTAGACACTTCTTAGCTCTGCAACCTTCAAGATCCTCACAATATTCTGCGTGCCAGGACACTCGACTAAAAAAAAAAGAAGGTAGGTTTTGTCCACTTGCTTTTCACACAACTCAAAAGCAAGTTGTACCAAAACTAAGGTCATGATCTTTACTTTGAAGAGAAAGAAGGTTCATAGGGAATTTGTTTTTGAAGGCAGCCCCTTGCAGGTGGTCAATGAATATAAGTATCTTGGCCTTGATTTCCACAACAAACTCAGCTGGGAAACGTGTAGAGCAAAGAGGATACAAGGGGGATGGAAAGCTTTACACTCATTGCAAAATAGATGCAGAAGGGCCGAGTTATGGGATTGGAAGACAAAGAAAACTCTTTTTGGGCTTTTAGTTGTTCCAGTGGTGCTATATGGTTGTGAAGTTTGGGGTAGCAACACCTCAGCAAAAAAGTGGAGACAGATAGAGAGATTACAAAAACATTTAATCACACAGAGTCTCAGGATTAAATCTACTGTCCCTTACGAGATTGTTCTAGCTGAGGCCGGGGCTTTCCCTGTTGAAGCGTCTGCTATGTCTCGGTTGCTAAGCTATCTAAGAAGACTAGATAACATGGAGACTCATCGCTGGCCAAAAATGGCAGCAAATGAAAAATTAGATAGAAGAAAGAGCACGTGGATGAAACAGAATATCAAATGGATGAGCAAGTGGGGTATTAGCATAAGTGAGTGTCCAAATGCCAATAGGGAAATAAAAAGGTATGTGCAAGGAAAGTTCAAAGAAAGCATGTGGAAAGGGCCACTTGGGAGGAAGAAAGAATACTATGTCAAACATTTTAACCCTACACATGACCACACACAAAAGACCTACATCGGAATGGAAATAAAATGGAAAGCGAAAATGTTGATAGCTCAGATTAGAACAAGTTCGCACCAGCTTAGATGTGAGACCGGAAGGTGGATGATACCTAAAGAGGAGTGGGCAGACAGAAGGTGTAGATATTGCACTCAAGGAGTGGTTGAGACAGAATGGCACTACATCAGGGAATGTTCGGCTTACAAGGACATTCGGATCAATTATACTGAGACATTAAAAGGGAACAATTTGGGTGATCTGTTTGAAGAAGAGAAGATAATAGGGTTTGCAGATTTTCTGATCAAGATACACAGCAGAAGATCCAAGATGCAGAAAGAAAAAGAAACATAGGTTTTTGCATTTTCTGGGGTTCACGTCTCTTCGCTTGCTATCTTTGGGTCCCATAGGCTACTTGGCCTCGTGGACGTGATTAAAAACATTCATTCATTCATTTCTATTGAATGCTCTATCCTGCATGCCCTTCGTAAAACTTGGAGTACCTATAATTTTGCGATGACAGAGATATTAATCCTAATTTTAAATATAAAATTTGCCTTCATATCCCGAACAGTGTTTGAGGATGTTTAATTACAAGCTTGTGCAATACGTGGATAGCTTTAAAATAGGGAAAAAGTAAATTATATATCATAGCAAAACTTAGCTCCCTTTATCTTTATACGAATCACACACATATTAAGATCTTTTCTTTTTATATTTACATGTTTTCTTTTAGTTCCCATGAATGTACCTTTTTAAAAGTTAAGGAATATAGCTTAAGATTCTTTATATATCAAATATAAAATAAAATAAAATATGGTATTTAAATATGGATTCTTTTTAGTCAATAAATATATATTGAAAAAACATAAATACTTCACTTATCATTATCATGTTTCTAATAATTAAATTACACATTATTTATTACTATATATGTATATAAATAATTTAGATTTTTTTATTATTTGAAAAATAAAATAATTCTGAAATAATGATATATATATATATATATATAGTGCTTTAAATATTAAATGCAATATTAGTGTCAATATTAAGAATTAATATTATTGTTGATATTAATAAGTAAAATGTTAATGTTAATAGTGTTAGCCTTAATAGAAGTAAAAATCATAGGTTGTTAATATTATTACATGGAACAATGGCATAGCATACCTCCTCAAATTTCAAGATGACTATGTAAGCTATTTAAATAATATGAGGTTAATTGATTAAAGACAAGGTCGAACTTAGGACTTGACCATGTACAAATTTTAAATAGGTACCGATTATCTATTAATGCAACCTAACAAATTGAAATATTAGACATATTAATATTTAATCAGGAGAGATGGTTAATCCTTGATACTAGTCATGTGTGATCTAGTGCATCCTTATTATGGGTTTATAAATCAAATAATTGGTATGTCTAATGACATCAACCTACAGTGTTAAATAGCTTAATTAAGGGTCAAAAAAATGAAAATTGAAGTTAAATATTCATGTAATTTCGACATGACACGTGGCAGTTAAAAGAAAATAATAAATAATGAAAGATTGTTGATATCTAGAGTATCACATTAGCATGGGAGATATAATAGGATAATAGGTGAATTAAAATCAAGGTTAGCTCTTAAGGGAGATGAAACATTGTTAGTACTTATTTTTGAAAGGCTATGAGCATCATCAAATATGCCAATACTACAATCAAGGGAAAAATAGCATCAAGATTCAATAATAATATTTATATTGTTACAAGAAATAGTGATAAACATAATTTACTACATTAATATTGGTATGGTTAATAACACTAAGAGTAGTGACAGAAGTGCTAACTAGAGAAATATGTGACTCAACATTAAGTATGTTAATAATCTTTGGTGTGAATGATAAGGTTAGGGAACTATATTGAAGTATTCTTGTTTTCGAAAACTAAGTCTATGATTAGCATAAATTTTTAAATAACTATTTTACATCACTAACTCGACAATTAAACATAGACCCATTCAAAACTCTATGACACTTAAGGAAATGTGAAGGTTAAATTTCAAGAATAATCTAAATGTTCTTTAGTGGTGACATTATGGATAATATCATCCCATCAAAATTTTGGTAAGAGATGAAAGCTTTCAATCAATAGCACTAACTATAGAGGTTGGTCAAAGTGACCTTATGGTTGATTAACCTAGTAGGTTCCTCATTCATTATAATATTATCAAATAGTGTTAGGCTTTAGAAGTTGCTTTATGCAAAGATGGTTGATTGTGTACATAATAGGATGCAAACCTATTTAGAGAAAACAAAAATTGTTGGATTTTTCTAGCAAAAATTTGGGTATGACACAACCTAATTTCCTTTATTTTTGAAAGCTGAAGTTTCTCTTGAGTCACTAGCATAACTCTCTTTTCCTTTTCAGACTCTTTCATTGCTACAAATCATCTGCGGAATTTAATCATTTGTACCGCATGGTTGATGTGCTTTGAATCCTTGAATCTAAAGGAAATTTCCTTAACATAAATACTGCTAGGGAATTTCAAAGTTGGCATGTAGTTGGCATTAAAGTTGATACCTGAAACATTGAAAATTATCCTTATATAAGAATTCCCTCCATCTTGTTGGCTTGTAACACTCCTGATGGTGGCTACATGAAATGGAACCATGATGCCATATATGGGTAACAATGTAGCACCCCTCCATTTCGCTCGTTTGATCGATCAGTGTTTTTATTTATGCTTCACTTCTGTTAGCACTCTAATTTTGACACTTGGTTACTTTTGACCGCTATCTGTTAAGCGATGTAAACATTATATTTTGATGTGATGGGATTTTATTTGGATGATATCATTATGGCATGTTTTGAATTAGCGTAGCAATTATTTAACTAAAAATGTCTTATGCTTTAATTATATTGTGGTTGTTAGACTTGTTAGTTTTGAAGCCTGTATTTGTGAAGGGGATGGGATTGTATCACTCGCTTGCGAGCGCCCTACGATTCCAAGATTTTTTCTTCACGATGTGTCTTATTACATATATATTTGCACATTTGATATGCTCTTTGTTTGCAGGTTAACAGGTATAGGACATCGACTCCACCTGACTCCATAGGTTTGAGCATGTCCATTGACCAATGATTATTGATTGGGAGACAGTAGCTGGGTTTCTCGTGCCAAGTCATCACCCTAGTCTTAAGTTGTCGGGTTTGGCGGCTTTGATTTGGTTCTTTCCTCCCTGGTTAGCTATTTCACTTCATTTTTTAAAGGCTATTAAATGGTGGGTATGGTTAAAATGATGATTTAACATATCTAGTTCCAATGTGGACTATTATTTTATTTCATTGATTAATTGGGTTTAATTAATAAAATAAATTTTAGTTTATTGATAAACTAGGCAAATGGTCATAAATTAAATGAAATTGTTATTTTGCCATTATTGTTTATTTAGATTTAAAATTTAAATGGAAGTGGAAATCATGTTATATATTTAAGTTAAATTTAGAATAAAAATAGAAATGCGGATTATTTTTCACCTTTTGAATTTTTGAATAAAACCTATTCTTGCAACTTTGATATTTTTGGTTGTTTAAATGAAATTATGAAATTTTGGAATGCATGAAATAGGATTTTGAAAGTAAATTGTTTTAAATTTTTTAAAAAATAGGAAATATCCTCCAAAAGCTCAATAAATTTAATGGGTGGGATATTTTAGGGGTTTGACCAAATTTGGAGAAAGTTCTATGTAAAGAAATAAAAATTCATTTGTTTTTCAATTTTGGATTTTGGGTGGAGAGTTTGGTTGTGGCTGAATTTGGAGTTGAAGAGGGGATTGGAATCACCATTGTTGGAGTCTTCAAGCTTGGGGAGAAAACACCAGGTTCATCTTCATTTCTTGTTTCTCTTTTGCAATAATATTCAAATTTCTTGTTTGTTGTTTGAAAAAACTCTTTGAGCGTTATTTAGATGCAAAGAAAACCATGAGAAAATGATTTCAAATCTTCCAAACAGCTATTGGATTAGGAGAGAAAACTAAAACAAAAATCACAATGGAAATTAGAAAGAAAACCCAAAAGAAGATCTTCATTCAAACTGAAATTTTTAAACCCTTTGTTGTTTTGACAATTTATTTATGTTATTGCACACTATGTTGATCATTTGCACAATTTAAACTGGGAATTAAAATATGGGTATATATATTTGTAAATATACTTGTGCATATGCACACAGATATATTTACAAATATATATATATATATATATATATAATGTTCTGTTTAATTTTACTTGAACTGGGAAAAAAATCTATTTTAAAAAAAAAGCACAGGACTGCCCTATTTTTGCCTGTGTTTTAAAACTTTTTTTATTATTAATAAATAAATAAAATTTTTCATTTAGAGTGTGGAGGGGAGGGACAAAGCCCTGCACCCCCCACGCACCCATATGGGAGGCGTTGTGTGGAAGCAGCGGCACTGCCCACAGGTAGCGACACTGCCCACACAACACCCCCCATATGGGGGAAGCTACGTGGCAGCCTGGCCACTCCCATTTGGGAGGGGCCTGCACCCTAATGAGGGCACTCTTTTTGAGTTAAATTTTTATTTTTTTTTATTTTAATAAATTATATATATTTATGTATATATATCATACACATTAAGTGTGTATATGTATATATATAATGTATATATGTATATTTTATATATTTTAACTAAATTAGTTTATTGTGTTGAATTGTTTAATTTCAATGAGATTAGATATTTAAATATTTAAATATATAATAGTATATACATTGAGTATATACTTTTATGTATAAATATTTAGTGTATATTGTATTTTTGTATAGATGGGATTAGTTGATTAATTTATTCTAAGTTGAGATAAAGACTAATTGATTTTAACTAAATGTTTTATTTATCAAGTGGATTTGATTATGGAATATAATTGTGAAACTTAGAGTAAATGAATGGTGTTTAAATATTTCAACATCGTGAAATGAATTTGTGTATTTGATTGGATAAATGCAAGTAATGGAAATTGAGATTGACTGGATTTAGGAAATCCTAACTTTAGCTTATTTAATTACTCGAAGTGCTTTTAGTGTTGATTTGTTCTTTCTCGTGGTTCATGAAAATAGAGTAAATGTGTTAAAGTCTTCCAGTTAGGGGTTCGATTATTGGGTTGGGTTGTCATTTTAAAAGTCAACCTTTGGACTTCTTGGGTAGTGCATCTAATCCTATCCAGTTTTAACCCGATTATTGTGAGTAAGATGTGTGGACTTGATGTCTCGTATAGGAGTCATTCTCCTTAGGTCGCACTTGTGTACCATTGAGTGTGGATTTACTCCATGTGTTGTCTTAGAGGAGTGGCTTGTAATGAGGGCTGACACACAAAGTGGTGTCAGGGAAAATCTTTGTAAGTTAGTTAATTCAGTCATAACATAATTTAGAGGCTTAGGTTGCATCAAACACTTAACAAGATTAATTTTGCCTCACTCATGGTCACAAGGGCTAGTATAGACTTGGGATGAGACGAGAAGGCCTGGAAAGGCAAGATTGTTGTCTCATCTCTACGAGAGACAAATGATTCCGCATTGGTTTACTTGAGGGGCTGAAAGTTGTTAGAGGTTACCAGGATATCCCGAGATGGGTGCCGGGACCTAGGAAGACTTGCCAGGATATCCCATGTGACATTGTGATGACACTTCTCCTAAGTTTAGAATATGTTTTTTTCAGTGATGTCAATGATTATTTAACTCTAGAAGCATTGTAAACTTTTGTGTTATGTGATGTGTACTTGTATTTATTTTGTTTTAGTTTTGGGTAGCCTATGTCTTGAGGTAGATGGTCTTGCTTAGGAATCCTTGTTCCTATCTCCTAGCACGGGGGGTGAGCCTTCAGGTATCACATGGTTGGGTGGAACATGCATCTTAATTCGTTGGGTCGGCTTTTGTTCATATGGATGAGATTTCCAGTTGGAGAGCTCATGGGATCTTATTCTTCATGCTTTATTCTTTAGTTATTAATGTAATTTTATACCCCTCTTTGTATCGAGGTGGAAGTTGTAAATTGTAATCCTTATAATTTGGAAGTATCTCATTCGGGGAATGAGTGTTGTAACCAATTGTAAATTATATTATTGGGATCATGTGGAACTCTTATATCTCTATTTTAATTTTATCTTGTATGGAATGTATGCGCATTAATTTTGTTAATCAATTAATTGTAATGGTTTTATTGCATGTTTCTTGTTTGGGTTGAGGTAAACTCAGTCTCGTAACCTTAGGGGTTGTTAGCATTGTGTAGTGTACTTTCATGCTTTTGTTCCTTTAAAAAAAAAAAATTATTGTAATTGTGTTGTTAAATGCAACTTCCCCTAGGGTTGTGTGGCGGAGCGTTACAACCAAAACAACATCACTTTTTGTATCAACCTGAGTCATGAGATCTCTAGAAACAGGGATATCATCCACATTTTTGTATGAAACTATGTTAATGGATGGCTTGGAAGAGCCATGTCCATCTCCTGTACCAATGCCCCCTGCAACCAATCTTATTGCAATCTCCTCATTCTTTTTCCTTGCAATTTTTGCTTGGTATTTTTGGACCTTCTCTTCTTTAGTCATCTCCCGATTATCAGATCATAAGGTTCCTTGGAGATTCCTAATTCTCATCCATTTACCTTAGCCTTGGGTTTTTGTTTCACTTCTTCATCTTCATCATCGTTGTTAAATGAGTATGCAACATTAGTGTATACTTTGGAGCTAACCCTAGTTGCATTTTTAGGCCTTTTGTCCTTAACAACCATAGTGTCAACAAGGAGCAATGAATAATTCTCTGTTTTGGGGTTACCAGTTCGTAACTAAAAGTTTTGAAACCTAAGTTTACATTAAAAGCCATTCCAACCTTCACAATTTTGTCATTTCTTGAATTCAAACTTAAAACAGACTCAAAATTTGATCCCTATTCCTTTTCCTACAGACTTTGTAAGATGAGGAAAAAGTTTAGAGCCATCTCTTGGAACTACCTCCATAGCTACCTTATATTAACATACATGAACATGATATGATTATATACATGAAAAGGTCACTTAAAAATAGTATAATCAAAGTACAAAATGTCCTAAAGAACTATTCTATGTATGCTCAATTATTGTTGCATGTCATAGCTTGCTTACAAATAGAAAACTAAACCATAAATGTTAACTCTCAAATACGAAGACATATAGACTAGTTAATTCTCAAAGAACCTTTGAAGCATATTACAATGCCAAAATGTCCTAGAAAAGTATCCAATTCTAAATTATAGGAGAAGAAGATATATAGACTAGTTAACTCTCAAAGGATCTTCGAGGAAAACATAATCATATATAGCACAAAATGTAGAGGGTTGACACTTAAGGTTATGTAATGGAATTTATAGTTGATAGTTAAATTGTATAACAATTTTTTTTATGATCTTTAGTAACGTTTATTATAATTGTTGCATGTTTTACATCATTGGAATGACATAATAGTTGTAACCTTTTTGAAATTTTATTATGGTATGTGCACTTTGATATGATGTAATATGATTATGGTTTCATCTCATATGTTGCAATATTAGATATATAATAGAAGAATAAATTATTGCATGAAATAAATAATAAATTTTCATTTTAAATGTTTTTTTTTTGTAGAACATGGCTCTTGCAAAAGATCAAGATGATCCTCATCATGTTATAGAACCAAAAAATATTGGTTTTTTCGGTACACATCACATGGTAGAGGATGATGATGATGCAGATATGAAAGACACCAAGACCGATGACAATGATGATGATGATGATGATGATGATGATCAGGATAGTGATGATGATGATGAGGCAGTTCTTGGTAGTACCCAGTGACATTCGTGATCATATAGACTGCATCACGGATCATTGTTGATATATCATTATGATGATGATGATGATGATGGTGGTGATGATGATGATGAGGAAATTATTGGTAGTACCTAATGAAATTCGTGATCATATGGATTGCATCATGGATCATTGCTAATATATCACTATGATGCCTCTTTTCATGGTTATTATCATATGTATCATTTTCACAGCCTACAATACCATATTATTGAATTGTATCATATTGACATGTATCATTTTCACTTATATCATTTGGACATGTATCATCTTGACTTGTATGAACTTGAGTTATATAATTTATCATTTTTACTTATATCATTTGTACATGTATCATTTTGACTTATGTCGACTATTGGACATCTATCATTTTGACATGTTATTGATCTACTAGCATATATGACTTTCACTTGTTTTAGTTATTGATCTACTAGCATATATTAAAAGTGGTTGATGATTTTTGGATGGATATTTATTACGTATGATGATTTTAATTTACTGCTTAGGATGGATGTCAAATTCAATTAAATTATAGATAGTTGAATCACTTTTTTTAATTATAGATGATGATCATGTTATAATAATTATCTTGTTATTTAATCATATGAGTTAAATAATTAAATTACTTACTCTATAATCATATGAGTTATTTAAGAGGCATGAAATATTTAATTAATTAAATTGAAATAAAACATATCAAATTAATAAATGGAAGAAAAATAAGAAGCATTTTTAGAAGCAAAAAAGGAAGCAACAATGGAAGCCAAACTAGAAGAAAACCAAAAGCATTATTGGAAGCAAACCTAGAAGAAAATTCGGAAGCAAAACCAGAAGCAAACCTAGAAGAAAAACTAGAAGCAAACCTGCAAGTAAAACCTAAAGAAAAACTAGAAGCAAACCTAGAAAAAAACTAGAAGCAAAAATGGAAGCAAAATTGGAAGCAAAACTGGAAGCAAAACAAAACTAGAAGCAAAATTGGAAGAAAAAATGGAAGCAAACTTGGAAGCAAAACTAGAAGCAAGAAGCAAAACAAAGGCTAGAAACAAGCTGGAACGGCTTAGACAAAATTAGGAAAAAAAAATTGGAAGCACAACTGGAAGGGAAAACAAAAATGGAAGAAAAAATGGAAGGAAAACTCAGGAAGGAAAATAGAAGCAAACCTAGAAGCAAACCTGGAAGACAAACCTTGGAAGAAAAATTGGAAGAAAAATTGGAAGCACAACTGGAAGCAAAAATGGAAGAAAAAATGGAAGAAAACTTGGAAGCAAAAATAGAAGCAAACCTAGAAGCAAACCTGGAAGCAAACCTAGAAGAAAAATTGGAAGCAAACTTGGAAGAAAACCTGGAAGCAAACTTGGAAGCAAAACTAGAAGAAAAAATGGGAGTAGACATGGAAGAAAAATTGGAAGCCAAATTGGGCACTAATTTAGGTTCTATTTATGATGTTATTTCCTGGTACTATTCCCGGTGCTATTGTTGGCACCAATTTTCTAGCACAAAATCTAAGGCTAAAGTGGGTGCTAAATCCAATAGAAAATCCGTCACAAAATTTGGCGCTGAAATGAGCACACCATTTAGCATTGAATTTCACACCATGAGATGTGTCCAATTGATGAACTCAAATACACTAAAATCTGGTGCTATTTTAGGCACTAATTTCCTATTGTGCTATTGTGATCATTTATCCAAACATCAAAACATCAAGCTTAAGTCAAAAGTGTTGTCCCAAAACGTTTGCAAAAATCACTTTCCATATCATCCACATGTTCATCTCCCATTATCATCATTTATCCAAAAAGACTTAGAGCATCCCTTTTACCTAGATTTGAGTCAACTAGAGAGTTCAAACATTACAAATCTCAACACAACTCTCCCGAAGGTGACCCATAATTTATGGTAAAGACAATATCACAACACAAGAGAATTGTGGAGAAAAACAAAGTCACATTTACCTCAAGTGATCCAAATCCTCTAGAATTTGATCCAAGAAGTCAAGTTACCCCATCACAACAACCTTCATCTCCATCAGGGCCATATGAGATGGAGGACATCAAAAACAATCCATTTGGACTTACTAGGGAAGAAATCATAGAACATCAAGCCTTGGAAAACATAATTCCTAATTCTCCATCTTTTGTTGTACAATTGTTTACACAAGATTTGACTTCATCTACTACTCCAACAACTCCATCCCTAGAGCTAAATCAAAAATCAACACCTACTATTGTAGCTAGTCTTACCAAAGAATTTGGCCATACACTTCCATTTGAAAGGAACACACTTGTGGGTACACTTGATACCAATCCTCCATCCCAAAAAACCACTTGGACACCAACATTTGGTCCTCCTCTCATTCCCGAGGATCCCAAATAATCGTATAAACCACTTACACTTCATTACTCCACAACCACCTCAACATATTGGGGACACCCATCTTCATCCATACCCATGAGTACCACAAGTGTGCCCAAAATCACACCAAGTAGTGTAGACTCAAAAGGGAAAGGAAATACCCTCATGCAAAATTAGCCTTTAATGCAACAAGGAACATCTTCATCCAATCCACCCATTGATACATCAAACACAACGGTTTCCCAAAACACACCTATCCCATCCATCATCAACCCACATCAAAAAAATCCCTTGATCACAAACCCCATTAACCAAGGTAATACCTTGACCGAATCTCAAACCCAAGGGAATATTCAAAACATCAGTTAGGGAACCCTTTTAATCAATGGACCCAAGGTTCTAAGGTGCCCTTAGCATCACAAAATTTAATGATGCATCCTCATCTTTTCCATTTGTACCCCAAATCACACAAAATAAAATGGGATATCAAACTTATGTTCCTCCACCTCAATCTACTACCTTACAAGGAATGTTAAACCAAGGGAACCCCCAACCTCTCATCAACAACCTGCTATCCATTCAAAACATCACTGCTCAAAATCCATCATAGATGTCCCAACAACCAACTAATCCTACATTACAAGCACATGCCCTAGCTTTACAACAAGCTTATCAACAAGACATCCAACAACAACAACAACAAGAAGCAACCCTAGTATCACAACAACAACAACACGCAACCTTAGCCACACAACAACAACAAGCATCCTTAGCAACACAACAAGCAGCACTACAACAACAAGCAACCTTAGCATAGAAAAAACATCAAGCCCATCAAGCAACCATAGTATCATAGCAACAACAGTAGGCCCAACAACAAGCCCTAGTGGTGCAACAACAATAAAAATATCAATAAGCAGCCTTAGCAGCTCAAAAGCAACAACAAGCCTTACTAGCTCAATAGTATACCCAACAACAACAACAACCAAGTTCCTATTATAATCCTCAATAGAACATTGTCAATACAAACACATTAGGAACATATACATCATCACCTCAATCACCTTCACAAAATCTCACACCACCATACACCATATACAACACCTTATCATATAAGAATCTCACATACAACTCATCTATCATCCCAACATATATTTCTCCACCAAACCCACAAGATGATCTAGCATTGCAAATTAAGGCGTTTTCACAAGAAATGCAAGACATTCCAATGGGAAAGAAAAAGAGGCCCCATACATACAATCTATGTCCATATCCATTCGATTGAAACATCACAATTGTACCATTCCCTCCCATTTTTGGAATCCCAAAATTTGATAAATAAAAAGGGAGAGGAAGTCTTGTGGACCATGTCAAATAATTTAACATAATGTGTATGGAGGTGGCCTACAATGATTCTTATTTAATGTGCCTATTCCCTTGAAGTTTAACAGGTCTTGCCATGGATTAGTTTTCTCAACTACCTCCATGTATCAAAATTTTTCAAGAAATTACTAATAAATTCATCGATCACTTCTACTTTAATCTTGACATGGATGTAAGTTTAGAAGAACTATACACTCTCAGGAAAAACAAAGGAGAATCTTTTGCTAATTTCTTACAACGGTGGAGATAAAGAGCTAGTAAGAGTAAGTGGCCTCTTCCTGATGAACAACAAGTAGAGATCATCATAACAAATCTAGATCTAGATCTATCGTTCCACTTGAAAATGGAATGCATCACATCTTATTATGAGCTTTTCCCTAGAGCCCTTAACATAGAGAGAGATCTAATCTCACAAGGAAATACTCAAGCTTACAAAGATAATCACCCATCAACTAGTTCAGTGAAAAGACTCGTGTATGGGCTAAGAACAAGAATGTAACAAATGATGGCATGGTAGATGCTAAGGTGGTCCTAAGTGCTCCTAGGCCAAACAAAAATCAAGTTGCTAACATTCAACCAACTATGTCGTAAACACCTCCTCAAAACAATTAGATCAACAACACCGAGATGCAACAAAGGTGAACCCATAACAAGAACAACTATCCTAAACGCAAGTACACATAGTTGTTGGAACCCATTGAAACCATCATGAAGAAAATGGTAGATTCAAAACTGATAACATTTCCCAACTTTGAAAACTACTAAGAACCCCAACATAAACCATCTTGGTACAATGAGAATGACATCTGTGACTTTCAAAAAATTAAAGGACACAAAATGAAAAACTACATGAGGATGAAAAATATTATCCAAGGCCTCATAGAAAATGACAACATATCTATTGAGGTACCAACAGGGAATCAAAATCTTAATATATACAAGAACCCTTATGCCAGATCATAGCAAAGGGAACAACAATGGGTAAGCTAAGGATTACACAAATGTGTAGCATACTTATTCCAACATGGTCGCTTCCTGTGATAGTGTCATTATTGTTGTCACCATCAAAGGACCTAGCGCAAAGTGTGGAATCACCAGACAATGTGGCAAAATCACCATCCAAGGAGTCCCATCTCAATCTAGGACACAACCTACTTTGCCAACATCAAATCCCAACAAGTACAATTTCCTAGATCAAATTAAGAAGACCCCCACATAGATATCCATTTTAACACTATTAAGGCTATCACTCACACATAGGGAAATCCTAGAGAAAGCTTTGTTAGAGTCGTTCTTCCATGAGGATATTGATACAAATCAGTTCCAAGCTATGGTACGACATATCACTAATCAACTTCTCACCTTCTTAGAACAAGACTTACCATCACATTCATCTCATAATCATGCTTTACACCTTGAGGTCATTATTCATAAGAACAAGGTCAAAAGATTCTTAGTAGATGGAGGAGTTGGTTTGAACATTTGCACCCTTTAGTTGATCAAGAACCTAGGCTATTTAGAGGATGCTATTAAGAAAGAAAAAAGTGCCACCATCAAATCATATGATGACCAAGAGAAAGTATCATAAGGCATCATTGCATTACCCATCCAAGTGGGACCCATCATTACAAAAACTACATGTCAAGTGTTAGATATTGATCTTCCCTACAACATTCTACTTGGTCAACCATGGATCCATGCCCTAAAATTTGTAGCCTTGACCTATCATCAATGTGTAAAGTTTCCCTTCGAGGGTAGATAAATTACTATCCATGGAGATCTTGAGCCTTTTTAATATTGCAAGAATCTTGAGGCCAATTTCTATAAAATCCCCCAAATACCCAAGAATGACGAAGGGCCTACACCATCTACCTAATTTTTTGATCCATCATCCCTTGCATCTACCTCAAAACATGAAGCACCCATTGTGCAAAACATTTGTGAAATCAAAGCAGTGATCCAAGATGATGGTTGTGGAAACTATAAGTTAATGAAGAATACCTTCGTCTTAGGAGAGCTACCTCTTTCTCCTCAATCCCATGGGAAACCCACATCTAGCAACAAGGAGCCCAAAATCATCAAGATGGAAGCTACTACCTTCACCAAGTGGGGAGATTTGAACCAAGAAAATGTCAATGAGGAAGATGTTTCTAAACTACTCTATCAGGATGAAGGACTTGTCCCCACTCTTCCCATGGAAGATGACAATAAAGGATTGTAACTAATGAAAGGATGGGGATATAACAAGAATGAGAAGCTCAGATAGAATGATAATGGTTTGCTAGAACTCATTGTTCCTAAGAAATTACTAAAGAATCTTGGTCTAGGTTGTACTACTAGCAAGGCTACCCTTATTAGAAAAGGTACATCTGCTAAATGAGCTAAGGCTTCCTCTTGGTTACCTACATCATGTGATACAACCTTAGACAACATCCTCCTTGAATTTGGTGACCTATATGAGGATAATTCCATTTTTATGATATCCATTACATCCTTTGCTTTGATCAATTGACTCAAATATGCCTAGTATACCCACAACTAATTGACATGGACCAAAAAGGATCACAAATTCTTGATTTATTCAAAAAAAATGAAGCAATCTCAAAATTCATGGGACTATGTGTGATTCGGGAGGATCTCCACGCAGAAAATAACTTTACTTTTCTCATTATGATGAACTTGAGGTTTGGTGACAAAGAGGGAAATTGGTGAATTTATGCTTTGATGGGTTTTATAATCTCACACATTTTTTATTAATGTTGTAAGTGGGATAAGTCTCATGCATTTTTCATTTATGTGATTAATGCTTTAAGTGAGATGCTCATGCATTTTATTATGCTTAAAATGAGCTTTGAATAAACTCATGCATTTATTCATTTTTGAATGTAAAATGATTAATACTGGTGAGTGGAAAATTGACTCATGTATTATTCATTAATTTGTAATTGTAGAAATTGGTTTTATGTGAGAAGCCACCTCACAACCAATTTCCTAATTCTCAATTAGAGGTTGAGAGTCTCATGGGAATGGTTGAGAGTATTTGGGTGCTTTTGAGACTTTTTCCATTTTATTCCTTTGAGTTGGTTTGAGATCCTATTATTTTGGATCTTGGAGTTAATGCTCTTTTGTTTGAGAGTGGATGAGCAAAAACTATAAAAATTCCTTATGTGAGCCTTTGTTGGGGGAGGAGAAGAATTGGAGAATTTTCTTGAAGAGGAGTAAGCCAGACAATGCAAAATATTCTGGGAAGATTATGAGAGTTGTGTAGACTTTTTTGTTGCAGATTTTTATGTTGTAATTTTGCTCTGTCTATAAGCCTTTGTAGACCTTTTGGGAGGCGATGGAGTTCAAATTTTTGTTACAACTTTCTGTTTCAGGTTGAAAGCTCTTCTTATCAGAATTTGTACTGAAACATCTAGGGCATTGTTAATGGAATGGTCACTCAATTGAGATGGACCCGGAGACGTAGTCCTGCTTGGACAAACTCCGTTATCAAGACTATGTCTTCTCCTCTCCTCTTCTTTTTGTCTTATAATTCTCCTTCCTAGTTTATTATTTTTGTTACTGTAACTCTTTAATGTCTTTTCAAGAACTTTGAATTAGGTTTAAGGCATTGAATTATGTTCACAATTAACATTCATGAGCATTCACTTAATGCAATTAAAGTCATAGATCCATTTGCAGATCAACGTGACAACTTATCATGGGAAGATCACAAGGAAAATTTTGACATAGAACTAGACATAGGGGTGTACTATGGGGAGATGATTGAATCCTTCAGTTGTAAAATTGATGACATGCAACTAACATGCAAATCTTTAAGTGAAAACCACAATGTGTAAGTTTTTGATCCTAAAATAATAAAAAAGAAAGAATGTATCCAAGGGTGAAAGCATCCAGAGAAGACAATAGTGCTAGCAGAAAAGGCCACTTCAGTCAATGTGGGAGCATAAGAAGCACCCAAGATCACTTTCCATGTTGAATCCTTGTTGGATGAAGAATAGAAAAACCTAGCAGCATTCCTGAAAAAGTGAAGAACCAACTTTGCATGGTCATACACTGATATGCTAGGGCTTGATCCAAAAGTAGTTGTGCATCACTTAGCTATTTATCCTGAAGCCAAACTAGTGAAGCAAAAATTATAGAAAATGCACCCTCAAATAGTACTCTTGGTAAAACTTAAGTTACAAAAGCTTCTTGACGTTGGATTCATCTAATCAATAGATTATCTTGAGTGGATTTCAAACCTGGAACCAGTCTCAAAACCCATTGGGGGCATCAGAATATGCATATATTTCAAAGACTTAAATAAGGCATGCTCGAAGGATGTTTTCCCTCTTCCTAACATTGAACTCATCATAACTTAATAGTTGGGCATGAAATGCTATCACTCATGAATGTTTTTTCAAGCTACAATAAGATCATGATCACCAAAGAAGATCAACATAAAGATACATTCACTTGTCCATGGGGAATTTATTGCTAGAATGTGATGCCATTCAAGTTGAAGAATGCAGGAGAAACCTATCAAAGACTAATGACCCTCAACTTTCACAACATGATCCACAAAAAAATTGAAGATTATGTGGATGATATTTTGGAAAAATCAAAGAAAAGGAGTGAGCACATACAAGTCTTGGGACCCATCTTCAATAGTATTGAGTACAAAGTAAGGCTAAATCTGAAAAAGTGTGTCTTTGGGGTTACATTAGGGAATCTTCTCGGCTATATCATCTCACAAAGAGGAATAGAAATTGATCCAACAAAGTTAAAATCCATCCTCGATATGGAAACACCACAAACACTGAAATAGATGAGAGGATTACAAGGAAGATTGTAGTCCATTAGAAGGTTCATATCACAAATATCAAACAAAATCCACCATTTCTCACATCTTCTCCATAAAGGAATAACTTACAAGTGGGATGAGAAGTGTGATAAAGCTTTCCAATAGATCAAAGGCTATCTATTGACACCTCTATTACTCATGCCACCAATATCGAATAAACCAATGATCTTGTATATCTCAGCAACATTAGCAACATTAGGTGTTCTTTTGGCACAACATGATGAAAATGGTAAGGAAAGAGCTATCTATTACATCAATAGAACCTTGGTTGGATATGAAATGAACTATTCACCCATTGAGAAAGCATGCTTAGCAGTAGTTTTTGCTTCAAAAAGTTTAGACACTACATGCTATCACATCAAATCAAACTCATTACAAATATTAGCCCATTGAAATACTTATTATCCAAAGCAACTCTCACTGGGTGAATGGCTAAATGGGTGATGATATTAATTGAATTCGACATAGAGTATGTCGAGCACAAGGAAATCAAAGGACAAGTGATCACAAACCAATTAGTAGATTCACCTATCTATGTAGAGAACCCCTTGATATATGAACTCCTTGATGAATTAGTGTTCCTTATCAATCTCACAGCTTAGTGGAAAATGTACTTTTATGGATCATTCACCCAACATGAATCAAGGGAAGGTATTCTTTCATCACCCCTCAAGGTGACTACATTCCAAAGTCCTACAGGCTATCATTTTGTGCACTAACAAAATTGTTGAGTACAAAGCCCTAATCACAGGTCTAAGAATAACAAATCAGTGGAAAATACAAGAGATGAAAGTCTATGGAGACTCATAGCTAGTTATCAACCATGTCAATGACGAATACCAAACTAAGGACAATAAGAATACTCCTTACAATTTGATAGTAGAAAGTCTCAAGATCTTTTCATAGATATAACTTTTGAGTAGATTCCTTGCATGACCAACAGAGCAATAGACACCATGGGAACAATGGGATCTTTGCTAGATATGTTGATCAACATCCTTTATTGTGAATTCATGGTAGAACAAATTCTCATACCGACTTTTGAAATCCATGAATCTGAATTTGTGTGTGCTATTGTTGGTTCTGGATCCCCATGGTACCATGACATATTCTTCTACCTAAGTAGAGGAACCTTCCCATCTGATATAACCTCTAACCTTCAAAAGACCTTTGTCAAAAAGGAATCTTGATTCGTGATCCTAGGTGATGCCCTTTACCACCAAAGCATTAAAGGGACATTAATACAATGTCTTAACCAAGAGGAAGCCTTGACCACTTTAACAAAAGTTCACAATGGCATATGCGGTTCCCATTCTAGTGGTATAACTTTAGCTAAGAAAATATTGAGGATGGGGTACTGCTGGCCAACCATGGAAAGAGAAGCCCAAATTAGTATTTGCATAAGTGTGTCTAGTTTCAACAACATGGAGATCTGATTCATGCTCCAACTTAGGAATTTCACCCAATGATCAAACCTTGGCCTTTCTCGCAGTGGGGGCTTGACCTCATAGGAAAGATCACTCCAACCTCATCCAACAACCACAAGTTTATCATAACAACCATTGAGTACTTTACCAAGTGGGTTGAAGCCATTCCTATGACCTACATAATGGGGAAGAAAATTTCCAAGTTTATCCTAAATTACCTAATTTTCCATTACGGTCTTCCACAAACCCTTACCTCAGATAATGAAATACCCTTCAAGAATTAGGATGTGAAAGAGCTATGCCAAATATTCAACATCCAACACCGATTCTCTACCCTATATTATCCCCACGAAAATAGTCAAGTTGAGGCTACAAACAAGACTATCTTGAAGATCCTAAAGAAAATGGTCAATGAAGTTGGTTGTGACTAGCATTTATAGTTAAATCTTTCTCTGTAGGCTTACCAAACTAGTATTCGTACACCTACAGGTGCAACCTCGTTCTCCATGGTCTATGGATTAAAAGCCATTTTTCCTATTGAGGTTTAGCTCCCATCACTGTAACCGTCATTGTAGAACTGAATCACTGATAAAGAATATAGAATATCTCAGCTGAATGAGCTAGAATTCTTGGACAAGTGTTGTCTTGATGCTCTTAACCACTTGTAGGGTATGTGCAGGATCATGATGGGCCAAAAAGTGGCAATATGATGGGTATGTGGCCGGCGACCTTTTTTTACCCAAAATTGATGAAACAAAAAGGGTTTTTAAAGGAGATTCTCAAATTTCCACCAATATAAATTATGCTTTACTTTGAATTTAATAAGTAATTATTATTCATTTTCTATTCAAATTATGACTAAAGTCCTAATTGATAGGTTGATTGAAAAACATCTATAGCTTTCAAACGGTATCACATTTTTTGAATCCAAAACATTCAACACATTCTATGCTTCACATACTATAGGATTAAAAAAACAAAAATTAAATTTCATGAAGTCTTGACCAAGTTAAGGTGGTCAGACATATGAGTTTTTTTATATTTTTTAAAAGTTGTAATAAAAAATTCATAATTAATTATTTACTTGGAAAAAAATTACAAAAAAATATGCTTCACATCGGGACATGAGTCCTCTACTTATATCTAAAATATTATAAAATAATATTATCATTTTAGACAAACACCTACTTATTTTTTCCCTAAAATTTAAATAGTACTGCATTGAAATTTCGAAATTTCACCAAATATATATTTTTTAAAACAAACCTAGTAGTTTAGAAACTACATTCAATTTGCTACATATTCTATTCTTACATATTTTTGAATATAGATAACTTATTCAAATTTTTATGTCAAATTGCTTAACTTTGATTTTTTTGAATGTTTTGCCACTTAAGGGCCTATTTTTTCCATGATGATCCTACACATACCCTGCAAGTGTATAAAAACTGGCTAAAATGAAGCTATAATTAGAAGATCAAATGTCATTCTTAGAGGATCTTATTTTAAAATAGAATCAAAAGAATCTTCTGGATCAGGATAGTAAAGTAAAGTTTGAACCTAATTGGTTGGGTCCCTTTGTCATCACAACAAGCTATGGATTAGGAGCATATGAATTTTCAACATCTGAAGGTGAACCCTTGTAGGAACCAACCAACAACTTGCATCTTAAAAAGTTTTATGCCTAGTCTTGAAGGGTATAAATATGAAAATACAAAAAAATCAAAAAAATATTAAAATCCAAAATAAATAAATAAGAAGGATTGAAAAAAAAGAAAAAAAAAAATCATCCTCTACTGAAAACCACTTTGGTGGCACTTTGGGCAAGTACCTTGGTGAAAACCTGGAAAATAAGCACCTCACATAAATAAAACACCTCCATCTATTCTTTGGATCTTTATTCTATCATTCTTCACATCACCATCCATGCATCATTCATCCCATTTATTCCATCAACCATCTGTGTCCTTATCATAGCTTGATATTGTGAAGTATCACATCCCCTTAGTACTACTTGGCATATTCCAAAGGTCATTTTTTCCTACCTATATCGAGGTATTCTATCATATCATACTAGGGGAAATTCGTTATGGATCATATTGGGTTCTTGTATATCTTAGGGTTATTGGAAATCTCATCAAAAATCCCAAAAAAATTAGTAAAATGTTCATGAAAAAATGCAAAAACATTCAAAAACTATAAAGTTAGAAAATCCAAAACATCTAAAACACATCAAAAACCCTAAAAAGGTTAAAAAATCATACCTTGTTGAACTATGTTGTCTCTAAGCTTGAACGTAGGCAAGGCCATCATTGATGTGCCCTCACGAAACCCTAAGTTAGTCTTTAGGAGTCCATCATAATAAACTGACAATCCATCAACTATTCATCTCCCATTGTTAATAAGTCATATTTAGTCAAACTACATGGTCTTTGCATGTATAACATACACAAGGCTTATCTTTGATTATCCCCCAAGGCCCCTAGGATAGGTCTTTTAGGTTAGGTTCTTGGTCAAAATTAAGAAAATCCCTATACATTCAAATATCATAAAACACAAAAATATTTAAAAACTTAAATAACACAAAAGATATCAGAAAACATTCAAAAGATCTAAACAACATCAAATATTTCAGAAAACCCTAAACAACCTCAAATAATCAAAAACCAAAACATCCACATAAACATTCAAAAATACCAAAAAAAGCCTCAAAACATTTTCAAAATGCCAAAAACATTCAAATATCATAGAAAATACAAAACCACCCATCCCATTACACTTTCACCTGTAATAAACCTCCATCCATAATAAATCGATCATCACCTTCAACATTTGGAAAAACAAGTAGAAACAAGTATAGCAAGTCATAAAGTGAGAACCTAATTGTCAAAATCTAAAGTCTAGATCATAGGTAAATGCATCAGTGAAGTTTGTATCAACAACTTATCAACAACCTCATCCTAATCAAAACATTTGATCAACATATCCTAGGATGTATCCTTCTTGCGATGGACATCAATATCAGAAATCACCTTAGCTAAGTTAAACTAGCAAGAGATGTAGATAACAGTGACTGTTTTTCTTTGATATTTTCTTATGATTTATCTTAATGACCCATTCTAAGGACCTCTCAATGATGTCTATCAAAATGATTTAGAGAGAGAGGAATGGGGCATCGATCATTATATTTTTTTTGTTGTGCTTATGGGTATTCTTGTAAAATAATCTTGGTGCATACTTGCATTGTTGTGTGTAGGGAAGTTATTCAGAGTACATTGTTGACTATGGTGTATGCTTTGGTCCAATCTATTCTAAACTACTAAACTACATTCCAATGAGGTTTCCATGTTTCAAGGTGTGAACAAGAACTATCCTATTTGTTTGTAGAGTCAAAGTCCATTACACTAGATACAATGCCATCCTGGTTATCAATACCTTGATGCATCGTGTCTATATGTTATATCAAAAAAAAAGGAACAATGGAAAATCACAATCCCAAGATATGAGAAAATCATCATCATCATCATGCATTTCTCATCACCATCTCTAATAAAGTCTCGGTGGATCATAGACTTGTTGGATCTTTTGAATCAATCATCAAAATCAAGTGGTTGAATAATCTTATTTCTTCTATCTTCTTTCCATGCTAACCTGATATCATGATAGTCAACAAAAAACATCAATGCATCCATCTTGCATCTACAAATCATTAGCATACATACATCTCCCATAATCATAACATATCATAAACATACATCTTGCATCATTATTATCATTTAAGTTGTGATGAATAATATAGATTTGTTATTCTAAGCATCTCAAATCGTTGCATCGCATATCATAAACATTCATCGCATTATCATATCATAAGAAAAAGCATCTGCATTAGCCATCCATACATCCATATGCATACATCATCACATCATAAAACTGCATAATAAAATACACAAAATAAATGCATCCACATCATTTGCATAAGCATCACATGAGCATAACATATCGTCCATCCCATAACATATCATGAAAAGATATTGAAAAAAAAGTGCATCCATTCATTACATTGCATCCATATATGATCATAATATATATAAGCATATCACATCATATCAAGTGCATCCATACATTCACAAAGCATGAAATAAAGTGAACACATCACATAATTTTTTTATATTGTATCATATATATATCAAAAAATGGTAACTATCATGGTACATTATCTAAATCAATGTATGTGTATCAATAAAAAATATAATATCAACGAGGCTATCAAAAATGAGCCCATGAATGTATATCTATGTAAAGAATTGTGAAATAATCAAAATGTGTCTCTATATAAGCAGGCTAGCCTTGATGGCTGCTACCCTCACTAGACTATCTCTTTAGTTGATCCTCATCCCTAGGATGTGCCCCACTCCTCTGTGAGTAATTTGGCTATCTAAGCACTTGTGGGACATCTTGATGGTAGTGTATCCAATAATAGGCTGCCTAAGTCACAAACTCTTTCTACAATTTGGTAGATACTGTCCACCCTTGGGCTACAACTGTCATGGTCTCTGCACCACTCTATTTGACTACAAATTTTGATGAATGTTTGGTGACATATCAACAAAATATTGTCGACTTATTGATGCAACATTGATTTAAATTTCATCACTGGATTTTCATTGCTTTAATGACCAATTTTTATACGTCGAAAACCATGACCCAACATCGTCGGTCAGTGCCATGGGAAATGTTGGCGGTTTCCATCACAAAATCAACGTAACTTTGTCCATCTATCAATGCAAAGAATCACAAAACGTTGTAGAGTGCCCATTTGAAATCATCAAAAAAACACCAAACATTCATTCATTTTCTGATGAGGTGGAGCAAACCGTCATTGCCATTATGATGAAAACTACGTCGCATGTACAACAACCTCATCACAAATTTTTGTGGTTCATCGAGCTATGTTCATCGAAATTGCCATGAAACCCTTTAGTTTTTTTCTAAAAAAATTCTTTCAAACGTCTTCCCTCCCTAACATAGTTATATGTATGGGTTTTGTTCTTTGCATGAATAATTTGGCCAATGTATCTTTCGGTATAAGTCACTCCGACAAGTATTTGTCTTTCCTTGCATCCTTTATTGGTGTAGCTTATCTGATGTAATCCTATTCAAGAGACTTCATTCTATTAGGCCCAAATCTATTCATTACTTCCAATGGTGCTACTCCCACCAATGAATTCCAGTGGCACAACTTTACCTGATGGTGCCTTATTTTATCCACTATGTCAACGTAACTTGAGATATGTTCTCCCGACTAAATGTTATCGGCGTAAGATGTGTCATCGGGTGGTCCATTTTTTGTTCTTCTGATATCAATGTGTTCCTCTGATGAAATATATTGGTGTACCTCATGCTGAAATCTTGAGTGAGTCTATCTTTTACTTTCTTGAATAACCCATCAATAGAACAAAAACAATGTGCCCCTGATACGAGCCTTTTATCTTCATTGGAGTAGTATATGAGATTGGAATTTTCACTTGTTAGGCTTTTGATGGCTAATGAGTATTGTTTTGGGGAAACTTTCATGAGTTATGTCGATATGCATTTCTTGTGGTGCTACATTCTCTATTTGTTCCTTTTTAATCAAAATATACAACCCAATTTCTTCTGCCGATCGGTATGAATGCAATGTTCCTGTGTCGATATTGTACAATGTGCTTCCTCATTCATGTAGGCCATTCCTATAATTTTTTTATTAGTGAAGCTTGCTAGTTGTTGTACCAATATATTGTATCGTGCCAATATAAACATAGATAATGCTTGGATGATATGTTATATCACTTCAATTTGAAATGTGTGAACAATGGGTCTTGGATACATATAGTGAGTAAATAGCTTATAAGAACAATGGTAGAAGACCCAACAATGAAGACTTGGGAAAAAACTGCCATAGAAATTGCTGGATACATCTCACATGACTTGCAATAATGCAAGTCCCAAAGCATATGGGCATAGTATTGAAAACCCACACATGGAAACTAGGGACCAATATTTGTGTCTTAAGGTTGTGAAATCCCTACAAAAACCCTCATTAACCAATCAAAAAGTAAACAATTGTCTACTAATTTGAAATGACTAATCACAAAATCAGTTTTAATAGTTGAGATAGGTGTGAATGAAAAAATGGAAGACTTGTGGTAAAATTTCAAATATGTGAAGATCTCCTTGGGAAAAATACTAATAGTCACCTTCTTCTCTCATAGTGGAATAAAGTAAAATATGTTCTTAACATTTTATAGGAAAAAGTTAGTGTAAAGACAACATACAAGTATGTTGATGCCATCATTGAACTGCACACAAAGCTCATGAATCAAAACAAGTATTGTTCCTACAACATATGAAGCCCACCTAATTAAAATTGAGTTAAAATAAAAATCAAATCCACAACTAATGATTTCCAAACAATACATTTTATTTTTGGTCAATTGTGTGTGTGAGAGAGAGAGAGAAGGTCACTTTTGTGATGGATCTCTAGAAAAATATGTGTTCTTTCTCATATGATACCTAGGAAAATAAAAAATAACAGTTAAACCCAAACCAAAAACCAAACCAACAACATATAATACATAACTATATTAATTATATCCAATGAAATTATTTTATCATCAGTGCATGAAGCACATGATAGGCAATTACTAGGAGCAATCCATCCACTCACTTATTCCATTGGTCACTAAATAAGAGAATCATCTATAAAATTGCTACCCAAATTGAAAGGTGCCCCTCACATGGATCAAATGGCATGTAAGCAACTAGAGATGATTATTGGGAGCAACTATAGAATCAATAACCTACCAAATAATGGCATGACATCATCACTAACTACTCATCACATAGTGAATTGTGTATGATTTTAACATTAACCACATAATTACAATATCTATATGTTTAATGATTTAATACTAGCTATGTTATAGGGCTCTCTCCTAGACCTCTCATACCTAGTCCTAGTTCGAACCACGCACCAGTCTCAAGCCAATTCTTGTGCTGAAATGGCTGGGCTCTTCTCTTTTGTTTCTACACTACACATGAGTACATCCCAAGTTTGTCTAATCCAAACTTGTATATCCCCAGACACGGGATCCATCCATGGATAGCTTCCCCTGCAAAAATTTTCATCCATGATAACATATGAGATGTGTTAAAAGGTAAAATAAGTATAAAGGGTAACATATGGAAGAAAAGAGAACTAATGAAAATCACATAAGCTTAAAAGTGTAGCATAATGAAATATTGAAAAGTGTATTACCTTATTGAGCTTCTCTTTGTTTCGAGAATAGTTTAATATTATCTACTTAACATGGCCAACCACATGATAGTGGAAGCTCATTTTCCCTCTCCCCCCTCACGTCACTCTCAATTCCACATACTTGATCATATAAAATTAATCATTCATTCATCTATTAATAACATATAACATTCATTCTTTCATTTTTTACATATAAAAAATATGGTTGTCAAAAATATCAGTAATAGTTGGAATGAGTTTTCCACAGTCCATGAGATTGATTGCAAGCTTTTGGATTCAAATTTGTATGTTTTTGTGTCGATCATCATTGCTCCTCTATCCTATGCAAGTTGTGTTGATTAATTTTTGATGGTCACTGCTCCTCTGTCTTGTGCGAGCCGTATTGATTAATTTTTGATGGTCATTGTTGCTTTGTCCTATGCGAGCCATGTTGACTCCTACTTGACTGGTGATCTTCATCCTTCTTCAAGTTGTAGTATCTAATTTCTTGTAGTTGGCCATGCTTTGGATGCTCTAGGTGATACTTTTCTTATCATTGCTTCTTCTGTTTCTTGCATTAATGGTAATGTTTCAGTTTTTAATGTTCCAAACATCAATTCCAACATTGCCAATCTTACCCGACCACCCCTCTCTTTTGTCTCTCCCATGCCTTCTCTACTCCCTGCCTCAAGCCCTGTGTCAGCCACTAAGCTGAGCTCTCCTCCTTCTTCTTTTCTGGATGATGCGATCTTCCCTTCCAATAGCGTAGTGGGGAGGTGTGTCAACCTTCACTTCCCAACCCCCAAGTCTATCACTCCCTCCTTAGGATCCCCCCAACCCTCTCTCAGACATCGAGAAACCCACCCATGTTCATGTCTCTTGTTCCTTTACGCATAGTTCTGATCCAACTGCCCTTCTTGAAGATTGGGAGTCCAAGCTCGTGGTCAACCTATCCAATCATCAAATTGACCCCTTGGCTCTTAATTTTCTTAAACATGGTTTAAATTTTTCCTTTTCTCCTCCTATTCCCAAAGTTAATTTCCTCATTGAAATTGAGAAATCTATCCAATCACTTCTGGGAGCTTTAGCTAATGAGGTTAGGCAAGATTGTGTAGTTGCTCTTAGGCATGCAAAACCCCCCAGATGCAATGTACCTCATGAGGAGTTTTTATCCTTTAAGAATCTTGCCAAAAATGATGATGTTATTATTGTTAAGGAAAAAAAATGCAATGTCGTGGTCATTCTCAACAAACATGATTATATTTCTAAGATGATTGACCACCTCTCCAACAGTGGTAGCTATAGAACTCTCCTTAGTGACCCTATTTCCAAGGTTGTCAAGAAGGTTAAGCTTTCCATCTCTCTCTCCTCCTTTGATGAATCCACCAAGAAGCATCTCATCCCTCATAAGGAGATCACCCCTCAGATTTATGGGGCCCCAAAAATCCACAAGTCGCGCATTCCCATTAGGTCTATTGTTGACACTTCTCATTCCTCTACCTACAATTTGGCATCTTTCCTTGCTAAGTTGATCTCTCCTCTCGTGGGAAAGTCTGACTCTTTTATTAAGGACTCCAACCATTTTGTCAATTTTATCCAAGATAAAAAGTGGAGCCTAATGAGATTCTTTTCATTTTTGATGGTGTCTCCTTATTCACCAAAGTCCCCATTGGAGACGTAGTGGAGCTTGTCAAGTGCAAAACCAACAATGAAATTGCTTCTTTGGTTGATATGTTCCTTTGTTCCACTTTTTTCACCTTCTAGCATGTGGTCTTTGCTGGTGGATGGAGTTTCCATGGGCTCCCTCTGTCCCCTATCATTTCCAACCTCTACATGGAATTTTTTTAGGATCTTGCTCTCAACACCTTCCCATTGAAGTTGTGTTGGTGGAAAAACTATGTTGACGATATCGTTTGTTGGCCTCGTGGGCGTGATCATCTTGATTTTTTCTCTCACTTGAATAGCCTAGTTGATAGCATTCAATTCACTATGGAGCTTGAATTTGGTAACCAACTTCCTTTTCTTGATGTCCTCATCATCAAGAAGGAAGATGGCTCCCTTGCCTATTTTGTCTTTAGGAAATTCACTCACACTGACCTCTACTTGCATGCCTCCTCCCACCACTATCCTGCCCAAAAGTCTGGCATTCTCAACACCCTTTCCACTCATGCTTGTCACATTTGTGATTCTGACCATCTTGATCTTGAGCTCTCACACCTTTACCAAGTCTTCGAGCTCAATGGTTATTGTGAAAAGCACATTTGCAGAGCTTTCAACCTTGCTAAAATTCGATTCAATCCCCACCCTGCTTCTCCTATGCCTAGAACCTCCCCGTTTGCCACTCTCCCCTATGTTGATGGTCTCTCCATCAAGATCTCCAAGATTCTTAGTAAGAAAGGTATCACTTGTGCCTTCAAACCTATCTCCACAACTAGAAATCTCATCCCCTCCATTAAAGATCCCTTACCTCCTCTTCTCCACTCAGGAGTGTATAAGATTGATTTCTCTTGTGGTACTCCTTATATCAGTGAAACTAGTTGATCCATCTGCACTAGGATCAAAGAGCGCAGTGTCGATATTAGGCATGACCAAATCTCCAAGTCTGCTTTGGAAGAGCATTCCCATCTTACCAAGCATCACATTTTCCTCGAAAATGCCCATGTTGTGGTTAAGGAGAATTTTTTTTTTAAACATAAACTCCATGAATCCATTGCCATCAAAATCCACATTACCAATCTCAATTAGGATGAAGGTTGGCACATTAGTCAAACTTGGACCCCCCTTGTAAACTCCCTCAACTCTAACCCTCTTCCCTAGTTTTCTCTTCTCTTCTCTCTTTGTTCCTTTCTTGTCCTCCTCTCCATTCCCTTGCTTTGGTGTATAAGCCAACCTCCCTTTTTTATGTATTATTGGTTGTTTTATTTCTTTTGTTGTTTAATTTTGGTTAATTGGTATTCTCCATTTTGTTGTTCTTTTTTTTTGTGTTTTTAGTTTAATTTTGTTTTATATGCCCTTTAATTTTGTTATATTTATTTATGTGTGTGGTTTCAATTTAAATTAGTTATATTTAGATTTATTTATTTTCTTATTTATATTTCTTTCTATCTATTTATGTTTTTTAATCTTGTCCCCTTTTATTTATTCACTTGTTTCTTCCTTTTTGCTCCTTTTTCACATATATTTATTTACGTTGAATATATATTTATTTCCTTTCATTCTTTTTAATTGATGTATTCATTAGCAAGTTGATATATATATATTATTTCAGTTTTTGTTCGTTTACACTCTTGTTCGTTTCTTTGATATTCTCTTTAGTTGTGTTTCATTTTTTTGTGTTTTTAGTTTATATTTTTTTAATACACCTTTTTGTTCACTTTTATTTTTTGTTTATCTATATATATATTAATTCATTTATTGTTGTTTTCATTATTTTGTTGTTCTTTTATATTTTAATTTAATTGATGTACTTTTTTTTTAATTTATTGTGCATTTTTTTATGTTTAGTTTATATTCACATTTATTTATATTTTTTAGTTCATTTATTTTGTTTCATTTACTCTTTATTTATTTATTATTTTGTTTTCCTTTTGTTCTTGTGTTTTTTTCCTTTGGCTCTTCAATTTCATTTTATTTATTTATTTGTTGTTTATTTCCTTAGTTTCTTTCATTTTTCTTTTTGATCTTTATCTTAATTTTTTATTTTACTTTCCAATGCTTATTTTTTTAACCTTTTTGCTTATTACTTTTCCTTTATTATTTTTTCTTTTTTTCTTTTGTCTCGCCCCACCTTCCCTACCCTTTATTAAGATCTATTTGCACTCCTTTCTTTCTTTTGTTCCTCTTCCTGATGATGGATCGTTGAGTGTGATCTGAAATGTCGACACAAAGACATACACAGTTGAATCTAAAAGCTTGCAATCAAAAAATTAGTTTTTAACATTCATTAACATATTATCAAAAATATGGTTGTCATAATATGATTACAATCACTTTTTTTTGTTTCTTTTTTGCAGCTAAAAAAAGAAGTGGAGCATCATTTTCTAAATCATTTGTCCCCCCTTCAGTTGTTTTTCCCTCTACTCATGATCTTAATGTATGCCTAGTTGTGTACTCATGACATTGAGGCTGTTGCAAGGGGGGTCTGTTGCAATAACAAATAAATGTTAAATTGATATGTTTTATTATTATTGTTACAAGTATTTCATTAATTAAAAGAACATTAGAGTGGTGATCTTTACTTGATGGGGCCACATCATGTTCCTAATCTTGTCTTATAGCCTCATGCTCAACATGCTAAACACCCTTTAAATCCTTTGGAGTTGAAACATGTAAGGTTACATTAATTAATACAACAATTGCAATTAAATATGTTAATAAGAACATTAGAGTGGTACTCTTTACTTGATGGGGCCACATCATGTTCCTGATCTTGTCTAGCTTGATCATGCTCAACATGTTGATCACGCTCTACATGCTCTAAAGTTGAAACACAAAAGGTTACATTAATTAATACACCAATTGTAATTAAAGATGTTTAATTGTATTAATCCATACTGAATTTTTTATAGCACATGAATACATCTAGTATCGAGATGCACACCATGACATTCATCTATAGGTTGTGCTCCACCCTCACCAAGCTGCATTCCATTGTCATTTGCAGTATTATCATTGCTTTCCTATTTAAAACAAATAGGCACATGATTACTTTATGGTGGAAATTAATATTGAATATATTGCACAAGTATTCAATTTTAAATAAACTTCATTGGGTTTATTTACCTGCGTGTTGGATGTAGTGGAAGCTTGTGTTTGCCTAGTTAAGAGTCTTAGGCATTCAACCATGACTCCATAGCCTTGCTGGAAGGCAATATTTAGGTCCTCTTCTATGGGAACTCTGTTGAATTTAGAGCCCTACTTTTTTGCATAAGATCATGAATTTTGCTTCTATGGTGTGATAAAACCAAAATTGTTTGCAATTTATTATTTGGATGCAATATTTCATTTATTGATACTTACAATTCGTGCAACTAATTTTATATAATTTCTAAAGCCAAGTTTGTGTTGCTCGTGTTTTTCTAGTCTTGCCTTTGTTTCCTTCGATGTGTTGGGAAGCCTATGAAAAGTTTGAAATATGTTAGATTATATAAAAAGAAGAGTAATCAACATATAATTACATTGTTGATAGTATCACATACCTTCCTTGGCTCAGTGGTGTCTTTCCTTTTTTATTTTTAGCCTTCTCCTTTCCATTTGACACTAAGTCTTTCCCTTCGCTCCCCAAAATCATGGGCATATGCTTGTACTTTTTGTTCTTCTCTAAATGTGACCTATATTGGTCCCTCACATTCTTTAGATAGGTACCAACTTTCTTAAGGACATTGGTTCAGTTGAATGTGTTATTATCGAACAACACATCTAAATGGTTAATGAGCTCATCTTTTAAATCTTGATTTTGGGCATTCCACCATGTACGTATGGTGGGCCCGAAGATCTCCAATGTAATATCATTTATATGTTTATAAAAAAAATCATTTATTGCAAAATGATGATGGGGTCATTATTCTAAAAAGAGTGATTAATAATTAAATTTCAATTGGATTATATATAATAATAATTAAAATATTTTAAAGTACCTGGGACCTCTATCTTTATGGGAATGAAATCCTCGATCAACACAAATGTGACTAAAAATGTTCCCATACTAGTAATGCGGGAAGATCCATGAAATGTTGCTAAAAAATCACCAACACTAGTGGCCTCTGCATCCCAAGGTACATGTCTTGACACATGTTTTGGAATGTGTTTGCTTCCAAAGGGTGCACTACTCGATTCTTGCATGCTATGTGTTGTTGAAATTTCAGTCGACAATATAAGAACAGACAATGGGGTCAGATGATGTGATGTATGCACATGAAGATCAGGATTGACTCTTGTACCAATCCCTACTCCCTGGGCAGCACTTGCAATACCCTGATCATGGCCAGCAACATCATGAGGATGCAAAAAATCCTGTAAAAAAAACACATATTTTAGTTCATGACATAAAAGAGTACAAAATATAAAACCGTAAATGACCTTATGTTATAATTAGATATCTCATGACAACATACTTGCAAGTTCTATGCTCTCTTAGTCAATATTTTAACCCTTTCTCTTATCTCATCTATTTAAGGCACTATGAATAACAACTGAGAGATTTCTTCATTGCATTTTTTTTGGGTCTTCCTTATCATATCTAGAGGGTTTGCAGAATATGCGATGTCATCATCACATAATAGTGACTACAACTCCTTCTGGATGCTCTCCTCTACTGCTGATGCCTTTCCTCAATCATCCGACTGTGACAAGAGTATTAAAAACATTATCAAAATTAACCCAATAAACTTATGAAAAAAACATAATAATAAAACATTTTTCTTGTATCTAATTTGTATAATTACAATGAGGTAAACCTATTGGGTAGAAGCACCTGAAGATGCATCACGATCTATGCTCTGGGTTGGAGCCTTCCCCTTATGATCAATGTCCCGCTATGACAAAAAATAAATATAAAAAATATTACCAAAATGAAACCAATAGACTTATGAAAAAAATAATAATAATAAAATGGTATATTGGAGTCATTAATTGGAGGTTGGGTAAAATGGTATATAGTACATACAACCCACATAGTAATTTTGTTTATATCTATGTGATTCAAATTGTAATCGATTAGCAACTCTTCCCCTGCAGTTATTGATTTTATCGCACATACGAATACACAGTTTCCCTCGATTGCCCCAAATATGCAATTGGGTTGCTTATTTGTTGACCTAGGTCATGTACTGTTTATAAACCCTAAAATATTCCCTGATGTTTTTGTCCTTTCATCAATTTACATAGCCATTCCTTTATTTTGATCTTTATCTTTTAGCTATATATAATTTACTGATAGTGCATACCTACGCATACTTCATGTATATCGAACTAAATGCATCTAATCTTTGTAACTGTAATAGGATCCAAAATACTCCAATTCAGTAACTTTCCAATAACTAACCTTTATGTTGTCCATGCAAAATAGGCCCAAACCATGTAATGACGATGGTTCTATGCGATATATCCTCTCATTGACACAAAAATCAATGTTTATTGGAGGAAGTTCCTTGGGTACCCATTGTTTCCATAGATTTTTGTACCTCAAGGGCACCTCGATGTCGCCTATGCTCTCATCATCATAAGAACATGACCCCCCTTTAGCAAGAAAAAAATCCATGTGTTTACGGATTTTTCTTCTAATCATTTGACCTCTAGTTGATCTCCCTCTTTTATACCTACTACATGTCTCACTTTCCTCTTCTCTTCTTGAATTTCCCTCACTCGAGGAAGACATATCTAACAAATATCTATTTGGTGGTACTTGCACTCATAAGGATGTTGAATGAAGTTCTTCCATGGTGATGTGATCCCAAGGTATGGGGTTGGAGGATTAAAAACCAAGGTTGTCACTACTAGTCAAATGCATGTGGACGTAACAATAGTTGTGAATGTATCAATAAACCTTGTAAGGGTTTGATGACCAAATATCACCTGGTAAGCATGGGAATGGTTTGTAGGGTCACCAACCTTGTGTTTTGAAGCCTTGGGTTTTGGGAACATCTAGAGGAGTCCTTGTCTTATTTCTTGGAGGTTGATTGGGTTAGTTGGTGGAAGGTTGCTATTAATTTTTATACCTGTCTATGAAATTTTTTGGACCACCTTCCTCGAAGATAATAGTCCCTCTAAGGTAGTACTGGTGTCTAGTTAGCTAGTCTATGAAATTTTTTGGACCACCTTTGATTTGAAATAGCCCCTCGTGAAACTATCCTTTTAGTCTATTTCTAAATGGACATACCCCTTTCCTTTAATGATTAAGCTCCACAAGTTTCTACCCCTATGGTTTTTTGGGTCCCCCAAATAAAATAATAAAAGATGTGCCCTACTTAGAAGAACCCAAAAATGTATCAGAGTTTGTTTCTTTCTTAAGAATCTAGTTAAATAGGCTAATTGGGTCCCTCCCTATCCAACATTCCTTGACCATTTTCCACACCCACAACATCTTCAAACCATTAATACTCTTCTAGAATTTGGAAAAAAATTTCCAATTTCATTAGTGTTCTCTTTCGAGCTTTCCTTAGTGCTAGCATCTATACTATTCTTTTGGAGGTTTGGTTGAGTCAGTGAAATATTCAGAAGTTTTGAATGGCTCCTTGTCTTTTTTTCATCTCTTGTACTAGTGTAGGAGCACCTTGGCATAATTAGGCCTCTATGAAGCAATGCTTTGAAATTTGATTCAATTTTATTGTTCCTACTCTGTAAATCATGTTATTAGAGTCATGTTTCATATATTTGAGGTCATTTGGTGTTTATTAAGTCCAAAAGTGCAAAAATGAAAACAATGTAAAAAGTTGTCAACTTAATCAAAAAGGAAATATTAAGAGATGAAGAGTCATTAGGGTCAGTTAGAGGAAATTAGAAGTATAAAAGTTAGTTTTTTCCTTTAAAAAGGATCTTGTATCATTTAGAACTTCAAGGGTGGTTGAATAAAGAATAAGCTCAAGGAAAATCTCTAATTCTTAATTATTTTTCTTCAAAAATATTGCATTTCCAGGAATCAAGTACATAATTGTATGCCCTTTAAGGCATGGTAGAATGGTTGGATATGGTAATAATCTCAATCACCTTATTGTTACATCAAATTTCATGCATTTTAGTTAATATTTGTGTGAGTTATTGTGGATTTACTTCAGACTGCTAAAACCCTTAGTTAGGACAAAAATAATTATGTTTCTCCTTTATTAATTGGTGGAATCTTTTGGTTTCTTGTGAGATTATCCTACTATGATGTTCTTTCATGTTTCAGTGGATTTAGGGAAAAATCATAAAGATAAGATGCAAGGGAATGGAGTTTCTTAACTGAAAAAACTGTGTACAGTTTGTGAACAGAGTAATAATGAAGGTTTCCTCTCACCTCTAAGTATATTTGCACATTCCAACAAGGAAAATTCTATGTGAAGCTTTTGAAGAGAATAAAATCAAATGGATGAGTGAACCTTATAGCACAAAAAGACCCCATTTCTTCTCCCAAGGCTGCAAAAATAAGCTAAAGAAGATATTTTTCTAGATTATGATTATTCAAATCATGAATGATTGTACACCTAAAAACCCTTATCAACATTGTTTTGAGCCTAATGTTCAAGCAATTAGATTAAAGATGAAAACCATTGGATTTTGTATGAAAATATCATCTAGACATTGAGATTGTGTTTCAAGTGTTACAAATTCTAACCGCTATAAGTTTGTGTAATCTATAATTGTTTGTTGTGGTTTAAACAAAGTATTTTTAGTTGATTGTTGCTACTGTTGCAACTATTGCTTATGTTCACGTTGCAATATAATATGATTTATTTCAGATCTCATTAGTAATAAGAAAAGATCTAGAGTCAACCTTTCATGTGTTGTCTTCATTTGTTAAATCTGGGTTATCAATGTTATCGTTAAAATCGTGAAGAGATCTGGATTTTACAATAGCTCATTTATAATGTGGAAGTCTAAATTTGATTTGGAAAAATAATCTATTGAGGTTATCATATATTAAAAACATGGTAATTGGAGGAAAATACTTCAAATAAAATTTTTAAGGAGTTCACATTCTTTGATTTTTATTTTCACAATTGCTATAAGTTCTTGAATAAAGAACCTAGAGTTCATGAATTAGCAATGTAGTCTTAGTAAGACCACTTGTATGAGGTAGTGGTCAAGATTGTGAATATTGATAGGAAATGAATCTCATGCATTTTGTAGATAATACCTTACCTCTTAAATTAATTCCATAGGTGGATTTATCAATAGTAGATAGTGATAATCTGTGAAAGGTTCACAACTACTTGATAATCAACAGTAGTTGTGACCCTACAAACCTTTCACATGCTTACCAGGTGATATTTGGTCATCAAACCCTTACAAGGTTTATTGATACATTCACAACTATTGTTACCTCCACATGCATTCGACTAGTAGTGACAGCCTTGGTTTTTAATCCTCCAACCCCATACCTTGGGATCACATCACCATGAAAGAACTTCATTCAACATCCTTATGAGTGCAAGTACCACCAAATAGATATTTGTTAGATATGTCTTCCTCGAGTGAGGGAAATTCAAGAAGAGAAGAGGAAAGTGAGACATGTAGTAGGTATAAAAGAGGGAGATCAACTAGAGGTCAAAAGATTAGAATAAAAATCCGTAAACACATGGATTTTTTGGTGCGTAATCTGTGAAAGGTTCACAACTATTGTTGATTGACAAGTAGATAGTGATCAATTTATTACATTTGGATAATTGTTGCAAATTGTTAGGGGAGTGTTGTTAGGAACTTTTATCATTATATCATGATATAATTGTATGATATTATAGGTCAATAGTGTCATTAGGAACTTTATCATTATATCATGATATAATTGTATGATATTATAGGTCAATAGTGTCATTAGGAACTTTATCATTATATCATGGAAGAATTGTATGTTCTTGTACCAAAGTTAGTATGAGAATTAGTTCAAGATCTATTTGTTTTTCAGGAACTAATGAAGAAACCTCACATTTTTCATTCTTATTTTTCTAATACCCATAGGAGAGCTGAATAATGATTTCAAATATTTCATTGAGGGTAGTCTTGGCAAGTAAAATGGTAGGGTCAAGAAATCTCTTGACACTAAAACTAAAAGGTGGGGATGCACAGTTGTATGAGTAAGCATATCAGCTACTATGCCCTTGAAAAACTAAAAATTATTAAAAAATAAAACATTGGAATGCATAGTTAGTTGAGTGGGAATAACAATGGTTGTTGGAAAAGAAAAGAAATTGATTGCACCAGGAAATGCTTTACCTCCAAACAAATCTACATAATTTACCACCTTGACATAAATTATATAGTTTAATTAGAAATTTCAACCCTAGTGAACTTTGTGTGCTGTTATGTGATGAGAATTCCTTTCAATCTTATAGTAGAAAAAAAATGCTAGGACATATACAAAAACTACAGTTCACATGCCAAAAATGGCCACCCAACTAATTGAACATCTCAAAGCTTGGTTGTTCAAACTAACTAGACACTAGTACTAGGTAGTAATTGGGTTTGTCAATGGGACATTGGCTTGAATTGACCAAAATATAACATGCAACACCTTGATGGGAACAAAAAAAGTCTAACTCACTATACTAGCAACAATATTTCTAAATATGGGGGAAAAATCACTTACACTCATTGTCCCTTGGTCGATTTTCCCTTTTTGAGTGCCCTCACCTCTTGCTCTAGCTTTCCTCTTGCCAAATGGTTCCTAGTCTTCCTCCTTGACTCAATGGCCTTACAACACTCATCCAGTGAAAGTATCGCAACTCTCCACTCAGGGGTTGGATGCAATGGTTCTCGGTGCAACTCTCCAGTTAGGGTCTTGGTGCAATATGCTATGTCATGCTCCTATGCATGTGGGGCCAAAATTCAAAATATATAGTTTATATATATGCTATGTCAACATATAGTTTATATACAAAATATATATGATATGTCAACATATAGTTTATTTTATTTTCTACAAAATATAATTTTTGTATGGTGGCTTGGTGAGCTTATATAGTTGGTTTTCTCTTTCTTTATAATTTTTGATGATTTATTTCCTATGACATCATTGAATATTATCTACAATCCTAGTGATTGTTAAAAAGCTTTATGATATGTGATGTTTAATCATGATGGATGTCTAAGAATCAATGATTAAAATACTACTTGACTAAAGATTGAGCTATCTGATATTTTGTCATTTCAACATCATGGAAGAAATTCTTGCAATCAATGTCTTATTAATGTAGCCTACAAGGTTTCTTTTCCTAGTTTTTTTTGGTCCTATTCTTGTTATGACTTATTTTTTTACATTGGTCTATTAAAATAATGGGGAGCATATCTAGTGAATCAATTCTTTTAGTCTCTTTGATTCTTATCCTTGTTCATAACGAGTTTTCTTCTATCCTATGATTCATTGATTGTTGGTTTAAAACACTCATTACAACTAACATGGATATGAATTATGATGTGGGTGTGAGAAGGGATTGTTGAATATGAAGGAATGGTTTAGGAAAGTACTCCTTAATCCAAATGAGTCATTTTATTGTCATGGAATGTGTTAAGAGACTTTAAAATTAATATATTCAATCTAGTTAATATTGGCACATCTAAAGCATGCCAAAGACACTTTGGAGATATGCTATGACATAAAGAAGATTGTTAAGGTGATGTCAAGTCTTGATCCATTAGGGTAGGAAAACATAGATACATTGGTACAAAAGCTTCCATTCAACTTGGAGGAAATCGATAATTACCTAAGGGGCTAATGTGAGATTGGACCAAGTTTATATTATGATACAAATAGCTTGGAAAAAGGGATGATGAAATGGTTAAGTATGGTAAATTGTAGAGAAATATAACACCAAGGGAAGAACACTAGAACTAATTTTAGCACTATGGATTAATCCAAGACTCAAAATTCCACTAAGAGGCATCCCTTACCTCTTAAATTAATTCCATAGGCGGATTTATCCTCCAATATAGTGCCATTGGTTAGCTTATCATGTGAACTTCCGCTATAAGTAGGATTACCATACACTTTCATAACATGCATTTGTGGTTTCAAAAGGTTTATACGTTCTTGTGAATTTGAAAGAAAGGCATGTTTTGAATTATCCAATAGGTGTTAGGGGTTAATTTGACTTGGTTTTAGCATTAGAGTGACAAACCTTGTGGTTTAGGTTCCATAAAAAAATATATTCATTTTTTTAGCTTCCTATTATCATCTTTATATTCAATGAGCTTTTTAAAAATCATCTAAATATTCATTTCTAATGAAAATGCACAAACTGGCGTGTAATAGATCTAAGGTGAGGCTAAGAGAGCCTTGTATTTTGAAACCATTAACCAAAGAAATGCTAAGAACAATATATGAAAGAGACAAAGAAGAAGGAAACTTGTATTATTAGGAAGGATGAGATGCCTTTATATAGCATGACCTCATGTTTGAGTCTCAAAACCCTCCCATATTTTCAATGCATGTGTCTGGGCTAACCATGTCACGTTTCACTCCATACAAGCACAAGTTGAAAAAATTTCAACATTGGCCCCATTCACATGTCACTATGTGGGGTCAACATGAGGAAATGCTATTTTTTTGGAAATGAAATAACCAAAGATATGATCAAATAATATCTAATCATAAATAGCTGTAGAATAATTAGGATTTTATCATATGGAAATTTCTAGGAGAGCTAAAATAGTTGTAATATCATGAAAATTCACAACATTAAAAAGTACATCATGAATTAATTATGTAATGGTATAAAAATTAAAAAAATATGAATTAATTATGTAACCATATAAGTCAAATATAATTCTATCAAGAAATCAATATCAAATAGATAATATAATCTCATAACTCATACATTTCAATGTCATTGATCTTCTTCTTCATCCAACTCTTTGTCTGTATCATCCAATCTAGATTCGACATTGTAAGGATTGGTCATGCAATCATCATCATCATTGATATCTATTTTGATAATGTCATCATCCACACAGATATCATCTTCATGAACATTAACTCCTACAACATCATGATCTAGTTCCTCTTCTTCAACATCTTCATCAGGAACATCATCAACTAACTGTTGATCCTGATCATCATCCATCATCTTCTAGTTCTTCAGTATCTTCTTCTTCCACCACATTATACTTTACTAACCTTCCTCTTGGATCATGTCTAACAACAAATGACCAACCCAGTTTACCTAGAACTTTTGAGTAAAATACCTGCTCACATTGGCTTGGAAGAACATATGGCTCATTTCCAGCTCGCTCGATTGACCTTGTATTAACCATGGTAAATCCATTATCATGTTCAATAATAGTTCTTTTAGGATCATTTTCATTCAATTATAGCCTGTACCATTGGACAACAAACATAACTAATTTGAAGGACTTAAAGTCACACTCAAGTATATCATCCAAAATCCCATAATATCAATTTTTTGAAACTTCTAGATGTATGCCACTTCTAGATGAAACATTAGTCACTTGAAAGACAACAATTATCCTAGAAGCACAAGTTTTCTTCCTGTCATCCAACTTTTTGATTCAAAATTTATCACTATTACACCACATAGCCTTGTGGTGTTTCACCTGTAATATGTCAAACATGTAAAAATTATTGCATTGTCAGTTTATAAACATATTTATTCTTGGCCGAATGTATGCAAAGAAAAAAAAAAACTCAACATATATATACATCAATATAATTAAAAATAATTACATAATATGGGTGATTAAAATATATATATTTATACATACCTATTTATCTCTTAAACCATATGCTAAATCAATTTCCCTTGGTGTAACATTGGAATCTCTATTACGATGAGCTTCTTTAACCAATGAAGCCACACCTTCCCATATTAATGCGTGACCACATTGTTGACATTGTTCAATCTACCCGGTCATCCAATCAAGATTGTTTGCAATGTACAAATGTAGTGCATCCCACTCTTGACCAACTATATCAAAAAAAAATTGAAATTCACAAATGACGTATAATTTGTTAATTACCACAATATACGACCTTAATTTATAATTGATGTACCCAAAAACCTAACATCCCAGTACCAATGATCTTATTATATTTCATTGTTGGATGAATTCATATTAAAGGAGTATGCATAAAGAATGAATTATGACCCTGAAGGGTACATACACTCTTGTAAGAAAAAGAAAAACTTTAGTGGATACACCCATGTTCCTATATTGGGGGAAGATGTGTTTAAGAACAAAGAAGAAAAAGAAGTAGAGGAGGTTATAGAAAATTTCATGGAGTTAGAGAAAAAAAAGAAAAGGTTACAAGAAATGGATGATTCATTTGAAGAAGAATCTATGGGAGAAAATGAAGCACAATCACACTAGAGAATAGTCTCTCAGATGATGAATGATGAATATGAAGAAATCCCTAAAAAGGACTTACAAGTAGCCAAGGAATTGCGTGTAGATGAAGATGATAGGCTTGCAACCTATAAATCTTTTATTTATGATAATGAGTTTGTAAAGTCAAGAGAATTTAAATATTTTTTATATAATTACAAAGGAAAAAGGTTGAGGGAATCCATCCCAAATATTACCCTTGAAAATGAGCAACAATTGATGAAGAGGTTGAAAGATGATATAGACAGTGAAGTGTAGAACATGACCCCTGAAAGGGGTAGACAGTTGTTACTTGATGCTGGTGTAATAGTATTTCCTGGTTGGGACCTCAGTGCCCCTTTAATTTTTGATAGTTTTTTTCATAACAAGGAAGGAGAATACAAGTTAAACATAGAGGGTGTGAAGGAAATTTACAAAGGGTCAAGATTCAATCCTGATGAAAATTCAATGTTGATATGGGCACTATTGTTAGAGTAATAACTTATTATGCTTAATTAATTATATCATACTGGTTAATTAATTAAGTCACTTATTCCTTTAGTTGCTTAAGCTAAACTTAGGCACTTTAATAATTGATTAATTATTAAGTGTGCACAAGTTTCATTTAGGGTTTCTTGATCTCCTTCATAAGGATTGATCTCTTTGTAATAATTGATTCTTAATAATGCATTTTTTACTTTGAGGTTTATAGAACATCTTCTTTGGTTTTGCATGTCTTTTGCATGTGACAGGTGATTGCATGTAGGTGATCTTGGTTTCTAACATGGCATCAGAGCTTCAGACCTGCAGCTGCCTATTCATGATCTAAAGATATGGCCTTTCAGTGAGTTTCTAATGCAAGGGTTTCAACAGGCATCTGTTTTGCAAGATCTAGGGGTAGCCAATTTTTTGGGACACTTTCAGCTCAAACGGACACCGCCATTGCTTTCACAGCAGCCAAAAACCCTAAGAATGCTTGTTGTTTCATTGATTTTGGAGCAGTTGATCTGGAAGGCAAAATTTTTTTGCCATGGAAGCCATACAGCCTCCCCAACACACTCCCCGAGGCACAAAAATTGATTTTTTTTAAAAAGTGTTTTTTTCAATTTGTGGGCCGATGCTCCCAGTTCAGAAGGCTCTCACTACTTGGCGGCCACTAGGCAGCCACTAGTCAGCTACCGCTGCCAGCCTGCCACTACCTCCACCTCCAATGCTCCACCAACTAGTCCGCCAGCCCCTGTAGGCCCTCTCTGCATACCTAGGGTTCTATGAGGGACCAGGAGCTCTGTGCCTGGCTCCCGACTGACCTAGCCCCCGCAAAGGTTCTATGGAGAACTAGGGGCTCCGCCAATTTTTATGGAAGGGGGATTTTTTTTTGCGGCAACAGCCTCCAGGCCGTCAATTTTATGCTCATGAACCATTGATGCCAGCATCCGTACGATGCTCTTTTGCCCCCTCCTAACCCTAGTTTGTTCTAAAGGAGCAATTTTTTTTCTTTTGGTCATAACTTGGGCATACCGTATCAAAATTGGGAAAACGAGATATCACCAGAAAGCTGGTTTCAAGCACTTTCTAGTGGTGTAGTTTATTTTATAATATTTTTATATTTTATTGCATTTATTGCTGTTTGAAGTTAGATGTTTATTTTATGCTTTCGAGCTCATAAATTTTTGCCACGATGTCTAATTTTCGCTATCTTTGCGGCATTGGAAATGTATTGAGGAGCTCTATGTTGTTGTCCATGTACTTTTTCTATATCTATCCCAAGTTTATCATTAATCCAGATTTGGCCCCATGGGTGTTTTGGAGATTACTTGGATGTTTTGGCAGTTGGGAGAGTGCACCTTGCATCTTTGCACTTCATTTTCAGTAATACATCTTTAAATAATTATTTGTTGCTTCATAGATTCCAAAGTTGTTCCCGTTTGGAGTTTTTGAGTGTTCCAAGGCATTGGGTCTATTGTTGCTTTTTTCATGATTCCTTGAGTCAATCAGTGACTCTCATCCAATTTGAGTAGTAGATAGAAGAATCTTTCCTTGCTTGCTAGATTTTGGTTCCAGTGTTACTCTACAGAGTTCTTCTAGTGCTTCTTTCCAGCATGTCATCTCATTGTAGGGGGGTTTTGTCCCATTAGGTTTTTCCTTCTCTACCTCATTCTTGCATTTGTAAATGGGTACCTGATCAGGCCTAGTTGTCGGGACCCATCTTTGCTTTCATGCCTCTTATTCTAGTGTTTTAGCTTCTTCCTAAGTTCATCTTAAGGGGGGGTGTTAGAGTAATAAGTTATTATGCTTAATTAATTATATCATAATGGTTAATTAATTAAGTCACTTATTCCTTTAGTTGCTTAAGTTAAACTTAGGCACATTAATAATTGATTAATTATTAAGTGTACACACTAGGGTTTCATTTAGGGTTTCCATTTTAGGGTTTCTTGATCTCCTTCATAAGGATTGATCTCTTTGTAATAATTGATTCTCAATAATGCATTTTTTACTTTGAGGTTTACAGAACATCTTCTTTGGTTTTGCATGTCTTTTGCATGTGACAGGTGATTGCATGTAGGTGATCTTGGTTTCTAACAACTATACCCACCTCACAAAAGGCTAAAGATCATCGATATCAAAAAATCCTTTGGACACATGATGACCGTTAAAGTTGGGGAAATCGACCTTGTGGCTTCAGTAGACATGGGCATAAGCATTTCCAAGTTTAACAAGGCACAAACAATACAGTTGATGAAATAAAGAAATTATTACAAAATGAAAAGTGAAAAATTAGATTTGGAAATTACTGCCATGAGAGATGCTAGAATGAGGATCACCTCTTGAACCGATACAGAGTGAATATGAGAAATTGCAAGAAGAACATCAAAAGCTAGTAGAAAAGATGGACCTTCAGTTTGACACTGTGACAACAATGTTGCACAAGAGATTTACAAACCTAAAGATATGCCTTGATGATTTTTGACATGTTCACAAAAAGAACTATGAAGCCATTCTTGAGCATGGGATAGTGAAAAATAGATTATGTACTAAGATACATGATATGCAACTACATGAGGGATCCAACACCAATTCCATCTCGGCCATTAACACAATCATGAGAAAGTATAACAAATATGATGAAGACTTACACTCAGAAAACACAGGGTTTGATGATACTATGAAGTTGGGATTACTCAAATTATGTGATAAGAACAGGTTTCTGAAGGAATGAGATGATTCGATGGATGAATGCAATAGGATACTTCAGGAAGCATTAGATACAGTTAAAGAAAAATGGCTATTGTTGGATGGAGCATGCAAACATATGGAATTGGTGATAAAACTTGAATATGAAGCACGAAATGCAGTGCATGATGCAGATACCCATACCTTGGAGGATTATAAAAAACATCTCTCAACGGCTAAGTCAATGTTAGGAGAAGATTAAATTATTTTATAAGTTTAATTAAGATCAATAGTTTGATTATTTGCCAAAAGACAATCCAAAGAGACACCTTTTTTGGGTCTTCTTCTTATATATATGAAATTTAAATTGTAATATTTGATCATCATCACTTTTTAAGATTTTAATACTTTTCAGTAGTGAAAGACTTATTTTCTGGAGTAATGGGTATGTGCAGGATTATCATGGAAAAAATAGGCCCTTAAGTGGCAAAAAATTTAGAAAAATCAAAGTTAGGAAACTTGACATAAAAATTTGAATAAGTTTATCTATATTATTTCAAAAATATGTAAGAATAGAATCTATAGTAAATTAAATATAGTTTCTAAACTACTAGGTTTATTTTTAAAAAATAAATCTATTTGGTGAAAATTTGAAATTTCAATGTAGTACTTAAATTTGGGAAAAATAAGTAGGTGTCCGTCAACCATCCTAACCAAAAATAAAATGATAAATTTTTTATAAGATTTTAGACATAAGTAGAGGACTCATGTCCAGATGTGATGCATATTTTTTATAATTTTTTTCCAAGTAAATAATTAATTATGAATTTTTATTACAACTTTTAAAAATATAAAACTCGTATGCCTAACCACCTTAACTTGGTCAAAACTTCATGAAATTCAATTTTTATTTTTTTAATCCTATAGTATACAAGCATAGAATGTGATGCATGTTTTGGATTCCAAAAAAGTGATACCATTTAAAAGCTATAGATGTTTTTCAATCAGCCTATCAATCAGGACTTTAGTCATAATTCAAATAGAAAATGAATAATACTTATTTATTAAATTAAATTAAAGAATAATTTATATTGGTGGAAAGCTGATAATCTCCTTTAAAAACCCTTTTCATTTCATCCATTTGGGTAAAAAAAAGTCATCAACCACATACCTGACAAATACCCATCATATTGCCACTTTTTGGCCCATCATGATCCTGCACATACCCTAATACAATACTAGTACTTTTCTATTTGTGTGTGGAAGATTATTTCATTTGGACTAGTTCTCTGTTGTTTCTTTTCAAGTAGTTGAAGGCAATGTAAAATGTATTCTAATTATTCTCCATGACCATCTTATAATTACCTCACTTTCCTCAATCTACCTTTCCCCATCAGGTACTCCCCTTTGAATTTGTTAATGGAGTTGGGATCCCAAATGCAATCTACATGGATCTTTGTTGTGAACTTAGGAAGATATTTAGTAATGTACACCATAATATGGTATACCATATATCCCTCCACCATAGAACCCTTAGGATGTGCTTTTTTTCTAACCAAAGCCTTCAAACATTTCAAGTGCCTCTCAACTATCCACGTTGACCTTGTGTGTACAAGTCCACACAATTCAATCTCCTCAACTTGGTGTATGAGGTAGTGATCTTGTGCATTTAAAAATGTTGAAGGTAGACACTTTTTCATTTTACACATTAGACTGAGGAATTTTTCTCCTCCAATAATTTATATCTTCTTTATGGATTTCTTTAGATTATAGCCATCTGCAAGTGATTCAAGGTGCAAATATATTAATGAGATTTAACAAAAATATATAGTATATTACGTAACACATAAAACAAATGGAAAATATAAGATTTATACAATGAGTTGAGCAAATATTACTACTTACCTCATGTATTTTTCAAGATCATATATAACTTGCTTGAAATTGTTGTCAAAGTTGTCTGGGAGAGATAGAGGCAAAACATATTGCAACAATTATAAAATGATCTTTTCATTATTTTTCCAAAACTAGTAAACATAATACATTGAAAAGTACATGCAGTATACAAATATATATAAAATATACCAGAATAATTACCTTAATGAAGGTATGCCAATCATGCATTTTCATCCTTGACCCAAATTCACCTTTCTTTGTTATGATATTGTTTATGTTCGCAACAAATCCTATGTGAAATCAAATTTTTCGTATGACTTATTTTATAGCATTTCTTTGCTGCTCCTTTAATAACCAAGGAAGGGTGCTTATATTAATTTGGTCTCCATCGCTATTTAATTGAATGAAATTTTTCATTGCATGATTGGATTCTTGAATGTTAGTACAAATTTTGACAATTTTTTCTTTGTCATGCCCTCCATCCAATATTTTCCATAACGTTTTTGTTATATTATTTCCAATATGCATTGTATCAAACAAATGCACAATTTGTAGTTGCTCATAGTAGGGAAACCTACTAAATTGTTTAGGATAACTTTTTAGTCCCTGTGGAAGCTGACCATTAATGCCTTGACGACTTTCATGAAGCATATAAGTTAAACAAATTAACAATGACAATCATTGTCAATTACAACATGAGTAAACAAAACACAATATAAAAATATAAATTCCAAAGATATCATATATGATAGATAAACAATTTGATCTGATGTATAACCTTGACGATTAATTATATTATATTCCAACTTCTATAGGCGAGGTATCATTCTTTGTGGTTTTGATGTAGTCTCTTCTTTCCCATTGAAATGGTATTTTTTAGTAGTTTGATACTTATGATTTATGTGGAGGAAGTGCTTATACTCATCAAACATAGGTGCTTTCCTAAACTTGTTGAACAATGAAATTTCATCTTTGAACCACAAACTAGACATGCAAAATTTCCCTTTGTTTGAAGACCTGCAGGATCATATATAATTGGATTAAATATGTCAATTTTTATAATTATATATAATGAATAGATTATTTAAAAAATATGCATGATATCTACTTCATAAAATTACATATCCTTAAAGTGTAGTCACACATTATAACATACCACAAAAATGTGTTAACCCTGGGGCATCATTAATTGGCCATACAGGCATTGCATGGAATTGAAATTGTCTTTTTCCTATTGGTCTAGAGACTTCATACATAGTGATGCCATTCCATAACTTTAGTAACTCGTCGATAAGAGGCTTGATATATACATTCATATATTTAACTTGGTACTTACCTAGTTGAATGAACATAAACATTACATAATTATTATAACCATTTTACTGCAATATATATAAATTAATGTACATGACTATTAAATGAAAAAAATATGTCATTATGCAACAAATAAGACAAATGAGATGCTACTACATTAAAGAAAATTGATGTAAACAAATACCTAGTACAGTCATTGCCAACATTATGTGCTCCCTGTTTATTAACATCCATAGATGAATGTTATTGTTGATAACAAAAATAGGCCACACCAAGTAAATAGATCTCAACTCTCCAAATGGATTGACACCGTCTGCTGCCAATGAAAGCCAGAGATTACGAGGTTCTTATTTAAAGTGTGGCCATTTTTCTTCCATGTCCCTAAATGAAAAACCATTCACAAAAATTTGAAGAATGTCATCTCCACTTCTATTCCGTGCATGGTAATCCATAATTTGCGCTAAGCTTTCACACCTAAATAATCGTTGCATATGCGGAATAATGAGAATATAACGAAGAACCTTCCGAGGCACCTTTTTTGTTAGTTGATCTGTTTGATACCTACTAATATGACATTCTTGGATTTTTTTTGCAAATTCATGTTGTTTATGATATATAATATGATCATTGGGGCATGCATTTATTGCTTGATACTCCATTCCAATATCTTTCATAATGGCAAATAAATCTCAGTATGAGTGAGGTAAAATATTTGATGGTGGTAACAAAAATTCACCTATCAATCTACAACAAAAAAATGATTTGTTAATATAGAGAATATTAATGGTACATATTTCACCCTTTATTTACTAGTGATGAACTAACAACAAAAATAGATGAAAAAAGATGACATATATGACATACCTTAACATCTATGAGATTGCTATGTTGGATAAACCATTCATAACCTTTAAGTTCACCAACAACAATACAATATAGAGAAGAGTTGTTTGGGAGCCTTCATAAAGGGGCTCGTATGCCTTCTCAAGTAAAGGTAAATCATGAACATCATCAAAGTCATCTTGATCATCATGATCAGCTATGCCAATAAATGTGTCATGGATCAATGTATTTGTACCACCATCTTCAACTGTGCTTTCTAGTGCATGATCATCTTCTTCCATAGGATCATTAACTTCATCTTTGATATTCATAGCTCCATGTTCCTCCACTTGTAAAACCACATTCTTTAGGTCGTGATAATCCATATCATGTGCCCTAGGGTACCCCACCTTTACAATAATGATCGACACAAATAAACCATGATCATGATTAAATGATTATATATATATATATATAATGTTAAAACGATATAAACATTTACAAATTCAATCAATATAAAGACATATAATGAACAACTTACCAATGGACGATAATCATGCCCCCCTTCAATGTGACCATGTTGCCTACAATATTTCTCAGCTATTATGATTAAAAGTCTTCTCTTCTTTAAGCCCTTGTAATTATTACAAGGACAATAACATTTGCCATCACCCTTTCTTTTCAATCTAGCCCACAATCTAGCAAGTGTCTCTTCATTTTGTTCTGCACTAATATTATATGATATGATTTTTCTTTACTAAGCTTGAATATTTAGATCTTCAAAAAATATCAAACTCACACTCCAATAATTTTTAATCATAGATAGGTAACAAAATCTAATAATTCTAATATTTTGCACCAAAAAAAATTGGCCTATAACCTCCACAAACTGTCACAAGTACAACAAAACACTGTCGCAAGTATAGATAAATTGTCAAACTAACTTCTATTTATTAAAAAACATTCGTCAGAACCTCGATGAACACTAACCATATACTTGTTAGCCCACAAATTAAGGAGGCTAACCATATGTCAGCCCACAAATTGATGGAAGGGGATGGTTGGCTTTAAGTGTATGCTGAAATAGCGATGGAAATCATGGAGCATCACAATTTTGATGAACGTTGGGCATAATTTTAATTTTTTTTTGAAAATTTCACATTAAATACACAAGTACTCGATGATACATCTAATTATACATCTTTCATTGGAAATTTTCATCGTATTTTGTAGTCAAAAGAGTTAGTGCTAGCTACAAGTGCCACTCGACCTCCTTTGCTAACTGCATCTTGGTAGTCTACTTGAGCTGATGCTCCTAGTATCTCTCAGTTACCAAGGCCACTATCTACTACCTGGCCTGATCTCTCTCAAGAGTACTAACCAAAATTTGCTGACGAGCTAGATCTCACTCACTTATAATAGCTTGTATTTGCTATTGTAATTGTTGAATTTGTGCATCCCAGGGATCTGGCCCCAATAGTGGCTACTGTGGAGGTTATTACTGTATCAGTGGCTACTATGGAGACTACTGATCAAGACCACTATTAGCTATCAAGGCCACTATCTGTTGCCTGTCCTGATCTCTCTCAATAGTAATAACTAATTTTTTTTTATGAGCTAGATCTTGCTCACCTATAATAGCCTGCATCTGTTGCTGTAGTTGTTGAATTTGTGCATCATAGGGATATGGCCCCAACAATGGTTGTTGTGGAGGCTACTAATCCAATGTGGGTGCACCTAGGACTCATCCATCCTGGCCATCATGTCCTCTACCCCATCCTTTGCTTTTCCCATCATCAGGCTACCCTCTACCTTTGCCTACACCCCTCCCTCTTGGTCTCCCTTGTGGAGGTGCACCTGTTGGATTTGTCAATTGACGAGGGGGTATGAATCATGCATAATAATTAGGTGTCATATGTGCATTCACTTGTCCCTGATCGTATGCCCATGACCAAGCAACCAAATTTTGAAAGCCCTTGACAACCTTGTGGGCTAGGATTGTAGGTCCCCACACTGCTATCTCCTGTGTTGACCTAGAAAAACTAGTGGTGTATACATCATTTGGCATGCCATGTCTATTGCCAAACTATCTAGCAACCCTATCAGGTAGGTATCTCTCAATGATGGTATGCTATCAACCCTGAAATATATTAGGTCTGTCAAGTGAAGAAAAGCTACTGCACATCATCATATCATGCTGACATATGAAGCTAGGGTAACCATCTGAAAACTATCATATCATCGATGAACTTGCGCCAGTAAGGAATCCTGAGCTTCCATATGTGCTATAGTGTGATGGAACCCCTATACCGCCTGATAACTAGATCATCTAGCTCTACATCTACCATTTGAACAATCAATTGGAGCATAGTGATGTGCTTTCAAGCCCAAATGTGCAATAAGGTGACCCTTGTGCCAATAGCCCGACCATTGTAGTATAAAAAATTGTGCATATCATGGTATAAGGAGGCTAGCATCATTGGACCCCATGCATATTGGGTCCTCCTAAACAACATCATGTGCCAAGCCAAGCCCCATCCCAGACTGAATCCTCTACTTTGTTGATCTGAAGCAACCAAACCTAAGATAATCACTATAATGATTAGTTTGAAAGTAGACACTCTACCTCTATACATCTTGAGGTCAATCTAGGAGGCAACCTAGACAATTCCTTCTTGGTCTAGCACCTCATGGTAGGCATCATAACAATCGTCAACATCATAGATCACGTGATCAACATGTATCGACAAACACAATATTTTCCATACAACCTCCAACATCACTATCACCTTGCCAAAGGTAGGTGGAACAAAGAGGTCTCACTATGCCATCACTCACATATAGCTATCATCAATGCCAAGTGTGTCTGAATGATGGGCATGTAAGCAACGTACCACAAATTGATCTCTCCTAAGTGCTCTTATCACAACTCAAATAAATCACCAAGTATGGATAGGACAGTCGACCAGTGCTTACAGGACATCAAAGGCAGGATAACCTCCTGCACTCACAAACCACATGATGTAAAAATTCAAAAAAAATGGCTAAGTTTAGAGTTTTTATACCCTAAAATGACAATAGTGTCACTATTCATGATAGCTTTACTATTCACGATAGTGTCGCTATAATTCAAATTCCAAACTATGACACCCAAGGAATTTAAATTGCAAATCACAACTTGCATCACTAAACACATATGCATCACAATTTAACCTTTAGTAAACCCTAACCCTAATTTTCAAATTGAAATATGTGTTGCTAAACACATATGTGTTGCTATTTAGAATATGAAACCCTAATTCTAAATTATGAACTACATCACAATTTACATATGTGTCACTAAAAATAAAATTAGCATCACCGATTCTAGAAATAACATCATTGTAGAGCAATTCCACCAAAGTTCAAATTTTAAAAAGGAAATAAATGCACCTAAAATTCAAAATTCAAATCAAGTTTTGAATCACATACCGGTGGTCTTGCGCTTGGAAGCCTTTGGTACTCATGAACCCGGTTGGAAATATGTTAGGGGAGCACTCATTGCACCATCTCATTAGAGGGTTAGAGCTCAATTTGAGAGAAATCCTTAAGGTGTGAATGCAAAAATGAATTGAAAGGGACCCTTCTTAACCTATTTATGCCTCAAAATCAGGGTTTTTTGCCCTAATTTACCAATGAAGCTAGGGTTTTTCATCACTTTCACCAATTTTTCAAAACTAAAGCTTGTTTTGCATCATTTCTCATGATTTTGGCCTTTTTTTGCATCCCAGAGCCTTTTTGGACCCTTAGGGCAGCCTTTTACCTTTGTCGATAAATCAACCCAAAATTCAAAAATTTCACCCAATTTCTTGAGGGGGCAGGGAACTAGCTTAATCCTTTCATTGGGACATCTAACAAATCAATTTTATTTATTTATTTAAGTAGTAGTTTTTAATTTGAAGAGTGCCAATCTTTGAACCGAAAGTAGCAAGTACCTCACTTGTCGATAAATCAACCCAAAATTCAAAATTTTCACCCAATTTCTTGGGGGGCAGGGAAAATCCTTTCATTGGGACATCTAGTAGTAGTTTTTAATTTGAAGAGTGCCAATCTTTGAACCGAAAGCAAGTTTTGATTTTGGCCTTTTTTTGCAAGAGCCTTTCTGGACCCTAGGGCAGCCTTTTACCTTTGTCGATAAATCAACCCAAAATTCAAAATTTTCACCCAATTTCTTGAGGGGGCAGGGAACTAGCTTAATCTTTCATTGGGACATCTAACAAATCAATTTCCAATCTTCCAAAGTAGCAAGTACCTCACTTGAAATAGGGGAAAAATGTAGACCTAAAAAATTTCCTAAAGGATATCATACACTCAAATCAAGTATACTAAAATCATTTCATCTTCAAACCCACCCTCTTTACACTTAATTGATTAAGTTAACCTAGCTATTTAATTAATTGCATCATTTGCATCTATTAACCTAATTAATTTAATTGGGTTAATTCACCCCTTTTCATGCTAACATTTCATCTCATTAAATTAAATACATCAAACTATTTAATTTAAATCCCTAAATCTTCTTATTTAATTAAATAACCCTAATTTATTTAAGTAAATGTCATCACCTTTTCCCTTCTTCATTAAATCACTGAATTTAATGAATATCATTGTTGTACCCTTAGCACACACCCTATTTGAAATGGGGACCCTCTTTTCTTTCGTCTTGTCGAGTCTATTTTCCACCGCCTCATTTTGTGTGCCCCATTTTGGCATTCCTAATTGTCAGCGTACCACCTAAGGCTTGTTCTAAGGTGATCATGTTTTTCCCACTCATCTTTTGTTAAGCCCTGAGGCTTTTTGGGTTTTCCTTGGTAGTTTTCTTCTGCCAGTGACTTTGGTCCCTCCTGGGCTCGGCCTTCCAGGTTTTCGCCTTCGGGATTCCTCTCAGGGTTCGCCGTTCAAAAATGTCAAAAGGAATCTACCTTTCCAAACTCTAGGCCCTGACCTGTCAGCAGCTATCATGTATTTTTTGCGCAACGTTTGAACGGCTTCTGTGACCTCCAGGCCCGGTCATCTGGGACGCTACCCCAGAATTTCCTTTGTCGTTCGCCATTTCCGATGGTGGCGAACACTCATTGGAACTCCACCTTCTAGAGTTCGAATATGTCCCCACCACCGATCTTAAAGGGCAGTTTCTGAGCAGCCACCGCCTTGCGTCTGGGTATGTGCAGGATCATCATGGAAAAAATAGGCCCTTAAGTGGTAAAAAAAATAGAAAAATCAGAGTTAGGAAACTTGACATAAAAATTTGAATAATTTATCTATATTATTTCAATGTAAGAATAGGATTTGTAGAAAATTGACTGTAGTTTCTAAACTACTAGGTTTGTTTAAAAAAATAAAATCTATTTGGTGAAAATTTGAAATTTCAATGCAATAGTACTTAAATTTTAGGGGAAAAATAAGAAGTAGGTGTTTGTCCGACCACCCTAACCATAATAAAATGATAATATTTTTTTATAATATTTTAGATATAAGTAGAGGACTCATGTCCGATGTGATGCATATTTTTTTGTAATTTTTTCTAAGTAAATAATTAATTATGAATTTTTATTACAACTTTTAAAAAATATAAAAAACTTGTATGTCTGACCACCTTAACTTAGTGAAAACTTCATGAAATTCATTTTTTCTTTTTTTAAGGTATGTGAAGCATAGAATGTGATGCATGTTTTGGATTCAAAAAATGTGATATCATTTGAAATCTATAGATGTTTTTCAATCAGTCTATCAATTAGGACTTTAGTTGTAATTTGAATAGAAAATGAATAGTAATTACTTGTTAAATTCAATGTAAAGCATAATTTATATTGGTGAAAATCTAAGAATATCCTTTAAAAACCCTTTTCGTTTTATCAATTTTGGGTAAAAAAAAGTCGTCAGCCATATAACCATCATATTGCCACTTTTTGGCCCATCATGATCCTGCACATACCCATCTTTCCGGCCCTCGGACCTCGAACCTCCCACCACCCTTTGCGAATTTAAACTCACCAACCAATTTCTTTCCATACTTTCATTTAATGAAGCCATTAATGGTAGGAGGGGGTATAAATATTGGACCTTGACCTGTCATTTTCACTTGTCAGTGTTTTAGAAGGAGGTTAGAGCGCTTGCCCATAGAGTTTGTTGCCTTTGTCGATTGCCACCCTCGTGCCCGCCGCCTTCTTTTTCTAATCCTTGGTGGATTTAGTAGCTTGCCTCATTAGACTTCTGAGGTAGGTTCACCGCTGCCCCTCCTGAGAAGTTTTTCGTAATTTTAAAACACCTAAAATTGAATAAATTGGATTAAAATGCATGGGATAGATAGATAAAAACAACACCTAGAAAACCCATGTCTTAGGATCCTCGGGAACCTCCAAAACACTATCAATTTTGCATCCAGAACCTAACCTTTTCATGACCGTTCTTTGACTAGGGGCATTCGCGCCTTCCGGGCCCAGGTCCTCCTTTTGCCACCTTGAAACCTTATGAAATAAAACACCAGACGACCACACCTTCCCTCGGCCCTAGATCCTCGAACTTTCTTCGTTCGATTGCCATTAGGGTCACAAAGTGCAAACTCCAAAAATGGGCCTCTATTTTTTCTTCATGGGCCCGGAACCCTGGACTTCCGCCTCTAGAGTTCCTCCTAGCTCTCACTGTTCACACAACGATGGAGTGGCCCCATCTCCTCGGCCCCTGAAGTCCACCTTTTAGAACATCATCTAGAGTTTTCACCAAGGATAACCCTCCCCTCACGACCTTGGGCCCCAATTCGCAGACTTTCATCCACAGACCTCCATTGCAGCTTTGTTCAGTTGAGGCAGCCATTAAGCAACAAAATTTTGCCTCCCAGGTCCTAGGCCCTCATTCGCCAGCCAACACAATATTGAATTAAAATTTCCTTTCACCTATTGGGCTCCGAACTCTGGACTTCCGTCCTATGACCACTACCCTAAATAGGAAAATTGTGCCCTCTAGGCTCCACCCTCATGATCGCTGATGAAAGTTCAAATGAAAAATCCAAGTCCAAGCTTGACCCCTGGTCCAATCCTTCGAGCCGCTTCATCCAGGTTTCATTCTTGGATTTCTGTCCCGAAGTGGTGAAACCCCAACGTCTTTCTAGCCCTTAGGTCTTGAACTGCCTACCTCCCTTTGACCCTCTCCATTTATGGCCGACTGCCTCAAACAGCCAACGTCTGACAACTTTCTGAGCTTGAACTTCCAAGAGCCCCAAAAGTGACCTAAATGACCTCAAATTTGAAATCTATCCTCGACCCATGTGCTTAAATTCAACCCTCTTTAGCATGAGCCCCTCAAAACACCAAAATTTGAAGTTGAGAAATCATCTAGATCATGCTACCCTATTCGCCTCCCTGAAACAACATTTCTACTAGGGAAGTTCGGCCCTCCAGGCCCGAATTGTCCAATGTCCCTCCAATAAATGGATAATGATATCTTGATTTTATGAATCATACTTTGTCTAGATTGGATTTTGACTAATGCTCATACCTTTGTAATTGGTTGTACTCATTGTGTCCATGTTTGCAAGATATATGGAATCAAGTGTAGGACCCTCGGCAGGAACTGCAGAGAAGGACAAATGAAAGAAATCAAGAAAAACTCCTCATGGGAAGGAGGATAAGGACCAAATCAAGTTTCAATTCTAGGGTGAGCCGTTGCGATCAAAAGTCACCACAGATTGGAAGGAAATATTTGACACCAACATCGGCCAGGTTGATATTGATGAGTTCAAGAAAAGGGTCAAAATTCACCCAAGGACCAATAATGCCAAATTAGTTACGCATAGCGGAATTGCAAAAGTTGTAGGTTTCCCCCCATCTCTTATTGCACTTGAGCTAGTCATGGCCTGCCAGCAGACCTACCAACCTGAAATGAGGACCATCATTGATAGAGATGGGAATATTCTCACTGACATGTCAGCTAAGGGAATCACAAAGACTTTCCACATCCCTACCTTCGAGGAGATGGAAATACCCACAATGGAAGAGGGAAAGGAAACTTGGGATGAGGACCCAGTGGGTTGATAAACTAGTTTTGGCTCAAGGAGAAAAGAGGCAGTGCTGCAAAGGTACCTCACAAACTCTTTCGCAACGATTTCCATGAAGACTATCACAACTTAGTGACCATGCTGAGCTAGGTAATGGGCCTTCCTTCCACTGTATTCTTTTAGGAATGGATGGTGTACTTCATTGAGCAAACCATTTGTGGGAATGAAGATGTCACCACGAAGGCCTCATTCTACTGGGGAGGTATTATCAGCAACTGCTTTCATGAGTAGTTTATGAATGTAAAAAAGAGCTCCGAGTTCTAATGACCTCCTATCTGGTCTATTCACTAGTAGAGTAGAGGCAATATAGCGGGCTATTTGTGGCACCCGAGGAGGAGCTGGACCGAACAATGAAGGCCCATGATCGATATCCCTAGCTCTAATTCCAAAACTTCAAGAAGGAATATTGCAGGGTGAACGATGCCTTTATAGGTCACATCATCCGATTACTAGGAGGGGATTTTGAGAGAAGAGTCTCTCACAGTGCATGAGCTTTCCTAAAGTAGTATGCTTTCATGTACTTGAAATTCACCAATTTTACATACATTCGTGCCCAAGGGTTCACCGAGAGACCGAACAAGCTGTGTTGGTACCCCAATGACCGAATAATACTATTAGACCTCTCTCGACAGCTGCAACATGTCCACACCCTCCTCAACAACAAGCATTTGGTAGGGATCTCTTATCCCCTTACATTTGAGCAGGGCATGTATAAACTACAAACCTCCCTGTGTGCTGGGAAGTCATAAAAGGAACTAGTAGAATACCACTTCCGACTGCACTTTCCTCACCTGCGAATGGACCCGTATGGGCATGTAAAGAAAGCACTAGGATCAGAATATGCCCATTTATATAATGTTAAGGATTTTTGGGTGAATTGTCAAGATGACAGAGGTGCATGCCAGGCACTACAAGAGGATGACTGCACACTTCATAAGAAGGGTGCAACTATTCCCCATACCAGATCAAGTAGAGGAAGATGAAAGCACTATCATGGATTGCTGATATAATGCAGTCACCAATTTACCACTACCAACAATTAACTGGGATGAATAGGAGGTTGATGACCTTGACATTATGACCAAGCCCATTATGCCCGAACTGAAGAATGGGTTAAAGGACAAGTGAGCCGGCTAAAGCAACAAGGGGTCATCTTGACATATGAGGGGATGAAGAGTGAACCCAGTGCCACCAAGGATGTTGCCGCCACAACTTCAATGGGTGGAACATCCAAGTCTGCTTCCATCACCAAATCAAAGAAGAAGAATAGAATGGAAACCAAGCAATCTCCAGATCCCAAGGTTTACATAAGGATTCAAGAGGCTCACCTTCCAAGAAGCTTAAGCGAATGAGGGGCACCATAGAGCCATCGATAATTAAAGAAGTTGACGAAGAAAAGATGACTCCATTGGAACCTCTTCAAGCTCTTCCAGTCTCAGCTGCCCCATCGTCTATCTCCCTGACCGTGGTCGCCACATCCTTGCTAGTGGTGGACATATTGGTCCACCTTGCCCCTTCACCTCCGACTGAGCCCGTAATAGTGATTGACTCCTCCTCTGCCATGACTAATCCTCCTTCCTCTACTACCATGTCACCTACATCGCTCCCATTAACCACAATAGCAACACCAATGCCCACTCCCACATTGCCTGAGGCCTTCTTAAAACAAATGCAAAGCCTCCCTTCCGAGCTCTCCCAAATCTTTATGGACCCCACCCTTCAGGCTGCCTTAGCACAGGTCCTCGCTTCTACCACACCCTCACAACCTCCCATGGGACCCCCTATAATGGAGGCCATGATGCTGATATCTGAAGAATTGGAGAGGTGGGAGAAAGAAGCCTCAAAGTTAGTTGAGGACGAGGTTGATGAATATTATGAGCACCCTAAGTATGAGCATGGACATATTGACTAGGTGGTATACGAGGAGGAAGGAACATGCTCTTTTGAGAATGGGGATGAGGAGGAGGATGTCAGTGGTAAGGCCATCCTACAAACCTTTGATGATGATCTTGAAGAAGAGATGGCCTGATAGCTAAAACACGATGAAGAAGAAGCAGAAAGGTCACCCCTCAGAAGAGAGGAGGAGGGTGACAAGATAGAAAAAATTGTGGAAACCCCTGTAGGGGAAAAAGAACTAGAGATTGTGCCACCTCCCACAGAAGAAAAAGACAAAGAAGAGGATCAACCCAAGGGATACATGCAAAAAGACAAATAGATTGAAGACATAAAGGAAAAGGAAATTGAGGAAGAAAAGAGTCCCCAGGGACAATTGATTACTAATCCTTCAGTCAAGCACCTCATGTTTGTCTTGGATTCTGATGAGGAAGAGGGAGACAACACCAAGGTGAAAGGTGTGCAAACTGAGGGCCTGACAGAGAAGGGTGAGAGTGATCAAGAGCCATCAAAAGAGGAATCTGCCATGCCTGAGTGGTTGGAAAAACAACTTGAGAAGAGGACTCTCACTCCTAAGGATCCAAGAGCAAGGCTGGAGGCTATCTTGGCCCGAGCAAAAAGTTCAACTAGAAAAGAGAAAAGACCTAAGGTGAGATCCAAAATTACGATGGATGCTTCTGGGTCCCGAACTACACAGATAGCAATGCCCATGGTAAGCCAGGATGGTATAAGCTACAACATTTCCACCATCAACTTGGGGACTGCTACCAGAGAGGAACATGTAGGGCATCTTGAGGAGTCAGTGGCTATGGTAGTACTCTTGATAAAATAGGACAAGGTCTCAAAGGATGAACTCAAAGCATAGGTGGCTGCCTTGACAGATTACATCCAGCAATGGTATTTGGTGGATGACTTGCCTACCACATCTGCGGCTCCACCCCAACTACTGTCCAAAGAGAAAATTCACAAGTTGGAAAGAAGAAAGAACTTGGACAAGACTATGGAGGGCTGGTTTTGACAGGTCATGTACATTGGGAACATGAGTATTATCCGAGCTATTCGAACTGCCAACAAGTTCTTGGATCTACAACAATCTCTGGAGGGCACAAAGAAGCTCTGTACCGACTTCGCTGCAATGTATGAATCCACCTATGCAAAGATTGAGGCCATCCTCCAATTACCAAAAGCCACATGGGAAAAAGGAGCTTGCATTCAAAAGAGATGATCACTGGCTGATGGATGTGTGGAGGTGGGATTTTGACAACAGAAAAGAAAGGTTGGAACATATAATGAGTAAGGTGGATTTGGACATTGACTGGGTCAAATAAATTATGGCGGAATGCGCCTGATACCTCAAGCTGATGACATAATATGATATGCCCACAGTACAGATGGATCCCAAGAAGATAAAACCTTACTTTCAGAAGAAGATGGAGGACAAGATGTCTAGTGAAATAATGATAGAATTCATGAGTTTTGTCGCCTGTGCCTTCAACTAATCGGATTTGTTCAGGGATTAGGGCGTACAATATAATGAAGACTAGAAAAAGCTTGAAGATAACACAAAAGAATGGAGTTACCAGATGTTGTGGTACGAAATCATTGAGGTAGACAAGCTCCAATCGATTATTCTAAAATTCATGGAATATGCAGCTTTGAAGAAGCAGGAGGATAGCCTTATCAATGAGGAGCTCCCAAAGGAGTAGCTATAGCAAAGGAGGAATCAACAAAAGACAAAGTGTAATAGTGTCATCACTAAAAGACAAAATAGGGAAAGGGACAAGAATGTATTTTTAAATTGTAATATATTGAGGTGTGGGTGAAACCCTATTTTGTAATGAATCTTGGCCACACAATAGAAATGAATCTTGGCCATTCATTCAAATTTTGGGGCACTATAAATAGAGGTCTCCTCTCATTTGCAAAGGGAGTTGAGTTGTTCTAAAGACATGCTGCAGAAATTTATAATGAAAATACATTGACTTGGTGCATTTTCTAAGTTTTTCACATGTTACTTGATTCAACCTCCATTGTTAGATGTTTTACTTAAATTTATGTTGTTCTAGTTAGCTGTATTCTTGCTTTGATAGATTTTTGAAATGTTGTTTCGTAGTTGTGAAAATTCCTGCTATGTAGATGCCTTCTTAGTCCCTACTTTTTTTTGTTTGTTGTTGGTAGATAGTTGTGTAAAAAGTTAGTCTGGGATTAAATTCAAAGCTGCTCCACACTTTTATCTTTTTCCATGCATGCATATGGTGAATGAAAGGTGAAATATTTACAGACCTTAGAAGATAACACAAATTTCATGAGACTGTGAGATTTCTGGTTAAGTGAAATCTTGTTTTAAGGAAGCTATCCATTGTAGGAACTCCATGATTACTGTTCACAGTTAGTTGTAGATCCAGGAATGTTCTTTCCTCCCTCCCATTTTTCCCTTTTTTTTAGAAATAGTCTATGCTAAGGTTCATTGCACATTGTAAAGCCAAACTTGAAGGAAATATCAAAGTTTTGGACCGCTGTCTAAACCTACAACAAAGTGAAACTTGACTTCCATCTCAGAAGCTTCAGATTTGAAGATCTACCTCACATCCAGCTATGTAAGTCCGCCCTGTGATTATCAAAAAAATCACATCAAAATCAACTGAGGAGTTCCATGTAAGTCATGACCTGACACCCAAGAGACCTTGGGGAGATTTTCAGAAGCTTGCAGTTGGAGATTTATTTTCAAGAGAGGTAGTGCACCTACATACTGCCTGTGTTGACAAAGTGTGGAAAAAACCCATCAACAATCATCTTAATTCTTTTGATCTCAAAATTGTATGATTAAACCCTCAAGTTTAATTATCAATTCCTTAATTTAATCTAATTTCCTCCCACTTGCAAGGAAATATTCCTCCTTTGCACATTCCTCCAAAAAGGGAATATTCCCATGGAATATTCTTTTGCACAATTTAATTTGGTTTTAATTAAAAAAATAGATTTTTTCCCTCACCCATGAATATTCCAAATAATATTATTTTTTCCTCACTCATTTGAAAGAGGGGGACTTTTATTTTTATAACAAACTCACTTAGCTTCATATGCAAGTTAACTCCAAACTGCTTGTGCAAGTTAACTTTTGACCTCTTGTACAGGTCAAAAGTGTGTTTGTTTGAGGGAATGTGAAACCTTGATTAAATCTCATCTTGCATTCTCACCTGTTGATGAGAATCCATGATCCATGCCTCTAATTTCCTCCATCCTTGACTATTGATTAGCCTTTTTTATCTCAACCCTCCATTTCTCATTTGCTCTCCTATAAATAGATCACTATTTCAAGACAAAGGGATCCATATTTCAAATAGCAAACTTATGTTGTTGAAATCATTCACACTAACACTCATATTTAGCACACATTTAACATCTTTTAGTTCATTTTAATTGCATTAGTGAGCTTTAAGCATCCATTAATGGATTTCATGATCACATAATGCATCTATTTAATTTGTTTATTAATTAGGGTTTAGATCTTTTAGGTTAGAATCCACTCATATTATCTTAGCTTTTATATATTTAGATCATCTTTAGAATAAAATCATATTAAACTAGCTTGCACCATGCTCATTTAGACTAAAATCATGTTTTCATACCTATCTCACAACCGTTCCATTAATTTTATTCAATAAAACTAACTGGAACAAGCTCATTTATCCATGATATTAGGAAAGGGTTGTCATTCCACATCAACACGACACTAATATCACAATGGGATAAGTTTCAAATGGGTTAGAGTAGACATTTTATCATGCTTTCATAGTTTAGAATGCTTAGTTTTGATAAATGTTTAGTTTAATCTTCATTTGAATGATCCTGTTGAGATTTGATGTTAGTGGCTTCGTTATGCTTTGATTCTTCATGGATCAAGTGTAATCAACCCATACTAATCCTTTGATCATACAAACCAATAAAATATTTCCATTGGCAAATTAAACATGTTTTCAAACCAACAAGACATTTGTATTGGTGAATTAAAGTTGTGCTCAAACAAATAAAACAGTTTTGTTGGCAATTCAAAAATGTTTTCAAATCAAAAAAATTATTTTCATTGGTGAATTAAACCTTTTTCAAAAGAAGAAAAAAAACCATTGGCGAATTAAAGATAATCTCAAACCAATAGAAAAATTCATTGGAAAAATAATTTGGTATGCCAATAATAAATCATATTCCTTCATAAAGTGTTCAAAATGGTGACAAGTGTCAACATATTCATTATGTCTAAAGCTAGATGCCAGTGCAAGTCAATATAACACACGACCATTGGATGAATTTTTGATGGACGATTGCAGTTGCATTCTAGAAGCAAATGTTTGAAGCATTATAATTGTGAATTCAAACCTTCAAAATAACACTAGAACCGTTAGATTTCCAAAAATCAATGGTTGACATTTTATTACTGATTTTATTAATGATTCATCTCCTTCATCAACATCATGGCCCCACCGCGCTTTACTAGTCAGCAAAAAATCCATGTGGCACTTGCCCGCTAGCCCTCTAAGATTTGCAAGTTTTAGATCTACGACCATGGGCTAGTAGGCAATGACCCAGATTAACTTGACGACCATCAACTTGCTTCCCTTTTAGTCAATAGGCCAACAACCATAATGTATCACCTCCTTTAGCAATAGACGACTAAGATTAGAACATCTCGATGAATAGTTTTGCATGTGCTCATATGTCCTTTTAGTAGCACACTGTTTATCCCTTCAATATTTTTTGTGAAATATTTCACCAAATATTCTTATGTTTTTAATAGTTCTATGGGTGGTGGTGATGGTGCCACATGGAATTCACCCACTATCCGTCCACGAGCCTAGATCTAACAGTGGGTCCCCCACGGGCTAGCGAGGAACAATTGAGATTCATTTTCTAGAACACATTGTAACCATTGATTTAGTAACCTTTAGCGATTGGTTCCTTTGAACAGTGGTAGGGCCCACCACAAGGTTGGACATGTGTCACCTTCTTGCCATCCCTCTGATTTATTTATTTTACTATTTTAATCTCATGTGTTGGAGGGGAACCAATAGAATGCACTCAACGGGACTTACCAAGGATTACTAAGGACTTTAATAAGCATGTGTGCTTATTACAAGACTTAAAATGTGGCCATTTGCTTAGGTTTATGACATAGAAAGACCTCCAAAAATATTAGACCTAGACCTAGGAAAAAGGGAAAATGTCAAAATATTGGTGACCCAAACAATATGAAGCAATATTTATAATGAATCAATGGGTGATGATCGAGAATACTAGGCTCAAGGGGCCGGTAACCAGATGGATTCAATGGCATAACTGGAAACTAAGGAAACCTGGAATGGGTGATAACCAATCAATCATGAAATAGAACGTATGCAAAGAGATTGACACTTAGGGATTTTCAAGAGGTTTAAGGCACACATAGACCCTAGAACAGAAGTAAGACTAAAATCCCAAACCTTAGGACATACTCAAATAAAAAAGACAACCAGATTTTGTAATACTTATCAGTGGAAGACAAATTTTTTTTTAGGGGCTACACCAAGTCCCATTCTAGAAGCGAGAGAAGACCACTCTTTCTAACCAATTCTCTTCCCTCTTAATGATTATCTCTCCCCTATAATTTGCAAATGGTTCTACAACTGGAGGTTTCTTTATGTTTAGGGCTAGGGCCCAAATTTCTAGTGTATCCCATTCCCTGCTCAATATCATCTTTAAGATTGAAGTAAGAATGGAAAAGAGATAAAGAAATCTTATAACAATATGAAGAAATGATCACTCACCTTTAAGTTTAGGTTTCACTAACTTGCTATTCGTTAATGCGGGAATACCTATGTTCTAAGTTTGTAACTTGCCTATGATCAACTTCAAGGTTCCAAGTCCAACTTTTGAATTGAGAGCTCACAAGTTCAAAAATGAGCAAAATGTGTAAGGATAAATGACAGTTTTAATTGTATTTATATTAATCCATATTTGATGAATTCCATAGGATTTTTCAATGGTATATTAAAAATTTGGTGAATCTTGCATTATTATACAACAATACATTGTAATTTTCAAGGTAATTATGGCCCTACGATTATCATGGAGATGTCACAACAATTGGCAAAATGTGTCCTCAAATGTAATTATTTTTTAATGTTATTGGCGAAATGGGTCCTCATAAGAAACTATTTGTAAATTTTAATCGGTGAATTGGGTCCTCACAAGAATTTTTTTTTTTGTATTGATACAAGAAAAAGAATGAGTACAATTAAAAAAGGTAGTCAAACATTCGCCAATACAAGACATGAATACAATGCACAACTATCACAAATCAGCCAATGTTTGAACAATAACATAAGCAACTCCAAGGAGCACAAGAAATTTTTTGTAAATTTTAATTGGTGAAATGGGTCATAATACACAATGTTGTTTTAATTATATTGGAAAATATGTAGATGATTGATTACATGCTTCTAAGATTCTAGGTGAAAATATTAATCGATCCATTTGAAACACATAGTTTGTTATGGTGAATTGATTACTTAAATATGCCTCATAAAATAAATCAATGGAAAATGGACATGCATTGGACCGATAATTCATAAAATCCAAGTGATTTGGCCACCCTATTGGGTGTGATTAATTCACCAATTGGAAAAGATTTGCCACTAAAGTTTTCCCTGCTAGGTTATGGTATCTAGAAAATAGAGAAAGTAACTCTATTGAGGAGAATTAGAAGTTGATGGGAAATTTAGGATAATGACATGCTAACAAAGATCATTGTGAAATGCTTCCACAACATCACCCATAGCTAAATTCTTGGGTAATGGCATTAGAGGTGGTATTGGCCTTAAATGATTATGACACATGATTTCTCTTAAGGGTTGATTGTCTTTTATCTCAAATGTCTCAAATTGGACACTGATAAATTTGCAACAATCAGATAATTTGAGAGGCCCAAAATTAATGACTACAACCTTAAACAATGCACCTTCATAATTGGTTTGATTTCTATAACACTCCACAAAGCTTCCTCTTTGAAACTCCATTTTACTCCCATAAAACTTTACCCAATATCCTTAACACTAATCCCCATACCCTATACACTTAACTGTGTACCATTAATCATGAACATTATCCCTCAACCCTCAACCCTATACTTAACCATAAACCCTACATCCTCAACCCTCAATCCTATACCTTATACCCTCACTACTGAATTTGACACCATTTTTTGATGGCCATTCGTCAGCAGTTCGACAAATCTTTGTCAGAAGAGCGACACAATGGCAAAAATATTTTTGTCATTGTTTTTTCATCACAAGACCGACAACGAATTAAATGTTGAAATAATGGCGAAGAATCGTCGGTCGACGACATCGTGAAATGTTTCAGGATTTCATCAGAATATCGACGAACAATCCATGTATCCTCCGACGAATTAGACCAGAAGTTTGTCACCAATTCGATGTAATGGGCGAGCAGTAGCATTGAAAAAACAATAGATATTTGTCACCATTGTAACAAAATGGGCAAGCAATAGCGTCGAAACAACACCAAGAGTTTGTCAACTTTGCGACAAAATTAGCAAGGGGCAACATCGGAAGAACACTAAAAAGTGCGTCGAACGTGCAACAAAATGGCCAAGGAGCGGCTTGGTGGCTACGCCGAAATATCGTCTCAATTACAACGAAATATGCGAGGAGTTACGACGAAATCTTCGTCGTAGATATAGCAACTTCGTCGAGCCTTTCTATTGATTCATCGGTTGTTTGCATCAAAATTGTGACGAATCATCAATTTAAAAAAAAAAATTCATGGAAATGTGCCATTACGGAGACTGACGACTGGTCATGCATACAGACTGCATATTGGTTTGATGTTTCAAATGATGCATTTCTTATATTGAAAAGTGCATTACCTTATTGAGCTTCTCTTTGTTTCGAGAATAGTTTAATATTCTCTACTTAACAGGGCCAACCACGTGATGGTGGGAGCTCATTTGGCCCCTCCCCCCTCCTCACATCACTCTCAATTCCCCATACCCAATTATATAACATTAATCATTCATTCATCCATTAATAACATATAACATTCATTCATTAACATATAACATTCATTAATTAACATATTCACATTCATTCATTAACATATAATATTCATTCTTTCAGTTTTTACACATTGTCAAAAATATGGTTGTCATGATATGATTACAATCACTTTTTTTTTGGTTTCTTTTTTAGAGCTACATAAAGCTGAAGTGGAGTATCATTTTCTAAATCAATATCTATCCCCCCTTTAGTTATTCTACCCTCTGCTCGTGATCTTAATGTACGCGTAGTCGTCTGCTCATGACGTGCACGCCGCTTCAAGGGGGGATCTGGTGCAATAAGAAAGAAATGTTAAACTAATATATTTTATTATTATTGTTACAAGTATTTCAAATTAAAAGAACATTAGAGTGGTTCTCTTTACCTGATGGGTCCACATCATGTTCTTGAACTTTTGTTATAGACTCATACTCAACATGTTGAACACCGTCTAAATCCTGATTTGCAGTTGAAACATGAAAGGTTACATTAATTAATACATCAATTGAAATTAAATATGTTTAAGAGAACATGAGGGTGGTCCTCTTTACCCGATGGGGCCACATCATGTTCCTGATCTTCTCTAGCCTGATCATGCTCAACACGTTGATCACACTCTACATGCTCTAAAGTTGAA
>VDFB02058242.1:454657424-454697828 GCA_007258455.2 Sequoia sempervirens
TATGTACCACCTCCATAGTAACTGTGTTTGTAACTAAGTGATTCAAATTGTAATCGATTAGCAACTCTTCCCCTGCAGTTATTGATTTTATCGCACATATGAATACACGGTTTCCCTCGCGCACCTCGAATATGCAATTGGGTTGCTTATTTGTTGACCCAAGTCATGTATGTTTATAAACCCTGCAATATTCCCTGATGCTTTTGGCCTTCCGTCAATGTACATAGCCACTCCTTTATTTTGATCCTTATATTTTAGTTGTATATAATTTGCTGACAATGCATACCTACGCATACTTCATGTATATCAAACTAGTTGCATCCAATGTTTGTAACTATAACAGGGTCCAACATATTTCATCAATTCAGTAACTTTGTTGTAACAGACCTTTATGCCGTCCATGCAAAATAGGCCCAAACCATGTAATGATGATGGTGCTATGTGATATATCCTCTCGTTGACACAAAAATCAGTGTTTATTGGAGGAAGTTCCTTGGGTACCCATTGTTTCCGTAGATGTCTGTACCTCAAGGGCACCTCAACGTCACCTATGCTCTCATCATCATAAGAACATGACCCCCCTTCAGCAAGAAAAATTTTCATGGGTTTACGAAATTTTCTTCTAATATTTTGATATCTAGTTGATCTCCCTCTTTTAGACATACTACATGTCTCACTTTCCTCTTCTTTTCCTAAATTTCCCTCGCTCGAGGAAGACAGATCTGAAAAATACCTATTTGGTGGTACCTGCATTCATAAGGATGTTGAATGAAGTTCTTTCATGGTGATGTGATCCCAAGGTGACATTATGATTAATCTATCATTTCATCGCTAGAATTTCATAGGTTATAAGGTAATCAAGTCTTGATAGATTGCAAGCTATTGTTCCTACCGTCCAAATGTGTACATCACAAATCAAATCTACTTAACGTTTTAACTCCCAAACTTTGTAACAAGTGTTAAATGTGACTATGGCCCACCAGTTACACAACCAAGGCCTCAAATGTATTCTCTAATTGTAATGAAAAGAATTTTTCTCTTCATTCAAGTAAATAAATTTGAAGGGAAACACCACCAAGTGGTTTATTTGACACCTACATGACTAAAAATAGAAGCAAATTAACATTTAATTTCCATATGTCTAAGTGGTTAATGGGGAGGGAGTGTGAACTAGGTCTGGTTAAGTCATCATAAGTTTACACTTTGGCAATAATTTTTTTTAAGTCATATTTAATCTTCTTACGTCTAATTGCTAGGAGATTTTTGGTATGTTTTAAGGTAGGATGATTGATGAAGGAGCCCAAAGACTAGCCTTTCTCCATTGTATCCAAGTACACATAACAACAGTCTTCTCTTATACAGTTGGACATGATTTAAAGAACTTAGCTAGGAATTATTCATTTAACCTAAGGTTTTCTCATAATGCCATCATTGGAAAAGTATGATCAAATTCTTCTATTATGAAGAATTGGTCTATGTGCCTCTAGTAATCACTATAAATGTTTGTAAGGATAAAATGATTAATTGCATCAAGAGAGAATCAACTTTGAGTTCTTCAAAGATTATATTCCTCTATTCATAAATTTAAGGGTTGTGTGTGGAGGAGGTTATCACTACCAAGAAGGGAGGAGACCTTTCCTTGTATTCTTTTATAATTTTCATTATTCTTATTTATTTTACACCTACATTTACAAATACACATACATATGCATTTACTGTTTTCATTTATTTCTCATGTAGTTTAATAGTTTGATCTGATGGAGGCTCAAATTTAAGTCCTTGGTTTCCTTTTGTTACTAGTTTGTCTTGATTATTCAGAAGGTACCTAGGGCTGGAATTTTGCTTTGCTTCCATGAAACCTTGGTGTTCTATCTTTGGGTTGGGTCTTTTCTATTGTTACCTTTAGAGGAGGGGTTCTAAAAACAACTTATGTCCCATTGAATCATCTAGGCCAAGCCCCTTTTTAATAAAAATGCTAAATATTTTTCTTGCCCCTTTTATTTATTAAAGTCTGGGTCGGTCCGTGCCTCACGCTTTTAAAACACCATTGAGTCATCGACTGTCATTGCCCTAGGCGAAGTCCCTTTCCCCTTATTTTCTTCTAAGTATTTTTAATGTTTTACAGGGGTTATTTTGATGACCGTCAATTTCCCTACAGTTGATTTTGGCCGTTCCCTGCAATCTCACAATGACACCACTGCTGGCTGTTTGGTGATCGTGATATCGCGGGCAGGTGCCACGTGTCCTAGTTTGCTGATGCTGAAAAGAGTAAAAAAAAAGTTTTTAATATGTGTATTGGACTTTAGTGCGTTATGGAGTGGGTTACTAAACCACATGTGAGATGCACGTGCTCATGATCAATGGCAATGTTTTAACATTGGTGAAAAAAGTTGCTTGACGGATAGGTATTGATGCTACTCCCTGTTATGTATGATCGTGATCACTGATGAAGGGAATCAATGGTTTCCCGCTATTGCGTGATCCTAAACTAAAGGGAGTTTAATGATCATGATATCGTGGGCGGGCGCCACATGTATTCTTTTCGCACTGCGTATTATTGTGGGTCCTTGATAATGACATGGAGATGTTGTTAGCTTCTTTGAAGGTGACCATTTGATAATCTAACAGAAACAAGAGATCAATAGCGAAGATTTAAATTTGCATCAAATACAATTGAAGCCATTGGTGTGGCATGCAAGTAAGCTTTAATGGCAAACGAGACATCTCCTGGCCATTTCTCATAAATTTTAAGTATTTAATTTTAGGCTATCTTCACCACAAGGGAATTCAAGTGTTTTCAAAGTGGTCTAGAGAAAAAGATAGAGTTTTTTCAAAGCAATTATAGCAAGGTTTGATTTTCTGTAGAGCACGAAATCCCTTGAGTTACTTTCTTTATCACTATTTTTGTTTGAATGTGATTCTTGTGGAGGGTTGTTTTGTGTTAGTCAACGATTTTTTGGATTAAGGTTCTAGGGTTACTGGTTCTTTTGAATTGTGGTAAATTGCAAAATTCTACTATAATTTCATTTTGGGTAGCCCTAGTTTGTTCACAAATTTGATGTTAGGAGAAGCCTTGGTTGTTTGAAATGGCACCACTAAAGCAACATTATGGCCTTATTGATTATTTGCAAAGGAATCTATATGATGATTTCCTTGACCAATTCCCTTTGTCAACAAATGATAAGAAGAGGGGTTTGATCTTATTAAATGGGACAGCCTTAGGTGAGGGATTAAGATATAAAACCTATAACATTGTAGATGCTAGGGTACAAATGACAGGCTTGGAAATGTTTAGAAGATGGTATGGGTAGCGAAATATGTCTCATCCTTTTTCAAATGGTTGGAGATATGATATGAGAAAACTTGTGGTGCCGAATGTATTTCTTGATGTTGACCTACTTAGGGCAGTGGCTGCACAATATGATCCCGTCACAAGGATTATCAGGGATAATGATGGCGGGGTTTTACTGAATATAAATGCAAATGAGATTTGACAAGTTTTTGATTTAATTGAATACAACTCATTCTTGGTCCCGATAGACCTTGATGAAATGAAGCAGGAATATGCCAGGGTACAACCTCTTTTCAGATTAAAGTTGCTTCCTCCTCATCTGGCCAGGGTGGGCAGTTCAACGATTCACATCAGCTCAACTGATTGGGAACCTTTCAGGTTGAGTTGTTTTGCTGATCATTTCTTGGCAACTTTTTATTCACTTTGCCAAATTTTAGGTTTCAACCCTAAAACCATGATGCCCATTGCTTATATGTTTATGAGGGCTCAAATTCAGCATCCTAACTTTTCTGTAGTGTACAACTATGCTTCTTTCCTTACTAAAAGGATACGTGAGGGTTTGCTGAACTTGTATGTGGGGGACACTGGTACTCCTTTCTTTTGGTATTCCTTATTAATGCATATGTTCTTGTACAAGAATGTCGATTTCTTCTCAGAGAAAATGGAGTTGAGGCAGGAGATGAATGGAGAAAAATTACCAGTGTAGGCTTAGAGTGCAGACTTGTCTTACAACAAGGGAGATGCCAGTTTTGTGCAGTTTGATAACTGCTTTGCTTCTAAACTCAGAGCTAGACTGATGGTGAATGTGCCAAGGATTCCTGAAGATTTGTACGACTTCCTCCGACCCAAAGTGAGGAAGCCTAATTTGAAGGTGTGTCATAATTGGGGTGACATCATTCTATACCCTGTAAGCACTGTCCTAAGGGTTTATGGTTTCCAGGGAGCTCCTCATATTCTCCCATCTAATATACCATCAAGAATGGGATTTGCAGAGGTCATGTGGCAACTAGGTTGCATTCATGAAGATAATTTGATAGGAAAAGGAAAAGGGACTTTGTTCCCTGATTATGCTATTGTTTCATACTTTGTTTTTTCCAAGGGAGGATGGGTTCACTTTGACAGATATTTTGATGACTACCATTTGAAGAGTGGATCTAGGAGGCATCATGACCCTAAGGGATTCTTTGCCCTATTTAGGCAAAGAATTAAGGGTGGCAAGTTTGCTCATGTTTTCAATTTTCTTGAGGATTTGATTAGAAATGAGTTCGATTTGAGTCAGCAAGAATTAAATAAAGAGAAGTGGATTGCTTATGAGAAAATGTTGGCCATGGTGCATAAACTAGATCCAAAATATGATCCATTGATGGAGTTCACTCCATTTCGTAAAAGAATTGATTTCTTGATGAATAATTTCAAAGAAATCATGAGCACCCTGAGAACAAGGAAAATAAACTTGGAACTAGACTGGGGAATTTAGAGAAATTAGAGGTGAGGCCTAAAGAAATAAGGCTGACCTATCAGCCACCAATGGACAGGCCTCTATACAGGAGGAAGAGAGATGATAGCAGTGATGAAGAAGGAGGAGATAAAAAAGGGAAACAAATAATAAAAACATCATCACAACTGGGTCATGGGATTAGGAAACCTGGGGGAATAAAGATTGTGAATCTGGATTCACCACCTAGAAATGACCCTGTAGAGCTGCCATCAGAGCCAAGCCTTAAGAGGAGAAGAGTTGAGGAGTCACAAGAGGCTCTGGTGGATGAAATAATTATAACTGATCAGGACATGTAGGTTGGTATCTCCTCCCCTCCTAGATTAGCACAAATGGTGCTAACTGATATGGATATAAAGGAGCAGTGTGTACAGGATGCCAGGATGGTGGCTTGCAAGGCATTCTTAGATGATGATGCCTTCGTGAAAACTCCTGTGTTCTTGCAGTTGATCTGGAGGATGAAACTTGAAGAATATCAGGATAAATGCAAGACCAAGAGGAATCAAGACCTGATAGGTCTAACCAGGAGAATGATGATGAAGTCAAAGCTAAATTAATGAAGCAATTCAAAAGCATCACTCTTGATGAAGGAAGGAAACTTGTGTCTCAGGCTGGTGTCTTACTCCTCCCTAAATGGGACATAGCCGAGGCTATAGCATTCAATGCTATTATGCAGTCTAAGCATCCTATTCAAAATAGTGAAGAAGAAGTTAAGGAAGCTCTACAAGACTTTGCTTTTAGTGAGGAATATGAAACTTTAGCCATATGGGCATTGGCACCTCAAGGTAGAAAACCAAATGTGGTTGATATTAGCCCAAGTCTAAGGGACGGGCTCATTATCAAGAGAGCTTCTGAAACCTCAACAACATAAGCCACAAGCCTGACACTAAATGTGGCCAAATTGGCCTAGAAGACAGCTGAAAGAGATGAAGCTAAAAAGAAAAGCCTGATAGAAAAGTACAATGCAATAATTGGGGAGTATACTAGAATGCAGCAGAAAAATATTGAGTTGCAGTCTGAAGTAGATAGATTGAGATAGATTGAGGCGGTTAGGAGAATCGTCCAGTGCCTCTGCTATCAGAGCATTACCTACTACTTCGGGGTCATTTCCCCCTATTATCCCAATCATTTCAACTCCTGGATCCCCAATTTAGACACCTGCTAATAGCCCTGCACCAGGGCCAGTTGAAGAGGAAGATGAGTATTTTGTAGATCCTACCAAAAAGCAGATGATGAATAAAATCATAGAATTACAGGCTGCCCTAAGGGTGAGTGAGGATGGTGCTATGGCTAAACACAATGAGATGGTTGACACCGTTTTGAGGCATTTAAATGAGAAGGTTGATTCTAGATTGCCAGCTATACATTCTTTATATTCTTTATTCTTGGGTAAAATACAAAACATTAACAGAGATTGGGAAGTGGTTCTACCTCTGGTTGAGAAGTGGATCCCTCGGGCCACTAATTTAGATGTTATGTTTAAGGCTTCCAGATTTGATGTAAATAACAGGCCCCAGTCATTAAAGCCTACTCAAATCTTTGTGAAATCATTGAAGGGATTCCAGGCCTTGCCTGATGATTTGAGTAGGAAAATTAGAGAACTAGTAAACAGTTTTAATGATTGGAATGACACTTTTCTGCCATATATAATAGATGCACAAGGAAATATTACAACACTATAGCAGTGGCAAGATAGGGCAGAAGAGGTTATTAATGCACAAATCAAATTGATTTGTGATGACTCAGACCATGACTTGTTGGTAAGTAGCATGGATAAAATAATTAATACCAGCATGTTCTTAGATTCATTTGAGAGGGAGGAAAACCAGGTTGTGGTGAAATTCACACCTTACAATACCAAGGTGAGGGAGGTGGTGAATTTTAATTAGTCAACAGATGAGGAATATCAGAATTGGGTGGACAAGTACTTAACTGAAGAGGAGTGAAACGGTGTCTATTACTGGCAACTGACAGCTCAACAGTTATATTATAATTGATTATGCTTTTGTTTCCATGGTGGCTTTGGGCATAGGTTTTGAGGTGTAACAAATGCTGTAGCTATTGTGTAATGAGTAGAAATCAATGAAAAGATGCTCCAGGACTTGGTGGTTTTGATCATAGTTTTGAATTGGCACATAGTAGTCCAATTGATTGGTGACATGTGTAATTTCTAGCCCGATGCTTGTTGCTCCTTCATTTTCTATAAGAAGGATTTCAAGGCTGGAAATAATGGTTGGAAAGTCAGATATTTTGAAGGTTGAGTCTAGGTATAGTTGTAGAGCAGACTGTAAGAACCTTTTTGAATGTTAAGGCAATTTAGGTTTGGGGTTATCCTGTAATGGGTTTTAAAGTTATGGAGATTTGATGTTTCATAAGCAACACTAGCATTTGAGCTATGATGTTATATCTCAAGCTCATGTCTCTTCTTTGTACAAACATATCATAATTTTAAATAGAATAATCAAGGATTATGATGTTCATCTCATTGCTCTGATGTGTGTGTTTTCCATTTTGGCTTTAATTTAAAGAATTAATTAAAGTGCTTGGATGGAATCATGGATGAGTATGTTTGTAGAGGGATTTAGTAAGAAGTATTGGGCTGGGACAGGAATTGACACTATTGTAATGCAATATTTCCAAGGATCATGCGTGCTAAGTATTTAAATCTGTTGTTGAATCATGAATGTGAATTTGACTCCCCAATGGTATATGGCATTGATCTAAATTGTATGAATTTGTGAAACTTTGTGTCTGTATGTATTTGCTTAGGGATTGCCACCAAATTACAAATAAAATTACTATCATAAGTTATGAAATAATGTTGTAATCATCTCATGCTCCAAGTAGTTGATATTACTGGTGAAAGGCCAATTCATTTTAGTGGTATCCTATTCTATTGAGCTATTTGTGGGATTATCTGTGAATCGTTAATGATTGTTTATGAGTTTGGTGCAGAGATCATAAACACATTATAGGGACCACCCTCCTGGGTCTTGCAAAGCCCAAAGTGTAGGAGGTTATTATTAAAATCCTCGTCAGTTGGTCTAGGTCCTTCGAGCTGCCCTTGATTGGAATTGGCAATTCCAAAGGTAGATTAGAAGACCAACCTGGTTTATAGGAAAAAACACCAACATGATCGATTTCATATTATATGTGTTGAAGACTTTAGAATTTCAATTACATTAATTTATGGATATGTTGTATCTATAACACTATAAAACCATGTGCTCTTTGCATTTACACTTGCATTTAGAAATACACATTTATATACATATATATAGATTTCTTTAATGATATGTTGCATTTATTGTTCTAGGAGAGCATCCAGTAATTGCATTTACATTTACATTTAAAAATACATATACATACATACATATATGTGTGTGTATGTGTGTGTGTGTGTGTGTGTATGTATATCATTTATATTCGGTTGAAACAACCCATTAGGTCCACATGGATAAAAATTCATAAAAATCCATATCTCCCATACATGTTTTATTTGAAACCCTACGCCTCCCATTCATGCATCCTACAATTACAACAAGATCCACGGGCCTCTTACACAAGCTACAATAATCACAAAAAGTGTAAGCCACTTTATATCATGTTTGGACTACAAAACCCTGAAAAACAAGGTAACTTAGATTATGATTTGTTGGGTGGTCAGTATGGAAAAAATCATTAGCACCAGCTCATTCTTGGAGTCTTTTGAAAGAGAAGTGAATCGGTGTGGCTAAGTACAAACCTTATAGTGTCAAGGTGAATGAGGTGATCAATTTTGATTGGCTTGTTGATGAAATTACAAAGCCCGGTCCAATTGTTTGGTGACACATGTGCTTTCTGGCCCGATGCTTGTTTGCTCCTCCTTTTTCTATAAGAAGGATTTCAAGGCCAGAAGTACGGGTTAGCAAGTTAGATATTTTTGGTCGAGTCTAGATGAAGTTGTAGAGAAAATTGTAAAGTCTGACGGTTTTAGGGAAAATGCAATTTAGGTTCGAGTCATTAGTAGGTTTTGAATTCATGGGGATTCGATGTTTTATGACAATACTAGCATTTGAATTGATATGATTAATTCAAACTCATGTCTCTCCATTGTACAAGCATATCTGAATTTTGAATAAAATGATCAAGGGTTGTTTCGTTCATCTCACTGTTGTGGTGTGTATGATTCTTGTTTTAGATTTAATTCAAAGAATTAATTAAAATGCTTGAACGGGATTGTAGGTGGATATGTTCTGTATAAGTTATTTTATTTTTTCTGTCTTATCTTATACCATTTTAGGAGAATGGGGGTGCCAATGTATGAGAAGATCTTTGGAAACTAGGCATGAAAATTGAAGGTTAAAGATAATGGGGGTGCCAAACACAGTACTCATTGCCCCTTGGTCGTCGATTTTTTGTGAGTGCCCTCAACCTCATCCTCGGCACTGGTATTGACCTTTTTTCACTCCTCCAAACTCTTCCTCGGCACTGATATTGACCTTGTTTTCACTCCTCCACACTCTTAAATGCGGCGCTGGTATTGACCTTGTTTTAACTCAAACTCTTCACCGGCTGGTATTGACCTTGTTTCACTCCTCCAAACTCTTCCTCGTGACATTGACCTTGTTTTTCACTACTCCAAACTCTTCCCTCAGTCTTGGCATTGACCTTTCCTTCTCTAATTTGGCGAGCTACAACTTGGTTTCGTTAGCTTTTACAGTATGTTAATTAAGTTCAAAATTTTGGCACCATTTAGCTAGGTTTTAATATTCTACAATATAGTTAAGTATATTAGCTATATTTTACATAATAAATAATATAATTATTCAACTTATTATAATTAGATATTATATTCTTTAACAAAATTATTAAATCATTATAAAATTATTATAATTAATAATTAATAATAAGTATATTTTATATAATTCCAAATATAATTAATATAATATATTTAATTTATAGTAATATATTAATATGAGAGAAACTAGAATTTTACGATTTGTTGTTTCATGTCAACAATCCAAGGATGGCATGTCCTTGGGGGTATGCTCAAGGTAGCATGCCATTTGATTAAAGATATGATAGTTCTCCTTTAAGGACCTCTTCAGTATCCATTGCACTTAAGGAGACAAAAAGATAAATATATAGGAAGAAAATATAGAGAGAGGTAGATAATGAAAACATACAAATGAAGGGGAGACAAAGAGATAGAGGGGTGAGATAAAGAGATAAGGATGAATAGATAGAGATATAGGGAAGGTGATTGATATATCTCTCCCTGTCGCTATCTATATCTCCCACTATCTATGTCACTCTTGCCTCTTCCCCCTCTATCTATTGAGCTATCTGTCCCTCTCCCCCCTTTCTCTCTCATTCACTCCATCTCTCCCTCCATCTCTCCTACTCTATATCTCTATCTCTATTTCTCTTTTTATCTCCCTCTTACTCCTCTCTATATACACGAGAGTAATTAGGAGGTGGAGGGTGGCCTTAAGGGAGGGAGGGAGGACAGAAGGGAGAGAGTGGGAGAGGGTGGCAGAGAGTGGGAGAGGGTGGGAGAGAGGGTGGCAAAGAGTGGGAGAGAGTGGGGAGGAGAAGAAGCTGAGGAAGAGAGTGGGAGAGAGTGGGAGAGAGTGGGAGGTGGGAGAGTGGGAGGGAGGTAGGAAGAAGGTGGGAGAGAGAGGTGCGAGAGAATAGAGAGTGGGAGAGTGGGAGATAGGGAGGGAGAGAGTAGGAGAGAGTGGGAGAGGGTGTGAGAGAGCGGGAGAGAGTGGGAGTGGGAGAGTGCCCGAGAGAGTGAAAGTGTGGCTACGTAGGGTTTCTATACATAGTATTTGTAGGAGAATGGTATCTCTATTTTGAATTATTCTAAACCTTGTTTCTATGTAGTAGTTTTTAAATTCATTTTGTCATTATACTCTATAATTAATAGTTTGTATATTGTACTCTCTCTATACATGATTTAAAGCAAAATTGGGGACACTAATAGAACCTTCATTTATGTTTTTAAAAGACTAAGAAATGTATGAAAATTTGACAACATGAAAACCATGAAAATAAAAGTGAAAATAAAAATTTAACATAGTAAAAATGGCCAATCATGTGCCAAAAATGAAAAGAACCATTTGTTGTTACTCTAATATTTCAACCACATAATAAATTACCAAGTGCATTTTATAAATGTATCATGCAAGAAGCACAATATTGGGAATCAATGTGAATGATTCTCATCAAGAAATTAGACAAGCTTTGAGATTGAAGGACCCAAGCTCTTTGTAGGTTTTCAATGAAGAATTAATTAGTCACTATTAGGAACAATAAAAAAATAGATAAATGTGAAAATAAGATTCAACTATTGGTCCATTTTTGTTCAATATAAGTTGTATTAGTTGTATTTTAAATCATTATGTGCTGATTTTATAACAACAAAGAGATTTTTTGTGTTCAACTATTAGTCCATATGTGTTGTTTTTATAAAATAGAACACATAGAACAAAACTTTGAAGTTCCATCACTACCCATAACCCTAAACCCTAAACCATTAACCCTTAACCCTTAAACCCCAAAACCTTAAACCCTCTACCCTCTCTCTCTCTCAAGTCTCTCCCTCCTACCCCCTCTCCTACATGAAATAATTAATGTTTATGATTTGCATTAAATGGCATCCTATTTCCAACATTAACCTTGGGTTGTCCGCTCAAGGTGATGGGCCTACATCAAGTTTGTAAACCCATATCACTAATTCTAGGTTTGTGTTGCTTGAAGTGTCTTCATTGTTCTATACTAGTGATTTTATTTTCAATTGAGTCAGTCTATCCTTTTGTCCATTGTTGGCCATGGTTTTATCCTTTTCCACATTCAGCCCCTGCCTTCAAAGGAAAATTTACCCTTTACAAAGGTGAATTTGCATTGTAGATAGGTGATTTTTCCTTGCAAAAGGGTGAATCTACATCCAATCTAGTCTAGGTCTTCCATTTGGGTGAATTTAACTTTGTCAGAGGAAAATTATCATGACAGTCACTTTTTAGGAAACTAAAAAATGGGTGTCTTTCCATCCTTTAGGCGAGTTTGTTAGTCATTTTATGTTGAATTCACCCATTTTCATAGAACAAGAGAATTTGTTTTCATTTGGGGTGAACCTACTATCCACAGGGGCAATCCCATTTTCAGTCTGAGTCATTCCATTAGTCATTTTTTGTCAAATTTGCTCATTTTCCCTAAACAAGAAAATTTTCCCTTGTCAAGGGTGAACTTTCTATCAATTCGAATCAATCTATCATTGGTTGCTCTCTCAAATTTTCCCATTCTCTACAGATAGGAAAATTTTCTATTACTTTGGGAAAATTTGCTCCCTAAACGGGCAATTTTTCCTCCTTGTCTAAGTCCTCGTTCGTCCATTTCAAGATTTAGGCGAGTCCATTTGTCGAACAAGCAATCCTATTTTTAAGCGAATCTGTTTCCCATCTATACCGTTCAGGAAATAGGAAAATTTGTCACCCCGTTAGGTGAGTTTGAAAGTTAGTTCCGCCCATTTTCATCAAGTTTAGGTGATCCTACTCTTGTTTTGGGTGAACTTGTAAGAGTTTAGGTGAAGCTGCCAATGTTTTGGGTGAATTTGCTAACTATTTGGGTGAACCTAATTCTAGATAGGCGAATTTTCTTTTGCAAGTTCACATTTTTCTTGAGTCCCCTAGATATAGGCGAATTTGACCCTAACAGAAAGGCTAATTTTATCAACTTCACCTGTTTCCTAGGCCCCCTTGAGTTTTGGGAAAATTTGCTTCCCTAGACAAGTGATTTTGATAAACATAGAGGCAAATTTGCTCACTGTGTATAGGAAAATTTGTGACATAAATAGGTGAATTTGATAAACATAGAGGCAAATTTCCTCATTGTGGATAGGAAAATTTGTGACTTAAAGAGGTGAAGTTGGTATACACGGAGGTGTATCTATTTCCCATACAAATTCTAAAATGTGAATCCTTTGGGCCATTAAAAGCTTATTGTTTTCCAAGTCATTTATCACAATTGAAAATTTTTTATCACCTTTTTTTTGCCCGTAATCCTCATTTTAGTCCATCTACATTTTCCAAAAGTCATTCATTCATCATCCAAATCATATAGGTGCATCTTAGAACATCTCTAGATCACATATCCATCATCATTTCATTCATCCAAATCCCCTAGACTTCATTTTAGAGGTTATTATTCAAGTTGGTTTAGGTGTTTGAATCTAATCATCATTGATGAGCTTAAAATATGCTCATAATTTGATGATATGATAAACTTTTAATGTCTTTACTTTTGATATTTCATGGCTGTTTAAACTTTGTTGAAACCTTTTATCAGAATATCCTGTAGCAAGATACTTTTATATCCCTGCAGCTTATTGTGTTGACTTGATTGCATTTATTGCCCTGTTGACCCCCGAAAATGACTGGTATATCGTATACAGTTTTTGAATGATGAAGTAAATTTAAATGTGTGATTAATGAATAGATATCGTGTATGTGCCATGCGCCTTTTCTTTCGCCTGTTACCTTTTGTTTTGCAGGTTGTTGAAGAATGATCGAGTCAAGCGTAGCCGATCTCAGCCTTGCAGGAAAGTCCATTTCCTGCACGACTACGAGGAAGCTCCGGTGAAGACTCTTTAACCGAAACCGTTGGGAAGATTTTAATGACAAGTCAATCTGGAAAGAGTGGAGCACTAGATTCTCTCTGGATCGGGTTGAGCACATAAATTCATTTATGAAGTTTGTTCCTTGATTCTGGGATACATGTTACTTCCACGTCTTTCTTTGATGGAGTTAGTTAGTTAGTTGTTCTTCTGATTTAAAAATAAGATACTCCTCCTGCGTGAGAGAGTAGAGAGGATGGATAGAGAGATAGACGATAGTTAGAGTAAGATAGAAACAGAGTAGCAGATATCATGTAAGAATCAATATGATAATGAAAGACAAAATCTGTTTGACCAGAGACATAGTTTGTTGCTAGTTCCCATATCAACAAAATGATGTATATCACTCTGTTTTTATGAATAAAATTCAATGAAGTTCTAAGTTTAACATCTGCATAATCAGTAGATGCTTGCTAAGGGGGCCCACTTAGTAAGTATCTATAGCTAGTTAGTTAGTTATTCTTTTATGTTGTTCTTCAGTTAGCTTTCATCTTTGAAGTTTTCATGCAAACTCAGTCTTATAGTGCTCCTGCAACATAGAGAGTCCATCCCTGTGACTGTTCCTGCAGCATAAGGCCAGTTCATGGTTTGTGTTTCAGTCTTAGTTGTTATGGTTTTTATCATAGTTGAGTTAAAGAATTCCGCATTACCGATCTGTGGTTTAGATAGAATTTCTTTCCAGTATGTATTTTTGCTAAGATTTGATTGAAACTAATTCCTAGTGCATATATTTTGCCGTGCCATTTAAAGTCTACGTCCCCTGGTTTGACAAGTAAATGAACGTCCATATAGAGAGATATTAGTTACCTGTCGGAATGTCCAATTCCCAGGAAAGGTTTTACTGAGATTTTCATATCCTTTTTGTGGGCGCGACCATTTTTGGCGCCATTGTCGGGGATGGCGTCCAGCTAGGAGTTTTTCAGAAGCCAATTTTTAGGACTAGTTTAGCTTGTTAGTAAATTTTCTAGATCCTTTAAGTCACTATTCACCATATTGCATGCATAGAAGAAGAAGAGACGCACTGGGAAGGTTCCTCCCTGAAAATCTGTTTATTGAACTACCATTTGACCCAGCTGACAATGAACCTGAGAAAAATCCCTTCGCTTTGTTATTTCAACAACCAGACATGGAAAATAATCCACCTAATAATCCACCTCCTACATTTGAGTTTCCCATTGTTCCTCAACGAGATACTGATAATCTTAAAAACATTCCCTCTTCTTTGCTTCCAAAATTCTATGGTTTGGTCACAGAGGACCCATAAACTTTTCTGTTTGAATTTGATGTTCTCTACTGCAGTTATGACTACAACATAGACGCTCACAAACTGAAGCTATTTCCTTCCTCCTTGAAGGAAGGAGCTCTCAAGTGGTTCATGAGTCTCGGAAGAGGAGTTGTAGATAGTTGGGCAGCCATGTAGACCAAATTCCTTGAAAAGTATAAGGAATATTGTAAGAGCGCCAGCAAAGGTGATGACATATTCCGAATTCAGCAGAAGGATGATGAGAGCCTGGAAGATTATATCCAAATTTTTGTTTGCACTAAAGAGGAACTCAAACCATACTCTCAACGAGGACTCTCAGAAACTACTCTTTCTAAGGGGAATCAGTGATGCCTGTATAGATGCCCTGGACCTGATGGGAGGAGGTGATATCACCCAACTGCCTTGGGATGATATAAAGAAAATATGTCTTAACTACTCTTGAGCAATAGTCAAGAAAGGTTGAGGTCATCATGCTACCACGGGAAAGTCTTCTTCTGGTGGAGTCTCCCGGATGGAGATCACAAATTTGCTATCTGATTTCAAGCAGGACATCATTAATAATATGGCTACACAACTAGATACCATGCAAGCTCGAAGGAAACATGAGGAGGCTGAGACAGTTTTGGCAGAGTTCTGTCCATACTGCAGACAAAAGAAGCGTGATTGCAGATGCAAGATGGTGGCTAATTTGGAAGCCAGACAATTGCCTACTGACTTCAAGCTAGTAGAAGGTGATGATGATCAAGTTTTCTTTGTCGCACAAAGGAGACCATGGGCCCAAAGGCAAGGTATGCCTCAAGATCCTTTAACTTTTGGTAATCCTTATTCTGGCTGTAATAACCAATGGCAACATGCATATGGACCACCCCCATCCTGGAATCTGCCTCAACCTAGTTGGCCTAATTATCAGACCCCACAATGGCAATCTCCTCAAGGAGGTTGGCAGCAACCATAAGGGAAATGGACCCCACCTTCAGGAAATTGGTAGCAAAATCCTCAATAGAGAAGCCCTCAGCAATGGAAAAACCAGTCCTCTGGATTCCTGCAGCTTCCACAGCCACAACCACAAGCCCTTATGCCACCTCCTGCAGCAACTGCCACAAATCCTGGACCTCCGAAGCAAACACCTATGCCTGCCCAGCCGTTGCCCAATCCCAATAATAAGTAACAGCAGTAGCCTCAACAACTTGTATATCTTTCTGAGGCCAACCAATATCAAACTTATGCCTTGAACATTAATGACATCCATTTGAGGTCTGGAACCACTTTACCTGCTCTGAAACCACCTCTGATTATTGACATACCAGATTCTCCCCTTGAAGAATCTGCTGTACCTGTTGTTCCTGCTGAGCATATACCCATAACTGATACGGTTTCTAAGGAGTCTGTTTTGCAAAACCAAGATAACCCACCTTTTCCTCAGAGGTTGCAAAATATTGTATCTAAATCCATGGAAGAACCCACTTTTGACATCCTGAATCAGCTCAAGAATGTGCAAATTCAAATCCCTTTATTTCAGGCTATTAAAGACATTCCCATTTTTGGAAAAGCTATTAAAGAGGCCTGTTTGAAGAAGCCTGGACGAAAGAAAAAGGATCCTCAAACAATTCATGTCTTAGGAAAATTGGCTGATATAATGTTGGGAAATGTAGTTATTCCAAAGTATATTGACCCTGGAAGTCCTGTGGTGCAGATACATATAAATGGTCAAGTTGTAAAAAATGTTTTGATTGATTTAGGTGTTGCTATTAATGTAATGACAAAACATACTATGGACTCCCTAAACATTAAAGATATTAGGTCTACACCTACAGTTCTACAGCTGGCAGACAGCTCCACAGTTAAACCTGATGGGATAGTGGAAGATGTAATTGTCACTCTTGAATCTTGGGAGTATCCTGCTGATTTCACAATATTATCAGTAAATGCAACTTTAGGAGGATATCTAGTTATCCTTGGTGGACCATGGTTAGCAACTACAGATGCTTTTATAGGATGCCGTTCTGGAGATATGACCATCTTTGATGGACAGTCCACAAAGAAATTGGCTCGGTATCCACCTGCTAGACCCCAACCAGATTTGTCCCAACCTGTTTGGCCAGATGTGGGGGAAGAAATTGAAGAAGCCAATTCTTTGGCTCAATTAATGATGATTCAAAATGATCCATTCTCACAACTTTAGAGTGAGGATGCTTTATTGTTCCAAATTCTACAGTACAAAGCTGATACGGGTAGTTCATCTGATCCAAATGGTACTAATTTACAATGTTTCCTGCAACAACCAGATTCTGAAAGCTCACTGCCTAAACTTCCAACAATTTTTCATAATTTACTTCCACAAGAGGTACAAACATCACCCATAGATTCTATGAGTAATCTCACTAAGCAGATAGAATTATCTCCAGATCATTGTTTGAATGTCAATAGCAAGCTACCACAGTCTCAAGAGGCTGACTTATTAAAAATGCTACAAGAACAGCATAAAACTTTTGCATGGGAATATGGTGACATGCAAGGAATAGATCCTCGAGTTTGTACTCATAGAATATATATCAAATAAGACTGTGCACCGGTTAGAAAACCTCAAAGAAGAGTAAATCCAACACTTAGAGAAATAGTTAAAGGTGAGCTTCAAAAGTTGCTTGATGCTAGTTTTATTTATCCAATCTCTGATAGTCAATGGGTTTCTCCATTAGTCATTGTTCCAAAAAAGAGTGGAAAATAGAGAGTGTGTGTAGATTACAGAGAATTGAACAGTGCTACTAAAAAGATCATTTTCCATTACCTTTTGTAGACCAAGTACTAGACTCACTATCTGGCAAAAGATATTTTTCTTTCTTGGATGGTTACAGTGGATACAACCAGATAAAAATTGCCCCTGAAGATCAAGACAAGACCACTTTTACCTGTCCATGGGGAACATTTGCTTATTCGGTCTTGCCTTTTGGCCTATGCAATGCACCAGCAACATTTCAGAGAGCAGTCATTAATATCTTTGCTGATATATCTCATGAATGTATGGAGATTTACATGGATGATTTCACTACCTATGGAGTCAAATTTGAAGAAGCACTGGTCAATTTAGAAAAGGTATTGAAAAGGTGTAGAGAGAAAAATTTATCTTTAAACAGTGAAAAGTGTTTTCTAATGATGGAAAAATGTATTGTTCTAGGTCATCATGTTTCAAAGAATGGAATTCAGGTTGACCCTGCTAAAATTGCAGTTATTCAGAATTTACAAACTCCTGCAAAACAAAAAGATATCAAAAGTTTTCTTGGTCATGCAAGGTATTATAGAAGGTTTATAAAATATTTCAATAAAATTGCCAGCCCACTTTATGCCCTGTTAACAAAGGCCTGTGAAAAATCCTTCCTGCAACTAAAGGACCTGCTTACTAAAGCCCCTGTTCTTCAAGGACCAAAATGGAATTTTCCTTTTCATATACATGCTGATGCTTCTGATTTTGGCATAGGAGCAGTTCTGAGTCAAAAAGAAAATTCAATTGAACATGCTATTTACTTCATCAGCAAGAACCTTCAAGGTCCTGAGCTTAACTATACTGTTACAGAAAAGGAATTGCTTGTAGTAGTGTATGCTTTGAATAAATTTAGGCATTACGTTATAGGTTATCAGATATTTGTTCATACTGACCATGCAGTAATCAAGTACCTGATGAACAAACCTGCCATCTCTGGTAGATTGGCACAGTGGCTCCTATTGTTACAAGAGTTTGATATCACAATCATTGACAAACCAGGGAGAGCTAATGTTGTAGCTGACTTTTTATCAAGACTACAATTAGCTGCACCTGAAGAACATGAGGTCATTGATGATAGGTTCCCAGATGAACACTTGTTTTCCATTGCTGTACATACACCCTAGTTTGTAGATATCGCCGACTATCTAACAGTAAACAGAATACCAGCCCATTTTTCTCCAAAAGAAAAGAAGCTGTTAATTGAGAAAAGTTTTATTTTTTCTTGGATTGCAAATAGTTTGTTTTATACTAGACCTGATCAAGTAATGCGAAGATGTGTAAGAGAAGATGAGATTTATGATATCTTGCATGCTTGCCATGATAAACCATGTGGAGGACATTTTGCAGCAAAAAGAACAGCAATGAAGGTTCTTACAACAGGATACTACTGGCCAACACTACACAATGATGGTGTGGCCTATATAAGGAAGTGTGACAAATGCCAACGAATGGGAAGACCAACTAAGTTTGATGAAATTCCACTATATCCGCAGGTGATAGTCACCCCTTTTGATAAATGGGGGATGGATTTTGTGGACCAATTGATCCACCATCAAATGGAAAGTCATACATTCTAGTTTGCACAAACTATGTAATAAAATAGGTCGAGGTAAAAGCTATGACTCATGCCCGATATAACAAAGTTGCTGAATTTCTGTATGAACAAATTTTTACAAGACTTGGAGTTCCCAGAGAGCTTGTAACTGATCAAGGAGCTTAGTTTACGTCAAATCTGATCACTGCGCTTATGAATGACTATAAGATCAAACATAGGAAGTCCAACCCCTACCACCCTCAAGCCAATGGTCAGGCAGATGTAACAAATAGGGAAATCGAGGCAATCCTCACAAAGACAGTGTAGATTCATAAGAAAGACTGGAGCAATAGACTTCCTAAAGTAGTTTGGGCTTACAGAACAACATGGAAAACAACAACTGGGTTCACACCTTTTGAGCTACTTTATGGCAAAACAGCAATGTTACCCATAGAATTTGAGCACAAAACTTTGAGGACAGCTCTTGAACTCAACATGGACATATCTAAAGCACAGAAGGACCGTTTCCTGCAGCTAAATACTTTGGACGAAATGAGAAAAGCTGCCCTACAGCATACAAAAGCAATCCAACAGCAAAGGAAGAGATGGCATGATCAACACATCAAAACCAGGAAATTTTCTGCTAGAGAATGGGCTTTGTTATATGATTCTAGATATCAAGAAAATCAGGGCAAGCTCACAACACGCTGGCTTGGCCCCTATGAAGTTGAAACTGTGTTCGATAATGGAGCCGTACAACTGGTGACAATTGATCTAGTCTGTTTCAAATTGTTAGTCAATGGCCACCGACTCCGATTATACCATAAACCAGTCTCCAAGGAAGAATTCATGCAGCAGTTTGTTCAGGTTCATCCCGCTACTCTTCCTACAGCCGAAGGCTTTAGCCTTTCTCCTACAACATTACTATAATTTTCAAAAAGCATGTCCATAATAAAGGTTTTCTTTTTTAAGGAAACCCTTTTTTCTCCATTTTCATTTATCGCCCCCATCTCACTTCTTTATCTTCCATCCATCCATCCCATCTATCCATTCCATCCACTTCATCCACCCACATCACCCATCCACTTGATCTGTCTGCAACAACATTTATTAAGATATCTTTCCCACTTGTCAATTCATGCCGCGCCGTCATCTTCTTCACACGTACATGCAATTATCAAAGGTACGCCATATCTTTTCTTATCGCATATTTAATTTATTTCATTCTATTCAATTACTACTATGAATGTATCGGTCATTATCACCCGAATCTCTACCTATTCTTTAGTACATGTGAGGACACATGTCATTCTTTAAGTAGGGGGCGGGGTAATCCATGTTTTAAAACTTGTCTTTTCGCCGCTGCCATAACTGCAAAATAATCTTTCTTTAATTCTTTTCTGGTACTTTCCAAATATGATCGTATGTCCTTCTTTATTGCATTCTTTATTGCATGAATTTCTTGTAAACTACGATTAAGACTGCTTGTTTAAAAAGTTCATTTTTGGAAAAAGAAAAGAAATGTGATGGCATGACAGAAGAAAAACCAGAGCAGAAAAGGGGAAATAGAGAATTTGAATCTTCAGCAAGGAACTAAGTTCAGTGAAAAGGAAAACTGCAAACATGGGTGGTCAGTTGGTGCAACATGAGCTTGTAGCTCATGAATTGTTACTGCAAAATCCGTAAAGAGTCCAAGCATTCAGCCTCTGTGGATGGTTGAATTATTTTTTGAGCCTGAATGATTTTGATGAGGAGGCAGCTGGAGAATTTTTGAGAACCCTTTCTGAAGGGGAAGCCACTGTATGGGGTCTAACGGTTGTTGCAACCGAAGACAGAATTGCTGAGGTAACCGGGCTCCCAGCCATTGGAGAAAACTTTTCTTCAGACGCTGCAGCTGCAAGGGCTGAGTTTTCAATACCTGTTGATGGACCTCTAGAAGTCTCCAAGCAAGGATGCAAGCGTGTGTCACTGTCTCTTCCATATTCAGAGTATGCCACTTATATAATGAGGTATTTAACCTATGAAGGCCATTTTTCCTACCTGCATTCTCATTATTTTAAATTATTAAGCCATATGAGGCATGGGTTAGTCATAAATGTTCTGAATTTCTTGTTAAAATTTTTAGAGCAAAGTGCCCATGGAACTCAACAGGGGAAAGACAATTCTGTCACTTATCATGGCCTTATTAAATTACTGATTGAGCGCTCTTTGAGAGATGTCTCACCTCTCTCCTGGCAACAATTTGTTGCCCAAAAGAGTTTGCAAATGCCACAACCCCCTAGGGTAATTACCCCACGGTCTCAAAGAAAGAAGAAAGCTAGTGGAATAGGGCAAGGGTCATCTACCCCTGTAGCACCCGGTCCTGTAGCTTTAGCACCTGAATCCTCTGCTAGGGTACAAACTAGGTCTGCCACTAGGAGAGAAAAAGGAAAAACAAAGGCAGAAGGGTCCCCGAATCAATTCTCGCCTCGTAAAAATAATGGCCCTCACAGAAGACCTTCCAGCCTGCTTTCTCCTACAGCAACACCTGTTGCTATTACCAGTTCACCGTCATCCTCTGCTAGGGCAGAGCCCTCTAAACAAACAAGAAAAAGAAAAGCTACCGGAACACCTCCTGCAACCGCATCTATGCCAAGAAGGGTTTCCACCAAGAAGCAATCTAAGACCTCCCCTGTTTCACCGCAACCTGAGGTGATTGTAATTTCAGAAGGGTCTGTTGAATCTGAATTTAATGTTTCTCAGAATGAATTCGAGAATGCTGCTCAGAGTTCATTCGTTCCTGAAGAGGAACAAGAAACAGGGCACAATGAGCAAGGGTTACCAAATCTTGACGATTTGGCTACTGCTGCTATGCAATTTTTGGAGGAAGCCCAGACTTCTCCACCGCAACAACAAGAAGAATGTATCTTGTAGCAAGAGCAAGAAAAGAGTGAACAATTGAATGTGCCTAGTGAAGTTGTGTTTCACCCTGCAATTTGTAAAGCCATTGTTGTGTATAGAAGGACATTTTTAATTGAGTTTCTGGAATATGTTAAAGATAATTGGGAAACAGTTACATTGGAAACCTTGACTTTTCGCCACATAGCCCAGACTGACATGCAACAAAGTCTGTGGGAAGTAGAAAAGAAGAAATTGAAAAAGAAAATTGAAAGTCAGGAACAGAAAATTGTTGAGTTGAAAGCAAAAATGGGCGAAATGTTAAAAGTAACTGGTCAAATTATGGAATGCAGACCGCCACCCAGAGTTTATGCTCTGTGCCTAAAAGAACAATTTTATGGTTTCAATGATGAGAATTTTCAAACCAGATCCTATGATTCACACCGCCAAAGATTTTATGAAGCATACCAAGCAGCCCCTCTTAACTCGTTAAGGGGAATTCTCTCAGAATTCTATTTGCATGGCTTTAATACCATTTAAAACGTAATGGAATCCTTCCGCTATATAATGGTGATATTCATTTGAGAGCATTTATGTCATGGGCAGCAAATGAGGTGAATTATGAAGGCAAGTGGAAAGATATGAGGATTGAGAAAACATAACCTATTCCATTACGCTCCCAAAGTATAAATCCTCATGCAATGTTAAAAGATTGGTTTGCCCTAACATATGGTATTAATAATGTTCCAGCCAGAGAGAAAATTTTTGATATCAGAAAACAAGTATATGATGAATTCCAGGCACAACAATATTCATTTTGGAGACTGGCATACACCAGATGTGAGAAAAGATGGGAGAGGTTAACTGTTGGGTTAAGGAAGTCAGAACCACATGGTCCCCTAAACTTCACAATAGCACTCAAACGAACCAGCAGATATATTCAATTGGGACTTCAAACAAGATTTGAACTGTGGCTACCACTGACATTCAGACCCCCTGTGTTAATGTGGCCCCTCTATCCTCACCAAGCCACAAATCTTAACAATGAGTTAGAAGACCGAAGATATGAAAGGTGTCAGGATTTTAGAGGATTTTATTACAAGTTTGGACATCCGTTCCAGAGTCATGCAGCCACCACTGACTTCAGAGACACAACCAGAAAAGTTAATGCTGGAGGACTAGCATTGCGCTAAGTAGGGGGCAGTGATGAGCTTAAAATATGCTCATAATTTGATGATATGATAAACTTTTAATGTCTTTACTTTTGATATTTCATGGCTGTTTAAACTTTGTTGAAACTTTTTATTGGGATATCCTATAGCAAGATACTTTTATATTCCTGCAGCTTATTGTGTTGACTTGATTGCATTTATTGCCCTGTTGACTCCCAAAAATGACTGGTATATCATATACAATTTTTGAATGATGAAGTAAACTTAAATGTGTGATTAATGAATAGATATCGTGTATGTGCCATGTGCCTTTTCTTTCGCCTGTTACCTTTTGTTTCGCAGGTTGTTGAAGAATGATCAAGTCAAGTGTAGCCGATCTTGGCCTTACAGTAAAGTCCATTTCCTGCATGACTACGAGGAAGCTCCGGTGAAGACTCTTTGACTGAAACCATTGGGAAAGATTTTAATGACAAGTCAATCTGGAAAGAGTGGAGCGCTACATTCTCTCTGGATCGGGTTGAGCACATAAATTCATTTATGAAGTTTGTTCCTTGATTCAGGGATGCATGTTACTTCCACGTCTTTCTTTGATAGAGTTAGTTAGTTAGTTGTTCTTCTGATTTAAAAAATAAGATACTCCTCCTGCGCGAGAGAGTAGTAGAAGAGATGGATAGAGAGATAGATGATAGTTAGAGTAAGATAGGAACAAAGTAGCAGGTATCATGTAAGAATCAATATGATAATGAAAGACAGAATCTGTTTGACCAGAGACAGAGTTTGTTGTTAGTTCCCTTATCAACAAAACAATGTATATTATTTTGTTTTTATGAATAAAGTTCAATGAAGTTCTGAGTTTAACATCTACGTAATCAGTAGATGTTTGCTAAGGGGCCCACTTAGTAAGTATCTGTAGCTAGTTAGTTAGTTTTCTTTTCTGTTGTTCTTCAGTTAGCTTTCATCTTTGAAGTTTTCATGCAAACTCAGTCTTATAGTGCTCCTGCAGCATAGAGAGTCCATCCCTGTGTCTGTTCCTACAGCATAAGGCCAGTTCATGGTTTGTGTTTCAGTCTTAGTTGTTATGGTTTTTATCATAGTTGAGTTAAAGAATTCCGCATTACTGATCTGTGGTTTAGATAGAATTTCTTTCCAGTATGTATTTTTGCTAAGATTTGATTGAAACTAATTCCTAGTGCATATATTTTGCCGCGCCATTTAAAGTCTACGTCCCCTGGTTTGACAAGTAAATGAACGTCCATATAGAGAGATATTAGTCACCTGTCGGAATGCCCAATTCCAGGAAAGGTTTTACTGAATTTTCATATCCTTTTGTGGGCATGACCAAATGGTTTGAATGTTTTATGAAATTACAAAAATTCAACAATGGGACTCATTCACCAAGGGTTGGGAATTAGTCCCGCTTCTAGTGAAAAATAGTCAAGAACCACATTCTAACTATCGAGATCAAGAATCTGACAAAACCTATATATCCAGGATTAAGGTAGGAAGCATTTGCCACTAGTGGGAAATCAGACCTCTCCCAAAATTTTGAGAAATCAGGAGACAACTCTGCAACACCAAATCTGAAAATGTCTCCTTGTCGAGTTGCCGAAGACAAGGATATAGAAAACGAACATAATAACTTCTCCAAACTTGAAATATGGTTGATTTGACTTGAACACCTAGTTGACTTGTTGACCACTTTTCAATCACCTAAATTCTTGTTAAATCTGCATAGAAAGATCTACAAATATACATTCAAGAGGGAAAAAATAGTTGAGGGTTAGCAAATAGGGTTTTTCCTTGGTCAAACCCCACTTTGGTAATCAAACCCTTAATGGAATAATAAAATGAAAGAGAATGATAAAAAAATAACATGCAAATGCTATTAACTTACCAAACCCTTATTGGTGAATGAAAACACTTATTTATATAATCTTGTTCCTTAGTTGTAAGGGCATAAAGGGGTCAAATAAAGCATAAGAAAGTTGTAAATAGTGAATTATTCATAGAAAAGCGTGAAAACTTGTTACAAGACTTTACAACACTTCAAAATAGGACTTGATTAGTGATGAAAATGTGGTTTTTAGGTGACTTGCAATTAATAGCGTCTAGAAGAGTATAGAAATGCTTTACAACACTTCACAACACCTTCACAAGATGTCATTATTTGAATTTTAGTACCTAAATGTGCATGTTCAAGCTAGGTTACAACATTAAAATAGAGAAAAGTAGACCAAACATTGTGAAACAAGGCCTAAAAGACAATGAAAATGACAAGGGTCCATTTTTCTATAGTGCAATTCACAACTTAGAGGATGCAATGTGTCACATTAGGCCACTAAGAGGACTGTAAGATGCTAAGATAAATCACACTTATGAAGGACATCACACCCAGTGTCATCCATGAAGTGACAAACGCATCATATGAAGTAACAAGGATGCACTAGGAACCAAGAGTGAAAATGAATAATTTGAATGTATGCACCCCACTTTAAAGGAATTGCTACACACCATTATGTGAGTAATTACTTAAAATTAGTTAAAGAAAGATGCGGCAAGAAAAAAAAGACATGAGAGCCATCTTGGAAAGCCCCTATGCCAAGTCATATGTTGTGAGTAAGGTTTCTTCATGCAGATGAGAAAGAAAACAAAAGAAAGGGGAGTTTCCCCCAAGAAGGGAACACACCAAACACATAAGGGATCTATGGATTTGGGCTCAGTATGTTCCTTGCTACAACATTTTGATTAAAGAGCTCAGAACTGTCATCATCCGCCAAAACACATAGAACTAGAAGAATGACACAAAGAGAGTGAAAAACAAAAGAATCAAAAGTCCATATTGGGTCAACAAGGAAGAAACATTGCAGTCTCAATGCTCTACATTGTCCTGAAAAGGAAAGCACAAGTGAAAATAAAATGAAAGGAAAAATAAAATGAAAAGTTTTTGGGTCAACATGAAGGAGACATTTTGGTCTCAATGCATTGTGTCATCCCCAAAAGGAAAAACACAAAAAATAATAAATAAAGGAAAAGGAAAAGGGACCTTTGGGGTCGACATGGAAGAGACATAGGGTGTCTTAAAGCTTTGTGTCATCCCCAAAAGGAAAAACACAAAATAAAAGTGAAAAAGAAAGGGTAAAATGTATGACATATAGAAGAATGAAGGTACAAATAGAGGAAGTGCACAAAGAGAGAGAACATCAAATGCACATTATGGGGGAACACGATACACACATGCAATTACACTAAAGAAAATAAATGTAAAACACTAGCAAGGTGAATGCAAATCAACCATCTAACAAATCATCTCTTCCCAATCATTTTCAATGTATAGCAAGGGCGGTTGACTATCTAAAGGGAAAATTGCAAGTGCCAAACTAGGGGAAGTGTCAGGTTCTTCATTTGGTGTAGGATTTTTATCATTTAAGCTCATGGTAGATGAAAATAAAGATTTTAGATCGTTATGCACCTCTTCATCTATTTTAATGATCTCCTCCTCCTCATTATCATCATCATCTAGATTAATCATGATGGGAGCACAAAGAGTAATTTATAATGAAGGATGTATTAGGAATTGTGGTTGTTCTAATAGATCATTTTGGTGTGATGATTGTAGCATACTATCTTGTCGTGGGTCAAGAGGAGGATTGTGATTAGGTATTTCTTTTGTCAAAGGTGGAGGTTGGTTTTCCTTGTTTTCTTGTATTTGTGACTAACAAGCAAGGAGACAACGATGCCTATGCTCCCTAGCACCATCATTTCATTTAATTCTATGTTGAATTTGTTGAGGTGTAAGAGCGGGTTGATCCACCATAGGCTCCTTTTCATCCAGAGGAGGAGGAACCGAAGGAGATGGGTCAATCACTTTCTCTTTGGCATTATAAATTTATTTAATGTGAGGAGGTAGGATGGGGTTGTTTTCATTATCTCTTGGGCATTTATATGATGAAGGGGAAGTTTTTATTGTTTTTTTCTCATGGGGTTGTATTGTTTGTTCATGTTCATATTTAGGTTGAAGCATTGTCTCATCTAGGATAGGAATAAAAGAAGTGTATAGGGACATGTGGCAAAGAGACAATTCAACTATTAGTTTGGCTTTGAACTTTTGATAGAAATGAAAAATGTCTTTGCAAGGGGTGATGGGTTCCATAGGTTCAGGCCAAAAGGATTCTAAGGAGAAATTTCCTTTAGAGGACAATGGATTAAAGCCACTAGGGTGTATGGTAAATATCTCATTGCTATGTGGAAACTTCAAACTTTTGTGAACAACTGAGAAAGAACTTTCATTGAGTGAAGCTAAGGATGACCTAAACATAAGATGAAACTGATCTAGTATGGAATAACAATTAATGAGCATCCTTTTAAAATTTGCAAAACTAAACTTCATACAAGGGTTAATAGCTCACAAAGTCCTGGGAGCCGACCTATGAAATACCTTGTAGATGCTTTAAATCGATACATGATAAAGAAAACTAAAGAATAATGAAAGAAATTAACAAGTTACCTATTCCATAGTGGATTAGTGTCACATGTGCAAGTGACCACCTCCCAACCCTTGATCAAGAAGCTTAAGATGATGCAAATCCAAATAAGATGAAGAGAAAGATGAGTTCTCAAACCAAGAGAGTAACCTTGCATCAAAGTTGTGGATGGATGAATGAGGATTAAGGCATTCTTTTATAGATTTTCTTGATGAGAGATTGGCCAAATGGGTGAATGTGGGATTAAAGATCCACTAATGAGAAGAAGACCCACTTGTCAAGTGGTGACTGAATAATGGATGGCTGAATTTGGGAGGTGTGCCCATGAGAGGAGGGTGAATTCAAATTTGGCAATAAATTTTGAGAGAGGGACAAAAAATGAGCAATAAATGCCATGTTTGGAGGGACAAAGTCAACTTGTCATGTTTTTCAAACTTGAGGGAATATTCCCCATAAATGCCATGTTGAGAGTGAAAATGGTGATTTAAAATAAATCAATAAATGGATTTATTTGTGCAAGTGGCATAATCTAGAGAATGCAAGTGGGATGAGATTAGCATTTAATCATGGTTAGATTAAATTAATGATGATTAAGTTAGTTTGACTTTCATGATTTAAATGTTTGATTTATTTAAATCAGAAAAGGATGAAATATAGATTGGATTTAATTAAATAAATGTTTGATTTATTTAATTAAAGGGATGATGTTAGGATCAAGTTTGATTCATTTGGTTTAAGCTAATGACTTTAGAAGATGTTATTACCTAATGAATGGATGAAGGTGAATCTAATCAATCAATGAATGGATCTAATGTGAAATCTAGTTTACTTAATGAATAATCCTGATTGAATGCACAATGTTAATTTTATGTTTACATTTTCCCCCTCTTTGAAGCAATGTACTCGTTGTTTTGGTTCAAAGAATAAACTTTCTAAGATCAAAAATATTTTTAATTTTCCAAATGCCCAGCAGGAAAGAAATTACTCTAGTACATTGCCCTCGAGGAATTGAGCAAAAGATTCAATTTGAGGGTCGATCTTGCAATAAAGAGTTTCAAAATGGATGGTTATGGATGATGATGCAAATGAGATGATTTCAAGATGCTTAGAATAACAAATCTATATTATCCTAAACAACTTAAATGATGATATGATATGAGATGGATGGGATTGATGATGTGATATGTTGTGATTATGCAATGGATGATTTATGAGATGCTTAACCTAATAGATCTATATTATGATGATGATATGTATGCACAATGGATGCATGATGGATGAGTTGGTGATGATGATTAACTATTCATGTTGTGATGTTGGTGCAAAAAATAAAGAAATTAGATGATGACAAGAGAATCCAACAACCCAACATTATGAGAGATGGTGATGAGAAATGATGATGATAGGTGGATGATTTGCTTATCAAGGATTGGGATTTTAAAAGGGTCACTTACTTTATGTTTGATAACACACCTAAGCATGATGCATCAAGGTATAAAGGACTAGGATGACATTGTACTTAGTGTGATGGACTTTGACTCGACAAATAGATAGGAGTATTCTTGTTCACACCTGACATACGGAAACCTTGCTAGGATGCACTTTAGAAATTTCAAATATCTTGGACCAAAACAAAGAAAGGTATAACCAATCAATGCAATAGTCAACAAGTTGTCTAAAAAATCCTCTATACATATCTAACAAAGTAAGTATTCACCAAGTTATTTTACAAGAACATCCAACAAGAACAGCAAGCAAAAGAATAATGATCGTTGCCCCATTCCTATCTTTCTAAATCCTTCGTTCGGATATCATCGAGAGGTCATTGGACTGAGCACAATAAGATAAGTCAAAAGAAAAAGATAAAGCACACAAACAAGTTGATTTTCTTCAATACCGCTAACCAAAAGGGTATGTGTTTCTAAGGATAAGGACACCAAGATAATGCCATTGTAGGAAAGATACATCGTAGGACATGTTAGTGGATGGTGGCATGCCATTTCATTTATCCAAAGTGTTGTTTCTGATAAATAATTCCCCTTGTAGGAAGGATTCATCGTAGGACATGATGTTATCACATGATTGATATGAGATTGTTTAGATGATGGACTATCGACACAAAGAATTGACCAACTTGTTTATGTACTGACTGAGACTTGAGACTTGACGCTTTTGAGTTTTACTTTTAACCTGCTAGACTTGTTTCTAACTGTTTCACCAAAGGTTGAGAATGACAACCGGTTTATTATGAATGGTGTTTATTGTAGGTTACCAGCGGGAATGAGGTGGATGGATTTTTCAAATATTTGGATGTTTTTGGAATTTTGCAATGTTTTGAGGCTGTTTTTGGTAATTTTTCGAGGTTTTACAAATGTTTTGATTTTTGATTTTTCCAATGTTTTTGGGATTTTACGAGATTTTGACCAAGAGACTAACCTAAAGACCTATCCTAGGGGCCTCTCGAGGGCTGATCAACTGATTAACCTTGCCCTACGTTATACACATAGAGACCCGCGTGGTTTGGTACGACAACTTGACCAATTCACCAGGATGAAGATATACATGATGGTATGGGTTTATTATGGAAGTAGACTCTAAGGTGACCTAAATGTCTCGAGGGATGATCAAATATCAACCTGCCTACGATCAAGAAACTCAAAGATGATGTAGTTTTGACAAGGCGACCTTCTTTTGGATTTTTTGAATGACTTTTTGACCCTATTTTGGATGCAGTATGTTTTGAATGTTTTGGATTTTGGTTTCGATGTTTTTGGATTTTTATTTTGAGGACTTTAAGACCATACCGCGAATCGATCGATGAGAAAATACCCCAGTGTGATACAATAGACTACCGATAAAGCGGGACAAATTGACCTTGAGGATAGGCTGATAGTACAAAAAGATGGATCATGATACAAACATGGGACAAGCGCTATAATGTAGATGCGAGTGGATGTGTGATGGATGGAGACCTAGATGCGATGGATGATGGAAGTGAAGTGAAGGGATGACGCAAATCAAGCCATAAGGATCCTGGTGGATGGAAAGCGCTTATTTACACAAGGCGCCTGTTTGCCAAGTTTTCACCGAGGTACTTGCCCAAAGTGCCACCAATGTGGTTTTCACTAGAGGATGATTTTTTTAATCCTTTTCCTGATTTTTTTGAATTTTTTCTTTTTTGAATTTTTTGTTGTCACCAAGATGCCTATTTGCTAGGTTTTCGCTGAAGTAAGCATTTTTTAAGGACTTTTTCTTCTTTTTTTTTTGGATTTTTGATTTTATACCTTGAAAGAATTAGGCATAAAACTTTTTGAGATGGGAGCTATTTATTGGCTCTTGCAAAGGTTCCCCTTTAGGTGTTGATAGTTGATATGCCCCTGATTTGTAACTTGCTATTATGATGAAAGGTCCTAACCAATTAGGTTCAAACTTGCCTTTGCTGCTAGGATTCGAGACATTCTTTTGATTTTCCTTTAAGACCAGTTCTCTGACTTGGAAAGTCCTGCTTCTGATTCTCTTGTTGTAGCTTCATTTGAGTCTATTTTGATAGACTTGTAGATGATTCAAAACATCTATACATCCCTCCTCCAGTAGCTCCAGCTCATTTAATCTTGACACCTGGTAGTCCTCATCAGTGATGAGATTTTGAAATGATATTCTGAGGGATGGGAGATCGATCTTAATTGGGAGTACAGCCTCTGATCTCTAGACCAAGGAGAATGGGGTGGCACTAGTGGGTGTGTGCATGCTGGTTCGATAAGCCCAAATGGTGGGATTAAGCTGCAAGTGCCAGTCACGACCTGTGTCATTGACTATTTTCTTAAGGATTTTGAGGATGGCTTTGTTCATGGCTTCTCCTTGGCCATTGCCTTGGGGATAATATGCGGTGGAGAAGCAATGTTGATTTTGAATTTCTCACACAAGTCATGAACCTCCTGATTCTTGAATGGTGTCCCATTATTTGAGATAATGGCTTGTGGGACATTGTAACGACAAATGAGATAGTTTAGGATGAATTTTGAGATTTGCTTCCCAATGATATATGTCACTGTGAAGGGCTTCCACCCACTTTGTGAAGTACCTGCTTATGATGAATTTATGGCCATTGGATGAGGTGGGTGTGATTTTCCCAATGAAATCAAGGCCCCATTGTGAAAAGGCCATGGTGTGATGATTAGGTGAAGCTCTTGAGCTAGAGCATGATGAGATCCATGTTGACATTGTAAACACCTTTTAGCATGATCATGTGCTTCTTTCCATTGTAATAATGAATACCCCATCCTTAAAGCAGCTTAGTGATGGTCATTCCACCAAGTGTGAACCATGTACCAAGTATGAACCCTAAGTAGAGCATTTAATGCCTCCTTAGCATTTAGACAACATAAACAAGGTACCTTCTATGCTTCTATGGTATAAGGTATCACCTAGATGATGAATCTAGATGCTTTCTTTGATGAAGGTCACCTTTAGGCTCAATGGTGGTTAGCGGGTATGACTCCTATGTGAAGATATGTGTAGACGTCATGATACCAAGGATCGCCAGGACCAACGATTTCACACATATATTTCGATTCTGATACCTCGAATGTGGGAACAAGAAGCTACTCAATTAGAAATTCATATTTCACCACGTTGTGAGGGATATCTACTAGAGACCCAATTGTAACCATGGCATCAACGACTCTATTGTTGGTTCTTGGAATCTACTCAAATGTTATGTCAATGAAGGATTCCTTGGGAGTCTACACCAATTTCTTGTATGGAGTTAGTTTGTCATCCTTAGTCTGATATTCATCATTGACTTGATTTATGATCAACTGAGAGTCTCCGTAGACTTTGAGGGATATGATATTCCATTGCACTACTATCCTGAGACCTATAGTCAAAGCCTCATATTCCACTATGTTGTTCGTGCAAGGGAATGCTAGTTTGTATGACCACGGTAGGCAGTCCCCTTGTGGGGTGATGAAGAAGATACTAGCTCCTAATCCATGCTGTGTGTATGAGCCGTCAAAGTATAATTTCTAGTGATTGGCTACATTGAGGTTAAAGATGGATTCGTCTGTTAATTCAGATACAAGAGGATTCTTAGAATATATGGGTGCTTTTGCTAGTTGATCTACAATAACTTGACCTTTAATGGCTTTTCTTTCCACATACTTGATGTCATACTTTGATAGTATCATCACCCATTTTTCCATTCTGCCCGTGAGCATTGCCTTGGATAAGAGATACTTGAGGGAATCAATATTCACAATGACCTTTATCTTATGTGCCAACATGTAGTGTCTGAATTTCTAGGATGCAAACACTACTACAAGGCAAGCTTTCTCAATGAATGAGTAATTTAGCTCGTGACCAACCATTGTCATGCTGATATAGTAGATAGCCCTCTCTATTTTTTTTTCATCATGCTGAGTCAAGAGAGCTCCTAGGGCTGCTGCTATTGCTGATACATATAAGATCAATGGCTTTCTCGAGATAGGTGGCATTAACACTATTGGTGTCAATATGCCTCTTCACATTTTGTATCCCATTTATATGCTACCCCTTGTGGAGCAGGTGAGAATATGGATTCTGCTTGTCTGCCAATTGTGCTATGAATCATTAGATGGATTGAAGTTGGCCTTGGAGGCCTCTCAGTTGTTTTAATATCTTTAGTGCTTCCATCTCAAGGATTTCTTTTACTTTCGTGGGATCCACTTCAATACCCCTCATGGAGACTATGTATCCTAGCAATTTACCTGATTGTATGTCGAAGATGCACTTCTTGGGATTTAGTCTGACTTTGTATTCCTCTAGTTTGTCAAAGATAGCACCTAGGGTTGCTATGTGATCTTGTATTTTTCTTGACTTTGCTAGAATATCATTGACATAAGCTTCAACTGTTTTGTGAATCATGTTATGGAATATTAGTGTCATGGCCCTTTGATAGGTTGCACCTGCATTCTATAGATGAAATGGCATCATGTTCTAGCAATAGGTCCCCTATGGACAAGTGAAAGCCATCTTATGTTGATCTTCTTTTGTTATCATGATCTGATTATATCCTAAAAATCCATCCATCAGTGATAGCATCTCGTGCCCTAGTGTCATGTCAACTATCATGTCGATATTTGGAAATGGGAAATCATCCTTGGGACATGCTTTGTTCAAATCTCTGAAATCCATGCAGACTCTAATGGCTCCGTCAGGTTTTGATAGAGGTACCAAGTTTGATACCCATTCTGGATAATCAATTGGTTGTATGAATCCTATGTCTAACAACTTTTTGAGCTCCATTTTGACTAACAAAGTGATTTGAGGATGCATTTTTAGAGCTTTGTTTGATAGGTTTTGCATCCGGATACACTACTAAGTGATGAACCATAGTCTCTCGATAAAACCCTAGCATGTCAGCATAACTCCATGTGAAGTTTATTTGTCTTTCCTTTAGGAATGCTACTAGGAGTTCTTGTTCTTGTGATAATAGTGATTCCGCATAGAATGTGATATGCAGGGACTCCTCTATTCCTAGGTTGACTAGATTGCATTTTTCAGCCAAGAATGCTGACTTTTCCTGATGAATAGCTCTTAAGGGAAGATTGAATCCTTCATCCTTGGGTACCTTAGAGAGGTTTTCACCATTAGTTACGTCCTTTCTTTTTACTATTTTCTTATTAGAGAGTGCCACAGTGTGGTTTTCACTCAAGGACTTGGATATGATTCTTAGTTTCTCACTTTTGTGACTAAAGGATTCAATCGTTTCCCCATAATAGGTGTGTGTGTCCAACTCTATTATAAAGCCTGCTTTATGATCTCCATCTGGAATGTTATCCCTTAATCCCATGAATTCTAAGAGTGCCTCATTGTTTTTGAATGTATCAAGAATTGGTGTTCCTCATTGGTCATAGTCGATCAGTTGGGGGTAGACTAAGTGAATCTCATGGTTTTGATGATTGGATTCAAAGGAGAGGGTGCTAATCATACATAGGGTGGTATCCTCGAATAACCTAGGTATATTTTTCAAAGTATCTTTGTCATTGCTACTAATATAGAGCTCAGTTATGAAGTTATGTGTGTCTTCACTTGTGACAATTAGTGAGTGTGCTTGTACTAGTATTGGCTAAGGAGGGATACTAAACGTTCTAACTGAAGGACTCTGGCCACATATGGTTATTCTTGGAATGGTACATTCAAGGCCAAGATTTTTTATGGGTCACGTCTCTAGCATGATAGGTATTGTGAGCCCATTGTCATTTTGTCCCAATCATTGATATATGTCATAGCCCATGGCAAGCATCATTTGTAGGCCTTTGCTTGTCTCGTCCATTGGTAATTCAGGTATCGATCTTTTATCTTGATACAACATGTGAGATGGATCTCAATAACCTCATGGCCAAGGTATCCCGCTTAGTGAATTCAAGATAATCTTGAGGAGATGTTTGTGATGTGGAAGCTTGATTTTCTTATGGGCGCCCCTCATGATTTAGGAGATTGTGGTAACTCTCCTATCATGAAAGAATTTTTAGGAGTTTTAGCTTCCACAACCGTCCTCCTAGATGATGAGATTGATATCGAAGATGGTGGGGATGGCGGGAGTGGAAGGTGTCTTTGTCACTAAAGTGGATGCGAGGGTGGCAGGATTGATGTATGGTGTGGATGGGCCTTCATCATTCTTTGGCACTTGGGGGATTTTGTAATACTTGGCCTCAAGATTTTTGCAATATGAAAATGGTTTGGGATCTTCATGGATAGTGACCTCTTGTCCATTATGTGTAAATTTAACACATTGGTGAAAGGTTGATGCTACAAGTTTCATCACATGGATCCATGGGCGTCCCAAGAGGATATTGTATGGCAAGTTGAGATCCAAGACCTGACAAGTGGTTTCCATGATCATTGGCCCTACTTGAATAGGGAGTTTGATTGTGCCCTAAGACAATATTTCTTGGTCATCATATGCTCTTATCGTGATGCATTTTCCTTTGTTAATGGAGTCTCTACTATTTTCAACCTCTTGATGAGGCTAAAAGAACAAATGTTCAAACATGCACCTCCATCCACCAAGACCCTTTTGATTTTGCTCTTGTTTACAATGGATTCCAAATGAAGTGCATGGTTGTGAGATGGTTGGGTGGGGAAATCCTGGTTAGATAATGTAAGAATATTAGGTGTTATGATATTTCTAACCATAGCTTGGAATTGTTCCACATCGAGATCTACAGGGACGGCGGATGAGGCTAGTGCTTCTTCAAGGATCTTTTTATGGGCTGATGATATTTTCAACAACTCCATGATGGAGATGTGTGCTAGTGTACTTTTGAGTTGGTCTACATGACAGTGAGCATTAGGAGTGGATCTAGATGAAGGAACTATATTTGGTTGGGATGATCCCAGATGACTTTGTCGCCTCTTGTGGTGACTCCACATTCGTCGGCATGGGTTCCCTTGATGGTGATGACCATGTAGTCTTCATTTAAGGAGGTGATGACTAATTCATAGACATGATTTACATTGCCCTTCCCTTTATCATTTTTTTTCCCTTTGTTTCCATGATTCGGCATCAGATTCATGTAGATTTTAGATCCCCGATTGGCCGATTGTTCCATTACTTATGATTCTTTTGTCAATGAGATCTTGGATGATGTTTTTGAGTCTCATGCAATTTTTTGTGGTGTGACCTTTGATTTTTTGGAATTCACATAGTTGATTCTCATTGTACCAAGGAGGTTTGACATCAGGTTCTTGGTAATTCTCGAATATAGGTGCTTTGATGAGCTTTTTGTCAATCAACCTTTTCATGATGTCCTCAAGTGGTTCCCCCAACATAGTGTATTTTCATTTAGGATATGTTTTACGTTGAGGTGGTCCTCTTTGGTCATTGAGGTTATTGATGGTGGGATTATTGTTGGGTTGATGCGTTGTGTGATGAGTGTTTTGATTTGGTGTTTGGATTTGTTGTGCTGGTGTGTTTTGGCATGGACCACTAATGACCACCTTGGCATCTATGACACCATCATTAGTGACATTTTTGTTCCTTTCCCATGTACAAGGTTTATCATTGTAATTTGATGATGGGTGGTTGTTTTGCAGTTCGTGATATGATGTTGATTCTGGGGGTTGAGTCACAAGGGCTCTTTCGATGCTAAGTGCCTTGGAGATCAATTGTTCATATGTGGTGATACCTTGAACTTTGAGATGAAATGACAAGCGACTTTCAAGGCTGGCGATGATTGTGCAGACTTGTTGTTCTTTTGGCATAGTCCACTTGCTTTGATTGGCCTTGGATCACCATCATTGAAGAAATGAAACAAAAGATTCATTATTCCCTTGTTTTAGAGCATATAGTTCTTCGAGACTGACATCCATTGCAATATTACATGTGTAGTTCCTAATGAATGCATCCCTAATTTCTTGGAATGTTCTAATGCCTGAAGGTAAGCGACAGAACCATTCTATAGCATTGCTTGCCAAGCTCCTAGGGAATAGCTACATCAAATAAGTATCATCATATGCAACCTCCATGCAATGAACCTGGAATTCCCTAATGTGATCTTCAAGGTTTCCCATCCCTTGATATTTGTCAAATTTGGGGATTTGAAATCTCTTGGGGAATGGTTTCATGTCTAGGATCCTATCAAATGGATAGGGACACAAGTTGCTTTGCATTTTGGTTGTTTTCCCTGATTGAAGGTCAAGCACTTATTTTGAGAGCAACCTGAGTTGTGTCGTCACATCACATTGTGGATCAAGGGGTGGGATGAAAGTATTTTGAGGTGTTTCAATCATTGGTTGGGTGGACAGGTTGGTCAGTGCATTGTTTGATGGTATTAGTATGTTGTGGCGGGTGAAGTAGGCTTCTACTTGCTTTTGGATGAACAATACTTGTTGTTGATATTGTTGTTGTTGCACTAGGATTTCTGCTTGTTGTTGTGCTTGTTGCTACTCTAACAACTCTTGTTGGTGTGCTTGCTATTGTTCCCACAACGCTTGTTGATGGGATACCAATTCTGCCACTTCTTGTTGTTCTTGGTATTGCTTTAGTGCTTGTTGGTATGCTTGCACTTGCGCTACTTGTGCAAGAAGTTGTGCTTGAGCTTGTGCTTGGGCTTGTGCTACTTGCACTTGTGTGGCTTATTGCTGCAATAATAGTTGTGCTTGGGCGACCCTTTGTGCTTTCAATGCTTGCGCAGCTTGGGTGGCTTGTTGTTGTTGTTGTTGTTGCAATAATTCCTAGGCTTATTGTGCTTGTTGTGCTTGTATTGCAACTTATGCAACTTTGGCAGCTTGTGCAGCTTGAGCAACTTGTTGCATAGCTTTTGTTTTTGCACTTGTTGGTAGCCTCTTTGGAAAGAAGCTTGTAATGTTAAATCATAGTGGGTTGATGTGGTGAACGTTGGCTGGTGGTGAAGGTGGTGGTGAATTTGGAATGTTTGTAGATGATGATGTTGTGTTGATTTTTGGGTATTGATAGTGGTATTGATGTGATGTGTCCTTGAGAAACCATGCTTTGTGATTTGAGTAGTGTGTTTGATGATGTTGTCATTGCTTGTGTGTTTGTCATTTGTTGTTGCGATATCAACGACAAATTTTGCATGTTTGGTGCAATGCTTTGATTGATGGTTGGGATGTATGTTTGATTGATACTTGGTAGGGGAGGAAGCCCTAGACCAAAGAGTGGTGCAGATGATAATTGCAATGGCGGAAGAGGTGGAAATGTGAGTTATTGTGAAAACATCGTGGTGTCAAATATGCCCCCTAGTCCGAACATATCTCCCTCTTCTTGTGAGTTTGTGAGAATAGGTGTTTGTGGTGTTGTGTGAAAGAATGTTGATGATGGATCGTGATGGAATGTGAGAGGAAAATTTTTGTGTAATGGGTTTTCAGGTATATTTTGTTCCAATATGGTGTTTGCATCCAAACTTTGATTATTAACAAGGGGATGTATTGAAGAGCATTGAGAAATGTGTTTCCCTTGTTGACATTTGGTTGAGTTGGAGCAATCGATGTCGTGATCTGTGGAATTTTTTGCGTGATATTTTGGGATGGAGGTGTGGATGAGATGGGAATGGTGGATGAGACTGGTGGAAATGATGTCTCCACTATGGTGCTCACATCAAAGTCTAAAGGCAACTTGGCCCCTTGTTTTGCTAATTCAAGAATGTAAAACGAAGGGCTGAGTCTCATCATGACGTTGATGATTCGATGGTTATCTAGATTTTCAAGCATTTATGTCATTTCCTCACGAGACATTCCAAAAGTAGGGTCCTCTCCTTGGTTTTCTTCTTGCGGGTTTTCCGATGATGTTGGAAGGCTAATTGTGACATTTCCATCCTCAATGGGATTCATTTCAGGAGTGGTTTGGCTAAGATCACTTGAAGCGGGTGTTTCTTTGTTGGCTTCCATACTCTTCTTGTATTGAGATCTAGTTAGAACCATAAAATGGGGATCAATCTTTTGAGAATATGGGAGATGAATCTCTTGATTCTTTGTATTAATCTCTATTTTATGTCTCAAAGTGAGTTTTAGGATGCTTTTTGGGGATCAAAGGTGATGATATGATGATGATATGATATGAATGTTTTGGCTTTTGATAAATCTTGAATGAGACACTAGGCTTTAGGACTTGGATTTGATTTGATTTTGGATTTTGGGATTTTGTCCTTGATTTTGATTTTGATTTTTGTTTTGGATTTTGAACAAAAGGACCCTAAGATGTTTGATAGTGATCTAAGAGATAGTTTTGTTCAAAGGATGATGATTTGGATATGTGTGAGGAGAAGGATGCGTCTACCCATACCTATCCAAATAAGATGATAGTTTCACTAAGTATATGAAGAAGGATTCATCCACATACACTAAGTTAGACAAGATGATTTTGATAAATTTGACTAAGTATATGCAAAAGGATGCATCTACACATGCCTAGCCAAAGGTGTTTTGATAAATGTTTTCAAGGACTTGGCCACAATGTTTTTGGATGATTTAGAATTTTTTTTTTGCCACAAAGCCTAGTATCAAGGATGATTTCAAGATTTTCCAAAAGATGATTTGTGAGCTGGATTTGATGTTTTGAAAGATGGATGAAAGAGGCTTGATTTGTTTTGATCCTTAGGTGAACCTAAAAAGACACTTTGATTTCCTAGACCTAGGTATTGAAGAGCATGCAAATGCTTCCTAAAGACCTTTGTAACCAAGAAATGATTTCATTTGAACATTCATTTTTAGATTTCCAATGATTTTTTCTTTGGGATTTGTGAGTCTCCAATCACTCATGAAAATTTGTTTTGCTTAGCTTTGCTTAATGGCTTTATTTTACCAAAAACACTTTCTTTGATTAGTTTTCAAACTAAATGTTCAATGTCTCAACTTCGTCTCATTTCACAAGGTATATTATGCAAAACTTTGATGAATTTAAGGCAAAGATTACCTATTGTTTAACTTTAGGGGGCAAATTGAGATGTAAACTCAAGTGTTTAGAAACCTCTAAGGATGTAATCCCAAGGGCAAGCAATAACACGAGAATTTGGTCAATGGTATTTGCCTCCTAAGGGGTTTGAAATCTTAAGAATCATGTTGAATGTTTATTTGAAAATGTTTTCAAATAGAGCACTATGTTTTCAAACGAAGAACAAGTACAAGCCCTATGGATGTGAAAGACAATATTTGTTGAATCCCCACTTGGAAAAGTCCAACTACACTTATCTTTAGTGAATGGTTAGATGCTTGACCCCACTAGCTCCCCTCCACGGCTCATTAACGTCAATTGGGGCAGCCAAGCATCAACACCCATGAAACTCCCATGGCATGCTTTCCATTTCTACTAGAAGACTGTAAAAGGGTGGGGTGGCTTCAGAATGACCATTCTTGCACCAACAAATAGATTAAGG